>CM024958.1:27225824-27775824 GCA_014282245.1 Rhododendron simsii | reverse complement strand
AACCATTATTTTCATGAGCCTGACTACTATCCCCAAGTCCACTAGGTTTCTTTGGTGGATATTTCTTTGTTTTACCCTTTTTCTTCATATCAACTTGAGTAACTGCCAATGCAGTGTGATGCCCTTCCCCTCTCAATCTCACTTCCTCCTGAACACACATATTGGTTAGCTCATTCAAACTCAACTTGTCTTTATTGGTGTTATAGTGAATTTTGAATGGGTCAAACTGTGCTAGAAGTGAGTTAAGTATAAACTGAACAAGGAAGGACTCATCCACTTTCATTCCCAAGGTTGCAAGCTTTGTAGCTTTGTTAGACATATTCAAGATGTGCTTTTGAACTCCACGACTACCATCATATTTCATGGTGGTTAATTTAGCCATAATTGTGCTAGCGAGTGACTTATCAGCAGATTTAAAATGATCTTCCACAGCCTTTAAGTATTCTAGTGCATTAGTATTCTGTGGTAGAGAGGTTTTGATGTTATTCACAATGGTCATCTTCATGAACATTAAACTGGGCCTGTTCGATCTTTCCCATGAATTGAAATTGAACACTTGTTCCTCAGAACTCTCATCATTAATGTCCGCAGGTTTTTTAACAAGTAATGCCATATCTGTAGAGACCCGTAAAATTTTTAATTATTGAAATGTTTATTAATTGGCTAATTAGAAAAAAATGGTTTAATTAGTGATTATTTGAATTAGGGATTGAAATGAGGGAATTGAGACTTGAGGGAGTGCGTGTGTGATTAAAAGATATAGGAGTATATATAGGATGGGTGTGTGTGTAAGAGATTATATATCTCCCCTCCTCTCTCTCTCTCTACCGTCCCTCCTCTCCCTCTCTCTACCGAAACTCTCTCTCTCTCTCTCTCTCTCTCCTTTCCTCTCACTCAAAACTCCTCCAAGACCTCAAGACCCTCAAAGATCAACCACCCTTCGGCCCTCCAATCGCGTTCTCGAGCTTGAAATTTCGTGGGTCAAGCTTGGAGGGAAATTCTTGGTCGATTTCGGAGCTTTGGAGGTTTCGGGCTCGCTTGGGCTTTGACCAATCGCTTGGGTCTCGTCCGAATCACTTGAGGTAGGGATTTCTTACTCTCTCTATGTGTTTATGGGTTGATTATGTGCCTTGATCGTGCTGTGGTTCATCTTTGTTGTTGGAATTTCGTTGTTGAAAAGCTGAAAATCTGCAGAAAAACTCTATGGGATTGAAACCCTCAAAAGGGGTATCGATACCCCATTCTCCTCTGGACCAAATTCTAGCCAGGGATTGATACCTCCGTCCGGGGTATCAATACCCCTTTTTGTTCCGGACAGATTTGGTTCATTTGTTTATTTTCGTGCTCGTTTGTACCTTGAAAGATTCATTGACCAATCGAGCTCTTTAGGCTCTTGCCATAGTTTATAAAGTGTAAAATTAAACGATTAGGATACCCATACATTATTTACGCTTTTAATTGACTGAAGTGGATGTTGTGGCATGTCTCATTGATTGATAAAGACTTGTTAAGGGTTAGAACATGATGCGATGATTAGCGAATTGAGAAATGGACCGTGGAGTCATTATTAAAGATCATAAGCTATAAGGAATGACGTGGGCCTTTAGCTGGTCGACAGGGGTTTGCCTAGTGGTTCGAAAGAGAATAGGGTAACTCATATCTTCGTGCTTCATTTTGATTGATCCTAAGTTCATTGGTATTCGTTCTATAGTTTCTCGTTTAGAACCTAGCGGGTGGCAAATTGGGGAGTTGTTGTGGGATTAGGACGTGACGTAGGACTCGGGGGGGGCTGCTCTCCCCCTTGGGGAGAGCAGCGTGCTGCTGCCCCCTTTTTGGGGCCCATCCCGGTCTCGCTCCAATGATCCGAATCGTTCACTTTGTAGAGCTCGTCGAGTAAAACAACTATGCAAAAAATCAGCTTAATTGGATATCATTAAGTACTTGATCGGAGACTTTTTACTTTGAAATGAATGGATCCGAAACACTGGATCAAATCCATTATTCCCAATGTACCAAGAGTTATATAGGCTCCGATCAGGCACTTAATGTTATCCAATTAAGCTGATTTTTTGCATAGTTGTTCTACTGGACGAGCTCTACAAAGTGAACGATTCGGATCATCGGAGCGAGACCGGGATGGGCCCCAAAAAGGGGGCAGCAGCACCCTGCTCTCCCCAAGGGGGAGAGCAGCCCCCCCGAGTCCCGTGACGTAGGGTGTCGTGATGGACTTTAACGGATTACGTGAACCTAAGGTATTTAATAATGCATAAAAGGACATGTTTGTGAGTGTGTAATACATTGAATGATGATGAATGATAAATTATGACCTCGGGAAAAATGTGTGAGCTTATGTGTTAATTGATTTATGACATGGTTGATTGTTTGTAATGAAATGAGATATGAATGACTGTCAGAGGTTACGGACACAATGAAAACTTGACACTACGGGTATCACCACTCGGTGGTGAGACGACCGGAATTGACACTACGGGTATCACCATGGACATTCGGTGAGACGACCGGAACCACGCAAATGAACGGGTATCACCATGGACATTCGATGAGATGACCGGAAACGAGCGATACATGCGAAAACCTTGGATGTTATGATATGAGATTATCGGAAAAAGAAAGAAAGATTGGTTCTTTACTAAATTGAATTGTTCGAAAGGGAAAGTTTTATGGAAAAAGGGTTTGATGATGAACAAGGCGAAAACAGGAAAGATTGTGGTATCATACGAGAAACAATGAGATGATTGAGGATTGGTTAATGGTTGATATAGACTGATGTGAGTTTTTTTTTAATGTTGCTTGTTTGATGTGAGAATATATAGGAATATTTATAAGGAGTCTAGAATGTTGTAGTCATGGTCCGATTGTTCTTGGTGGTTAATCTTTGTTTCTCGTGATCGCTTATTGACACTCATTCACTCTTAGTTCGTACATCATCGCATGTTCATATAGTTTGAGTATAGAAATTTCTACTGGGCTAGTGTAGTTCAACAAAATCCTTCTTTTCAGGTTTAAATGCAGGGCAGTAGATTGCATGCTATGATGTGATTGGACATGAAGATTTTTGGAAGCTAATCTGACTTAGTTACTCTCTCATCTATGTAATAAGCTCACTTTTGGTTAAAGATGACTTTGTAACAAATTCACTTTTGAGTTATCTTTTGACTTAAGTTTGTAATTTTGTAAATACTCGAGCTTGTGTTTAAGCTAATTTGGGCCGTGATGCCAAGGTTGTAATTCTTTAAACTTCGGAACTTGGTTTGTAAATTAAACAGGTGGAAAATCATTTTGGGTATTATTTACCTTATGCGAGGATCTTTTATCGAAATGAGATATTAAATTATGTTGAAAATCGAGGGCGTGACAATATCAAGGTCCAATACACCCAGTGTGAACTGAATATGCTCAGACCATTCCGAAAAATTTGGTCCAGTGAGGGTTGGAACATTGGATGCATGAGAGTGTAGTGAAACAAGAACTGTAACTGAAATAAAATAGGACAATACTTAATAAAAGCTTTGAGAATTATAAACATTTATAATGATGAACTATTGACATCACATAGGTCCTCCTTTGGGCGAAACCTAAGCATACCTATTGTTCACTCATTAATTAGATGCAACCTATTGTTCATAATCACCTAAGTAGGTCTAAATAATTTATACAACTTATCAAGTTAGTCATGTTATCTTTGGATATCCAATCCTAACCCGCTAAGTTACATAAATTACTCACCCTACCCAGTTCATAATTATTTAAATGTGACTCTCCTTTGGGCCTAGTCCCATTTTTATAGTTATGACTACAATCGAGAATATCATTGACTTAATTGTTACTCTTTTAACAAAGCTTTAATGTAGTTTAATATTCATAAGTTTCACTAACCTAGGTCACTTTGGTGACTACCAAGTTAGTAATCCCTATGATTATCCAACTAACCAATGATATGCTCTATTCTGTTATTCGAGTTATGCTGATGTCATCCTTTTATTCAATCACTATTACCGAAAAAATAAAATATACAACTAAGTAATTTTTTTATGTGATTGATTATCTGTTCAATGACATTTACTCTAATCATAACTCTCACATATATAGTGACATAGTAATAGAAAAACTTTTCCAATTAAATGCTTCAAAACAATCATGCACTATTGCAGAAAATATAATCTGACAAAAATAGATTAATTTATTGTATGCATGTGATCATGATCTTTATTTCTATTACTGACCACATAAAATAAAATCACGAATACATAAAAGATGCGTACATGTATGTGATTTTTCAGTCCTATAATCATGATAAAAAAAAAAAACGGTAATTTAATCGGCAAAGATCCAATAAATTTAGCATAAATTGGTTTACCCAATCATCATGTAACTAGTAGCACTGACAGAATGTGAACTACTAATTTATGGGCTAAAACCGACATACTAGTCCATCGATCTATCAATATTAACCCACTTCAGTAGGTTTTTCCAAAAGTTACAGAAGCTAACATTTAGTTGTAAACTTGGAAAACTAGTATACTAATGCAAATTACCGATTTTTCTTTACCGAAACATTACCAACCAACAAAATGGATTATGCTTACTATATTAACGCGTGAATCAATAACGGCATAAATGGGACGAAAACTATTTGCTTTTGTTCGGTTTCCTTTTTAACTTTCATTTTCATTTTTGTTTTCAATCATTACTCCTATTTTCAATTATTACTTTAACTTTTTCTCTCTATATCTCTCCAATCATTACCCATATCTCCCAATTATTACCCATATTTCTCTCCACAATCATTATCCAAAAACAAAAACACAAATACAAACCGAACAAAGCTTTGTTTTTTATCCAAACGAAATAGCGACCCAGATCTTCTATCAATTTAATAATGATCAGTTACTGGGTTTAACGTAAATACCGAGATCAACTCAGTAATAAGTTATAAACTGACCATGAAACATGCAATATGTAAACATAAATATAAGCCAGTAACGTCCAACGATTCGAGTCATTAATTAATCAATAAAATTAATTAACATGGCAGTGTGTTCTACTTCATTAATTCCAAGATGTATTGATTCAGAAAAACCATGCTCTAATACCAACTGTTATTTTATGGTGATGATGTATATTTTATGGTTTGAACTAGTTGAATCTTGAGTCAGTAAAAGCTTATCCATATAGATCTCTTTGCTCTGTTTTCGATGATGTAGAAAATCTTTGCTCTACCCTTGAATCACTATCTAAAACTACGTGATTTATCACAACTTGAAAAGCAAATGCACAAAAATGCACACATCATTCCCCAAAGGAGAACTTTAAGATGTTAATCTATATCTGTATTAAAACTATTATGCGGAAAACAGATATAACAGGATCTTGAATTCAATACATCTTAAGAACAATAAATAACGTACCTTTGTCAGCCACTGAGATTAGAAGGAACAAACCCCTCAATTAGAAACACCTTTAGTCTTGGCTCACCTTCTTCTCTCTGTCTCTACTTTTCCAGAATACCCCAATACTATATTTGATGGAAAAACAGTAAAAATAAGGGGTGGGTATTCTACCTTTTATAGAGGAGAGAAGAGGGCCTTAGAAATAATTATTGAAAAACACCTAGTCCATCAAGGTCTCTTTTATTATCAAGAGTTTTCCTTCATCTATAATTCTAATTGGTTTTCGTAATGAACCATATCACTTCATTAGCTTATCTGATGGTGGAGTCCCACATGCACAAAACGTGAAGGCTAGTGGGCCACACTCATAGGAAAAAACTAACATAACATACATATATGGATATTTATCAAAAGGACACGGTCTCCTTCAGTACTCATGCTTTTTATTCATACTTCGAGAAATACATGCATAATTATCACACTTAGGTTTTCTGAGTATATCAGCTGTGATACAAGGCTTCAGTTCCATCCTCCATAACCGCCGCCACCGCGATTTCCTCCTCCAAATCCTCCACCTGGGCCTCCACCTTATCTGCCTCCTGGAAATCTTCCGTAGCCACCACCCGAGCCTCCTCCATAACCACCGCCTGGATATCCACCGTATCCTCCTCGCCGACCTCCACCATATCCGCCACCTGGATATCCACCATACCTGCCACCAAGGCATCCACCGTATCCGCCACCTGGATATCCACTGTACCCGCCGCCTGGACCTCCTCCATATCCACCGCCACGGTATCCTCCATATCCGCCACCAGGGTACCCTCCACCACCATACCTGGCATCCTCTACTCCATTTGTCTGTTGAGTAGATTCAGTGTTGGGACAGAATGTTAAGATGATGAGATTCGAAGGCTTTGAACCGTATCTAAAGACACTATCTTTAGAACGTAATTTGCCCCCACTCGATAGAGTTTGTTGTTGGGTTCAGGCAAAGTCGTCCCCAGGATTCAACAAAGCCTAAGGGTGAAGAATTGCAACCAACAAAATTGAAAGACTTCCAAGAAATCCTTTTGTCTACCGTAACAATTGTGCGAGAGAGATAATTATGTGTAGTGTAGTAACTAACGGGGTGAAAAGAATTTATATAGGAGTCATAAGTGCCCTTTGGTAAAGATGTGCCCTTTTGGAAAGATCACATCTCTTGAAAGAATTACACCCCCTGGGAGAGTAGTCACAACCTTTCACTAAGCATCACACCCATGGAACAAATAGTTTCTTTCACACCCCTCTGTTTCAATAAACACACCCCTTGAACAATTAGTTCTCTACACACCCATTTGTTTAAAAGACATCCATTCGTTCAATTAAAATCGAACCGTTGATCAGGCGCTCCAACTCCAACAGTTTCAGACCGTTGATTTTTAACGAACCGGAACCACGCGGTGTGTACGAAGTGTATAATCAAACATGAGACAAAATGTCTCAACATTCAGCTACACAAATAATATTCACGCATATTAATTAAGGACCGGTTACATGGCAAGTACACAAAATGCTTTTTTTAGTACTCCAATACGAAAAATTATCTAGCAGTCTTGGAGCACCATCACGCGATGCCCAAGCACCATTTTTTATCACTCGTTCTAGTGGAGCTCAGCATTAAGTGTGTGACCTCACATGAATGTTTGGTAAAAAAAAAAGGTGATCAAACCATTTCGTATGTGTTTATATTCATGCAATCTTGGGGCTCTGCATATGTGTGAGCCAAATTAAAAAATGGAAACCTTGAAAATCGTGTGGCTGAACATAGGTATATATAAGAACATACTCAGTTTTATGCCCTTCATCAAAAGTGGAGTATATATATAGCCTTAAATTCAAATCTAAATGCACTCTCTAGTTTCCTTGGAGGTGGAAGCCTCAGCCAAATTCTTGGCTGTCACTTCCGAGGTAATGAGCAGAGCAATGGCCAAGAAAAGGCCTAGGAAAACAATTGTTTTGGAACCCATCTCGCTCAGTGTACTAGCTAGCTAGCTAGATTTCAACTATGCTCTTTGAAAGGTGAAAGAAGATAGACAAAGATGGAATGGATTTCAAGTACACAAATTTGATGTCCCATTTATAGATGATCCTGAGGATGGGGGTGGAAATTAATTTGGGTGGTTCGGACATATGGGTTCGTGATGTATGTAGTTGGGGTGTTTGAGAATTGAGAGTTGGTGGTGGGGTTCAAAAGTCAGAACTTGTACCAGTGCTTAGAGAACAATATTCCTTCTGATCATCAAATCCCCTGTTATTTCGAGAGTTGACTTCTCAGAGGACATGGGACATGTCGATAAATTCAACCCATATGCAAGTCGGTCGAACACGGCCAATTAATCATTGAGACCTTTGAGCAATCCCAGCCCCAAAAAAAAAACTTGGATCAAATCCGGGGTGTACTCTTCACGTAAAACAATTCATATGTCTTTCATCTGCATTGGAGTATATTTTGCTTGAGAAGACTGCTAACAAAAATATTGGTTACTAAAAGTATGTGTGAGTGTGACTAAAAGAAAGAAAAATGCGTAACTACTTTGGGATGTACCATACGCGGTGGCTACGCCTCATTCGTAATGTTGCATCCTATTTTGTCACTCCTTTTCAGGGTCAAACAAAAAGGGCTTCCATCTTTTATCTTTGCCAAAGGTCCACGAAAAGTCAAGGTTGGATCTAATCATGAAGTAAAAATAATCAAATCAACAAGCAATCAGAATAAGGACACAAAGCCAAGAATGCATTCTGTAACTCTCAACGAAGCACCAAACAATTTTGAAGAAAAATCTCTAGTAAAACTCAAAAAAGAGCAGAAACCCTAGGTGGGACCCCAAGAGATAACTCCAAAACCTAATATCAAGTCCCAATAACAAAAACAACAAAAAAAACTCCACAATGATACACAAGGAAAACCCTCCATGGTATCCGAGGGAGCCTCTCTTTAATAGACCCAAAAGGGACAAACTTTAATACTTCAAAAGTCCCTGTTTATAAGACAGCACTGAAAATAAGCCTAAGCCAATTTCGAATAGAATTTTAGTCAAATAAACCTAAACCAACTTAGGAGTATTGGGTGTTATTTCAACATTTAAATGATCTAGACTATTTTTGTTTTGGGTCCCAACATCCAACTCCTCTTTCTGCGCACGGTCTCCAATCGGTTTTTCCTTCAATTATTTCTCTCATTTCTCTTTCTATCTCTCTTCACTCATTACCCAAAAAAAACTTCCTCAAAATCCAAACCAAATAAACTATTAGATTCCCGAATCTTAAAATTTTAAAATTTATTGTTCATAATTCAGCCCCTGCGTTAAAAAAATCCCTGGTTCATAACAATCTGAACGCCATAACTATTTTACCTATGAGGCAAATATCTAAAACATTAGTGCATGTGGTCTTAATTCAATTCCCTTCCCAAACATACCAATTTCCAGAGATGCATGCAGCCTGGATCCAGACATCTTTGACAGGTTAAATTCAGCCTAATTTGGCTCAACCCCATTATAAGAATTGGCACAACTCTTTGGTTCCATCATTTCCTTTGGAGATTGATCCAATTACCTCTCGAACCGTCCGTTTGCAATTCAGAGCAGAAACAATGGAAAAGCTCATTCTTCTCCAACTTGTGTTCAAGTTGGTGCTTGTGATCGTGTTGATGACAACCATTTCACCAGCTGCAGCAGCATCCACACCGCTAGGCTGGACCACCGTTGCGGCTACTGGAAGGGCTGGGTTGAACGTAAAATTCGGTTGCTGCCCCAAATTCCCAGATTGTTGCCCACCATGATAAAAAGATTTCTATGTTATATAATATAATGGCTCTCCCTGTCGTTTCTTTCTAATGTGATACTAAATAAAGGCTTGATTATGTGTTGTCACAATGGATTTTGGAACTTGAATTAAAATTTTCTTTTTTTGTTTAAATTCTGACTGAATGTATGGCAAGAATATATATATATATATATATATATATATATATATATATATATATATCCACTTAATTAGTTAGTAATATTTTAGATTTTACGAATCGAATATCCTAATACAGTCTACATTTATGCGTCAAAAACTTTATGGAATATTCATTTATGAGGAAACTATCAGACGGAACAAGTAATAAATGGAATACGCTAAATTCATTTATCTTGCAACGAGACAATCTGGCGTTTTAATATTCTTAGGAACACTTTTTTTTGAACAGCGAAAAAATTTGTTAATCAAATGTAAAAGATTACAATGGTTAAACGGGACAAGAGGAAGACATTACGACAAGAAGATGACATCCCAACTATGTTGGCACCCCATTTCATGACAATCATCTGCCACTCGAGGCCCAAGAACAATTTCAAATTGGCGAGAAACCAACTGAAATCAAAACAGAAAAACGAGAGCACCCCAGTTTTACATAAGTGAAAAAAGAAACTGCCTCCACAAGAACCCCATCTATTCTTAGGAAATTAAAACTAGTGGATCTTCAAAACACGGTATTGAAATTACTGCGAATTCCACATTATTTAGGGTGGATTTGAATTGAAAAATTAAATAATTTATTTTTTTGTCTTTATTCAAATTTTTTCCATTTGTTTGTTTTACGTCAAACTTTTGTGACTTATTGATTCGTCTCGACGAGAGGAATTGAAAAGGTAAAAAATTTTGATCGAAACTCATAGTTTTTTGAACAAAGACAAAAATAAGTCAAAAGAGACAACTTATTTTACTTATTTTTGTCTTTTTTGAAAAAATTATTTTTCTTTTCCGATTCCTCTCGCCAAGATGAAGTAATAAGTCACAAAAGTTTAATGCAAAACTAACAAATGCGATTTTTTTTTTAAATAAAACCAAAAAATAAGCTACTATTTGACTTTTAAAACCAAATCCACTCTTAGCCAACTTTGCCAAATGATCTGAGTGGGGCAAATTCAATTAATCAGGACTCTTGCATCTCACTAAGAGTTCAAATCTCTACACATGTTCTTTTCTCATACGGGCTCTTCCTTTCTTTCTTTGTTTGTATCTCGTAATTTGTACTATATATAATTTATACATTATGTAAATGATGTCTCCTATCGATTGAAAAAAAAAAAAAAAAAAAACTTTGCCAAATGGCCCAAATGATGTGATTTGCATTATTTTTGGCATCTATAAATTTCTCAAGGCAATCCCCGCAATTACTTACGCATTTGGCCCATGATACCTTTTGAACACCATCATAGAGATTTTCCGAACGGATTACAAAGGAAAGACGTACAAATGGCAAACAAAATGTGTTGTTTTAAATTCGTATCCAATCCGGTCCATTGACAAAAGCCAAGTTTGAACCTCATAATTATATTACCTATGAGGCAAATATCCACAACATTAAGTGTGCTCTTAATAAGCCTTCAATACTCTTCCCGAGATAGCCAATTTACAGAGATACGCATAATTAATTCGGGTACAGATTTTCTTGACAAATCAAATCCAACCTTCGCTCAACCCGTATAAGATATGGACGAGCAAAACTCTTCGATCCCATCATCCATTCGAGTTCGAACCAATATCTCTCTCAAACCGTCAGCGTTGCAATTCGGAGGAAGAGACAATGCAAAAGCTGCTCCTTCATCAACTTGTGCTCAAGCTGATGCTTGTGCTGTTTATGATGGCGTTGATGACAACCGTTTCACCAGCTATGGCAGCATCCATGCAACGGGGCTGGACTACGACTGCAGCTACCGGAAGGGCTGGGCTCGGCTTAAAATTCGCTTGCCCCTGCCCCAGGTTCCCAGAGTGTTGCCGCCCTTGATAAAATATGTTATATGTGAATTTGGCTGTCTCTGGTTCTGTCTACTGGAGTACTAAATAAAGGCTTGTATGTGTGTTGTCACAATGGATTTGCGAGGTGTATCTCTTTTTTTCTTTTATGTTTACGCAATATGCAAAATGCATAATTTTATCAATCTATGACAAGAAAAACAAAGATGATCCAAGCTAAAAACAACCAAAAATTAAAGAAAAATACAAGAACACAAAATTTTCATGGTTGGACACATCTGCTATGTATTATCCCATTGGGTAATGGAATGATCAATCTCAATTATTTCTCTCATTTCTCTTTCTATCTCTCTTCACTCATTACCCAAAAAAAACTTCCTCAAAATCCAAACCAAATAAACTATTAGATTCCCGAATCTTAAAATTTTAAAATTTATTGTTCATAATTCAGCCCCTGCGTTAAAGAAATCCCTGGTTCATAACAATCTGAACGCCATAACTGTTTTACATATGAGGCAAATATCTAAAACATTAGTGCATGTGGTCTTAATTCAATTCCCTTCCCAAACATACCAATTTCCAGAGATGCATGCAGCCTGGATCCAGACATCTTTGACAGGTTAAATTCAGCCTAATTTGGCTCAACCCCATTATAAGAATTGGCACAACTCTTTGGTTCTGTAGTGGGCCGAAAAATCCACAATTTCCGAACATCCAAACGGGTCGCGGATCAATTCACTTTTTGCTGTGGACACATCACTCCGTGGTCCCATTCGCATTTGAAGCTGTAGGAAGCACCGGGTTCGGAGGCAATCTCCTCGGGCTCAGCAACCAATCTCGGTGGCCAGGCTCGGCAAGCTCCTTTCCATGGCTCGGCAAGCTCGGTGGAGACCTCCCTAAGCTCGGTGGCAACCTCCTCAAGTTCGGTAGAACCCTTCCCTAACATTCCTAATGTTCGGATGTCTTTTCCCTAACGTTCGGATGTCTTTTCCCTAACGTTGCTAACGTTCGGATGTTTTTTCCCTAACGTTCCTAACGTTCGGATGTCTTTTCACTAATGTCGTTATCGTTCGGATGTCTTTTCCCTAACATTGCTATCGTTCGGATATCTTTTCCCTAACGTTCGGATGTCTTTTCCCTAACGTCTAACGTTCAGATGTCTTTTCCCGAACGTTGTTATCGTTCGGATGTCTTTTCCCTAACGATGCTATCGTTGGGATGTCTTTTCCCTAACGTTGGGATGTCTTTTCCCTAACATTCGGATGTCTTTTCCCTAATGTTTTGATGTCTTTTCCCTAACGTTGCTATCGTTCGGATGTCTTTTCCCTAACGTTCAGATGTCTTTTCCCTAACGTTGCTATCGTTCGGATGTCTTTTCCCTAACGTTCGGATGTCTTTTCCCTAACGTTGCTATCGTTCGGATGTCTTTTCCCTAACGTTCCTAACGTTCGGATGTCTTTTCACTAACGTTGCTATCGTTCGGATGTCTTTTCCGTAACGTTCCTAACGTTCGGATGTCTTTTCCCTAACGTTGTTATCGTTCGGATGTCTTTTCCCTAACGTTCGGATGTCTTTTCCCTAACGTTGCTATCGTTCGGATGTCTTTTCCCTAGCGTTCGGAAGTCATTTGTCCCTAACGTTAGGTGATCATTTCCCTAACGTTCAACTGAATTCTGCTCCCTAAATATCTAACAAATATCCAAAGGTCGGTTTAGAAGCTTCTGGAAGCTTCTATGAACAGGTGGAGGACATGTGTGATAAAACAAATATCTTGACATGTGACGTCATCTGAACAGTACGATGCACGTGGGTGTACCGCCTACCAGTTCAACACTCCAAGCCTTGCCTATAAATATAGGACCACCACCTCATATGAAAGGGTCTGAAAGAGGAGAAAAGGAGCACTTCTCTCTCCTCTCTCTCTCTCTCTCTCTCTCTCTCTCTCTCTCTCCATACTTTCTTACTAAAGTTCTCTTTTCTCCACTTACTGACTTGTTCGTCGGAGCTTCTCCCCGGAGGAACACCCCCTTCCGGTTTGCAGGTACCAAGTTCGGCGGCCACCTCCCTAAGCTCGGTGAGGCTCGGTGGCAACATTCCCAAGCTCGGCAAGCTCCTCCCCAAGCTCGACGGCCACCTCCCTAAGCTCGGTGAGGCTTGGTGGCAACCTTCCCAAGCTCGGCAAGCTCCTCCCCAAGCTCAGCGGCCACCTCCCTAAGCTCGGTGAGGCTCGGTGGCAACCTTCCCAAGCTCGGCGAGCTCCTCCCTAAGCTCAGCGGCCACCTCCCTAAGCTCGGTGAGGCTCGGTGGCAACCTTCCCAAGCTCGGCGAGCTCCTCCCTAAGCTCAGCGGCCACCTCCCTAAGCTCGGTGGGCACCTCCCCAAGCTCGGTGGGAACTTCCCCGGGCTCGGTAGAAACCTCTCCAGATTCGGCGAGCACCCTCACTGTTCAACAAGGGGAAGAAGGGTCAAGGGTGATTTTCAGCTCCCCACAATTGGCGACTCCACTGGGGACA
Source organism: Rhododendron simsii (assembly GCA_014282245.1). Classification (NCBI taxonomy): domain Eukaryota; kingdom Viridiplantae; phylum Streptophyta; class Magnoliopsida; order Ericales; family Ericaceae; genus Rhododendron; species Rhododendron simsii. The sequence goes on along the minus strand of CM024958.1, from coordinate 27,762,110 downwards.
CTTTCTTCTAACTCTCTATGTTGTGGAACTGAACACCATACATCTCTTCCCCTTTTACTCAACTTACAAGCATTTGGGGCTTATCCAGAACCAACTCAATTCCGCACTGCTACAACTCTGGTCATCAACTTCACGGGCGCCCTTGTTTGTCCGCTCGGCTTGATTACCTTCCTCGTGCGCACCGCCTCCCGAGTGATGATTGTAGTGGCTGCTCGTAGTGGACAATTCCTCGAGCCCCCTACAATATCCTCCTCGGTCGAGCTTGGTTGCATGACATGAAGGCAATCGCCATGCGTGACTTCCGAGCACCCACGAAGCCAACGTATTGAAGATTGCAGATGAAGAAAGTAAGGTTGGAGGATGCATGTTGACGGGGCTACCAATACCAATGGCACTGGGGCTGGTTTTGTGCTTGTTTCACCGAGCGAAGCTGCTCGTCCTTCTATAAGCGTAACATTCAGCGAACATTTCCCTAGTGTTAGGTGGTCTTTCCCTAACGTTAGGTGGACATTTCCCTAACGTTAGGCGGTCTTTCCCTAACGTTAGGTGGACATTTCCTTAAAGTTTGACGGAAATCCACTCGTTCGGGCGAAATCCTCGTAGCCCTCGGCACTCTATTCGTTCGGCGAAATCTCGAAGCCGTCTATTACTGTCAGGCACTTTTACCCCTAGCGTTCGGCGTCCCTAGCTACGCAACGCTAGGATTCAGGCACTTTTACCCCTAGCGTTCGGCGTCCCTAGCTACGCAACGCTAGGATTCAGGTACTTTTACCCCTAGCGTTCGGCGTCCCTAGCTACACGACGCTATGTTCGGCGTCCCTAGCTACGCGACGCTAGGATTCAGGCACTTTTACCCCTAGCGTTCGGCGTCCCTAGCTACGTGACGCTAGGATTCAGGCACTTTCACCCCTAGCGTTCGGCGTCCCTAGCTATGCGAAGCTAGGGTTCAGGCATTTTCATCCCTAGCGTTCGGCGTCCTTACGCGAACCTAGGATTTAAACACTTTCACCCCTAGCCTTCGGCTAGTATGCTTAGGGAAATCTGACGGGATTATCTATCGTTCGGCCCCCTTTTATTTTCAACTCCTCCTTCAGCGTCAACCGCTAGAAGAAGGAGTTGAGGGGCTATTGTAGTGGGCCGAAAAATCCACAATTTCCGAACATCCAAACGGGTCGCGGATCAAATCACTTTTTGCTGTGGACACATCACTCCGTGGTCCCATTCGCATTTGAAGCTGTAGGAAGCACCGGGTTCGGAGGCAATCTCCTCGGGCTCAGCAACCAATCTCGGTGGCCAGGCTCAGCAAGCTCCTTTCCATGGCTCGGCAAGCTCGGTGGAGACCTCCCTAAGCTCGGTGGCAACCTCCTCAGGTTCGGTAAAACCCTTCCCTAACATTCCTAATGTTCGGATGTCTTTTCCCTAACGTTCGGATGTCTTTTCCCTAACGTTGCTAACGTTCGGATGTCTTTTCCCTAATGATGCTATCGTTCGGATGTCTTTTCCCTAACGTTCCTAACGTTCGGATGTCTTTTCACTAATGTTGTTATCGTTCAGATGTCTTTTCCCTAACATTGCTATCGTTCGGATATCTTTTCCCTAACGTTCGGATGTCTTTTCCCTAACGTCTAACGTTCAGATGTCTTTTCCCGAACGTTGTTATCGTTCGGATGTCTTTTCCCTAACGATGCTATCGTTGGGATGTCTTTTCCCTAATGTTGGGATGTCTTTTCCCTAACGTTCGGATGTCTTTTCCCTAATGTTTTGATGTCTTTTCCCTAACGTTGCTATCGTTCGGATGTCTTTTCCCTAACGTTCAGATGTCTTTTCCCTAACGTTGCTATCGTTCGGATGTCTTTTCCCTAACGTTCGGATGTCTTTTCCCTAACGTTGCTATCGTTCGGATGTCTTTTCCCTAACGTTCCTAACGTTCGGATGTCTTTTCACTAACGTTGCTATCGTTCGGATGTCTTTTCCGTAACGTTCCTAACGTTCGGATGTCTTTTCCCTAACGTTGTTATCGTTCGGATGTCTTTTCCCTAACGTTCGGATGTCTTTTCCCTAACGTTGCTATCGTTCGGATGTCTTTTCCCTAGCGTTCGGAAGTCATTTGTCCCTAACGTTAGGTGATCATTTCCCTAACGTTCAACTGAATTCTGCTCCCTAAATATCTAACAAATATCCAAAGGTCGGTTTAGAAGCTTCTGGAAGCTTCTATGAACAGGTGGAGGACATGTGTGATAAAACAAATATCTTGACATGTGACGTCATCTGAACAGTACGATGCACGTGGGTGTACCGCCTACCAGTTCAACACTCCAAGCCTTGCCTATAAATATAGGACCACCACCTCATATGAAAGGGTCTGAAAGAGGAGAAAAGGAGCACTTCTCTCTCCTCTCTCTCTCTCTCTCTCTCTCTCTCCGTACTTTCTTACTAAAGTTCTCTTTTCTCCACTTACTGACTTGTTCGTCGGAGCTTCTCCCCGGAGGAACACCCCCTTCCGGTTTGCAGGTACCAAGTTCGGCGGCCACCTCCCTAAGCTCGGTGAGGCTCGGTGGCAACATTCCCAAGCTCGGCAAGCTCCTCCCCAAGCTCGACGGCCACCTCCCTAAGCTCGGTGAGGCTCGGTGGCAACCTTCCCAAGCTCGGCAAGCTCCTCCCCAAGCTCAGCGGCCACCTCCCTAAGCTCGGTGAGGCTCGGTGGCAACCTTCCCAAGCTCGGCGAGCTCCTCCCTAAGCTCAGCGGCCACCTCCCTAAGCTCGGTGAGGCTCGGTGGCAACCTTCCCAAGCTCGGCGAGCTCCTCCCTAAGCTCAGCGGCCACCTCCCTAAGCTCGGTGGGCACCTCCCCAAGCTCGGTGGGAACTTCCCCGGGCTCGGTAGAAACCTCTCCAGATTCGGCGAGCACCCTCACTGTTCAACAAGGGGAAGAAGGGTCAAGGGTGATTTTCAGCTCCCCACAGGTTCCATCATTTCCTTTGGAGATTGATCCAATTACCTCTCGAACCGTCCGTTTGCAATTCAGAGCAGAAACAATGGAAAAGCTCATTCTTCTCCAACTTGTGTTCAAGTTGGTGCTTGTGATCGTGTTGATGACAACCATTTCACCAGCTGCAGCAGCATCCACACCGCTAGGCTGGACCACCGTTGCGGCTACTGGAAGGGCTGGGTTGAACGTAAAATTCGGTTGCTGCCCCAAATTCCCAGATTGTTGCCCACCATGATAAAAAGATTTCTATGTTATATAATATAATGGCTCTCCCTGTCGTTTCTATCTAATGTGATACTAAATAAAGGCTTGATTATGTGTTGTCACAATGGATTTTGGAACTTGAATTAAAATTTTCTTTTTTTGTTTAAATTCTGACTGAATGTATGGCAAGAATATATATATATATATATATATATATATATATATATATATATATCCACTTAATTAGTTAGTAATATTTTAGATTTTACGAATCGAATATCCTAATACAGTCTACATTTATGCGTCAAAAACTTTATGGAATATTCATTTATGAGGAAACTATCAGACGGAACAAGTAATAAATGGAATACGCTAAATTCATTTATCTTGCAACGAGACAATCTGGCGTTTTAATATTCTTAGGAACACTTTTTTTTGAACAGCGAAAAAATTTGTTAATCAAATGTAAAAGATTACAATGGTTAAACGGGACAAGAGGAAGACATTACAACAAGAAGATGACATCCCAACTATGTTGGCACCCCATTTCATGACAATCATCTGCCACTCGAGGCCCAAGAACAATTTCAAATTGGCGAGAAACCAACTGAAATCAAAACAGAAAAACGAGAGCACCCCAGTTTTACATGAGTGAAAAAAGAAACTGCCTCCACAAGAACCCCATCTATTCTTAGGAAATTAAAACTAGTGGATCTTCAAAACACGGTATTGAAATTACTGCGAATTCCACATTATTTAGGGTGGATTTGAATTGAAAAATTAAATAATTTATTTTTTTGTCTTTATTCAAATTTTTTCCATTTGTTTGTTTTGCATCAAACTTTTGTGACTTATTGATTCGTCTCGACGAGAGGAATTGAAAAGGTAAAAAATTTTGATCGAAACTCATAGTTTTTTGAACAAAGACAAAAATAAGTCAAAAGAGACAACTTATTTTACTTATTTTTGTCTTTTTTGAAAAAATTATTTTTCTTTTCCGATTCCTCTCGCCAAGATGAAGCAATAAGTCACAAAAGTTTAATGCAAAACTAACAAATGCGATTTTTTTTTAAATAAAACCAAAAAATAAGCTACTATTTGACTTTTAAAACCAAATCCACTCTTAGCCAACTTTGCCAAATGATCTGAGTGGGGCAAATTCAATTAATCAGGACTCTTGCATCTCACTAAGAGTTCAAATCTCTACACATGTTCTTTTCTCATACGGGCTCTTCCTTTCTTTCTTTGTTTGTATCTCGTAATTTGTACTATATATAATTTATACATTATGTAAATGATCTCTCCTATGGATTGAAAAAAAAAAAAAAAAACTTTGCCAAATGGCCCAAATGATGTGATTTGCATTATTTTTGGCATCTATAAATTTCTCAAGGCAATCCCCGCAATTACTTACGCATTTGGCCCATGATACCTTTTGAACACCATCATAGAGATTTTCCGAACGGATTACAAAGGAAAGACGTACAAATGGCAAACAAAATGTGTTGTTTTAAATTCGTATCCAATCCGGTCCATTGACAAAAGCCAAGTTTGAACCTCATAATTATATTACCTATGAGGCAAATATCCACAACATTAAGTGTGCTCTTAATAAGCCTTCAATACTCTTCCCGAGATAGCCAATTTACAGAGATACGCATAATTAATTCGGGTACAGATTTTCTTGACAAATCAAATCCAACCTTCGCTCAACCCGTATAAGATATGGACGAGCAAAACTCTTCGATCCCATCATCCATTCGAGTTCGAACCAATATCTCTCTCAAACCGTCAGCGTTGCAATTCGGAGGAAGAGACAATGCAAAAGCTGCTCCTTCATCAACTTGTGCTCAAGCTGATGCTTGTGCTGTTTATGATGGCGTTGATGACAACCGTTTCACCAGCTATGGCAGCATCCATGCAACGGGGCTGGACTACGACTGCAGCTACCAGAAGGGCTGGGCTCGGCTTAAAATTCGCTTGCCCCTGCCCCAGGTTCCCAGAGTGTTGCCGCCCTTGATAAAATATGTTATATGTGAATTTGGCTGTCTCTGGTTCTGTCTACTGGAGTACTAAATAAAGGCTTGTATGTGTGTTGTCACAATGGATTTACGAGGTGTATCTCTTTTTTTCTTTTATGTTTACGCAATATGCAAAATGCATAATTTTATCAATCTATGACAAGAAAAACAAAGATGATCCAAGCTAAAAATAACCAAAAATTAAAGAAAAATACAAGAACACAAAATTTTCATGGTTCGACACATCTGCTATGTATTATCCCATTGGGTAATGGAATGATCAATCTCAATTGCATGCTCTCCAATCTTCTCATAATTGTTTCTCTTTATTTTTCCTTGTTTCTCTCACAAAAAGATGTTACAAGAAACCCTAAAACTAAAACATGCATAAAATGATCAATCTCGCGTCTAAGCGTCCTGACAGACTTTGTGTATCCGCCCATCAGGATGGAATCGATCACTCCATATGGAAAAAGCAGAAGATCCAAAAACTCAAAAGTTGTCAACAATCTAGGCGACCCTCATCCTCGTCCAGATGGGACTCCCAATCGTTACCCGAATCATGCCACATGTAACACTTTTGTCGCATCAGTTATAAGAAATGGCACATCTTCCAGTTCCTTGTCAATGTCCTTAATTTTATGAGTGCTATGCCAAAAACAGAGCAACTCTGTTTATGGGGTTGGTCCATCCATGATCCATGTGTTTAACAAGCATTTAAATCAAAAACAAACTTCAAACTTTGATAATAAGGATACAAGAACACTTTAATTTGTAACCTTAGAATTTTCTCAAAAATTCCAACACTAGTCTAAATGGTGGTTTGAACCTGCTTATCAATTGTTCGCATAGATGACTATCATAACTATCTTACCTATTAGGCAAATAACCAAGCGAGACTGTAGAATGCCTTATTCATAAGCATTCAGGCCTCGTTTGCTGCGTGTTATAGATTGAAAGGGATTGATAATGAGGAGGGGATTTCGATTGAAAGTGGTCGTGAGGGATTAACGGTAAAGTTGGTTTTTTAATTGGAGATAAGATTGTGTGGGGTTTGTCATGACGATGTTTGTTTTGGTTTGAGGAGTGAGAGGCGATTAATGTGATAATGCAAGGACTATGGATTGAGGCTAACCAGAGCGGACTGGACTATGAACACCTGCTGAGTTTGCTAATCCCAAAACCATTATTTATACGTATTATATTCCATAATAGATAATCAAAGACAACATGGTAAAATACTAACTCATAATTCATTTTCATCACATATCTCCCAAACATTATTCCTATTGCAAAGCTCATCCTGCACATATCATTCAAATACTACCAAATTCAAAATAAATTGACTATAATTTAAAAAGTCCAAAAGTTGAAAATGAAAAGCTAAAACGTAGGTCCTGAACACCCTCTTATTTTTTCGTCTTTATTCAAAAAAAATTGCATTTGTTAGTTTTGTGTTGATTTTTTGTGGATTATTGTGTCATCATGACGAGAAGAATCTAAAAAGTAGAAAATTTTAATATTGAAACCCAACCTTTTGTAATAAAGATGAAAAAAATTAACTTATTAGCTTATTTTGGTTTTTATTCAAAAAATTTTAGTTTCAACCGCAATTTTTTTTACTTCACCGCTTTCCCTTTAATTACCCCTTCACCGCAGTTGTATACTGGGGCGACGCCCCAGTATACACACCGCAGGGCTGCTTGTGATTGTGTTGATCATGACAACCATTTCACCAGCTGCGGCAGCATCCACACCGCAGGGCTGGACTACGGCTGCGGTTCCTGGAAAGGCTGGGCTTAACGTAAAAATATGTAATATATTTCGGAAAATAACTTACGGTAAGGGTAAGTCATTTTTATTCAATTAATAAAAAATATTAATATATATTTCTCATATTTTATACATCCAAACACCGGAAAATAGGTAAAAGATTTTATCGCAAAAGATTTTACGCCCAAGCAAATAGAGCCTTGATATTATTAGGAAAACTAGTGGATCTTCAAAACATGGTATTAAAATTATTGCGAAGTCCACATTATTTAGCCAACTTTGCCCCAAATGATCCAAGTGTGGCTAACTCAGTTGATCAGGGCTCTTAGAGCTAGCATTCATAATGGGAATAATCAAAACCAATAATCAAAATATACCATGTCAGATTTTAATTATCCATTTAGTTCATAATCAAATTTAATTACCTCTACCTCTACATTGATTATTTTTAAATCCCTAGCCAAAAAAAACCTGACAATACACAATGCACATATGTCCAATCGCAAATGAGTTACAATCACGCACTTAACCACAGCTAATTATTCGTCTTGATGAGAAGATTCCAATATGGAGTGTTTTTGAGTTATTGAGTTTTGATTATTAGTAAAAATTGTTAAGTCTGGTTATGGAATTGGTGGAATTTGGTTATTTGGTAAAAGACTTGTAATTTTCGTTATTACAATATGAGGTGTTTTTTAAGCATTGTTGTTAAATTTGCTTATCCACACTCATTTGCTTATCACAATGGGGATGCTCTTACATCTCACTAGGAGGAGTTCAAACCTCCCTACTTGTTCTTTCCTTAGACGGGCTCTTCCATGCTCTCTTTGTTAGTGCCTCGTAGTTTATACAATACTTTGTAATTTCATACATGAAGTCTTTTATCAATTGACAAAAAAAAACTTTGAATGTGATTTGGATTATTTTTGGTATCTCTAAATTTATCAAGGCAACCCCCTCAATTACTTATGCGTTTGGCCCATGATACCTTTTGGACACCATCATAGAGATTTTCAAAACGGATTAAAAAGGAAAAACAAATGGCAAACAGTTTGTGCAATTTTGGATTCAAATCCAATCCGGTCCATTGACTTACCTAGTTTGAACATCGTAATCATAATTATATTACCTATGAGGCAAATGTCCACAACATTAGTGTGCTAGCTCTTAATACGATTTTAATTCCCTTTCCGAAATAACCAATTTACAGAGATACACGTAATCAATCTGGGTACAGATTTTCTTGACAAATCAAATTCAACTTTGGCTCAACCTATATAAGATTGGACGAGCAAAACTCTTCGATTCCATCATCATATCCTTTCGAGTTCGATCCAATATCTCTCTCAAACCGTCAGCGTTGCAATTGAGAGGAGAGACAATGCAAAAGCTGCTCCTTCAACTTGTGCTCAAGCTAACTTGTGCTGCTTGTGATGTGTTGATGACAACCATTTCAGCAGCTATGGCAGCATCCACACAACGGGGCTGGACTACGACTGCAGCTACCGTCAGCCTCAAATTCGCGCGGTTGCCCCCTGCCCCAGGTTCCCAGAGTGTTGCCGCCCTTGATAAAATCTGTTCTATGCGAATTTGGCTGTCTCTGGTTCTGTCTAATGGAGTACTAAATAAAGGCTTGTATATGTGCTGTCACGATGGGTTTGCGAGGTGTATGTCTTTTTCCTTTAATGTTTACGTGAAATGCATAATATATTTCATGGTTCGACACATGGGCTATGTATTCTTAGAAATTGTGTCTCTTAATTCTTATAGTTTCTCTCACAAAAAGATGTTACAAGAAACCCTAAAACTAAAGCTTTCATAAAATATGGATCTCGCGTCTAAGCGTCCAGACGAAGTTCGTGTATCCAACCATTCGGATGGAATCGATCAAACCAGATACCAGATGGGAAAAGCAGAAGATCTAATTAAAAGCTCAAGAGCTGTCGTCAACAGTCCAGACGACCCCTCAGCCTCGTCCAGACGGATCTCCCAATCATTCCTGAATCGAACCACATGTAACACTTTTGTCTCATCGTTATAAAAAGAGAAAAAATTTATTACGGTTGTTTCCGTGAATAACGTTTACAGAAGTGAATCGCACACGTCTGTTTTGGCTTTACGGTATGAATTTAAATGAAACCTAAAAAAAGTTTCAATAAATCGAGACCGTCCAAAGTCCAAACAAACGGGCGAGATTGCACGGCTCCGTGAATAAGGGAATCACGAAGCCTCCATGAATAAGTCAGTCTCATTATAAGAAATGGCACATCTTTAAATTCCTTGTCAATGTCCTTAATTTTATGAGTGCTATGCAAAAGAACTGAGCAAAAATTGAATTTTTGTTTATAAAATATATAGTCATGAATAATTTAACAGAAAAATTAGTGACAGGTAAACTTAAAAAACTAGTGATAGAATTTTATTTTATAAACAAAAATCTATTTTTTAATATAAATATCAATATCCGATCAAACAAATTTTTTACGTAAATATATTATTTTACGGATCCTAAAAAAATGATTTACTGGATTACTAGAGTAAACACTCGGTAAGACCCACAACATACGCCGTACGGTGGCGGAAACCCACTTAAGTCAAAAAGATGGTAATGACCCACAATGGTTGTAACCAGGGTGTTCTTTTCAGGAGCAAACAATTCTTTTTTGGTTTATTTACTGTTTTGGTCCCTACAAAATAGGCTCGGTTTCAATTTCGTTCTCACAAAAAAATGTTTCAATTTTACCCTTCTAATTTCTAACCAATTTCAATGTTATCAGCCTTTCCATCAAAGTTGGACGGTTGGACGGAAAATCCCTATAAGGAGCTAACTCTTTTTTTTTGGTACACAAGAAAATGAAAGGGGCTAACAGATTACGTGATTTGGCAAAATTTGGTACAGCATGGCACTAGCCCCACGTCTCTTCCCCCATCTCTTTAAAAAAAAAAAAACCTAAAACCTAATTCCCAAAATCATTTTGTTCGGTTTTCGGGTGGCGAGAGGGAAATGGGTTGAAGCTAATTCGAAGAGAATGACGAGTCGATTCGTGCTTGGGGCTTCCATTTCGAAGAGGAAGACTTCGTTTGGCGAGTACTTATTTTCGTCCGAATCCGAGTCCGTGTTGGAATGACAAGTCGTTCGTGCTTGAAGGCAATTTTTTTATTTTTTTTGAAATGGTCAATGCCATATATCATTCAAAGCCTAAGGCATTATAGAAATCATCAAAAGATTAGGAAAGAACCCTAACTACCTAGTCCTAGATACAGACACCTATTGCTAATCCAGGCCGGCGAAATGTCAGAACATAAGAACCAATTGCAGAATAGGTAGCAGAGAACCAACAGTGGTCTCCAGTTCAAACCTTAAAATTAAAGGTTCTGACCATATCCATGTGATATTTTTCTAAATATAAGTTTTTCCGGTTTAGTTGAGTTACAGACTTGGTCCTGCCTCCTGAGGAGTGAGCATGGGTGAATCAAACTAATTTGTAAGCATTACAGATTTTCAGAACCAAACAAATTGATTATGAAACCCAAAGCCGAACCAATGGAAACCAATCAGACTAACGTTGGATTTTGTTTTTGGTTTTTTTCTCGGCAGAAGAAATTTATTAATCTTTGAAAAAAGAGATATCAAGATTAAACAGACCAAGAACACAACGACTGGTACCATCCGAGAGGCCGAGACCCAAAGAAAAAATTAGGAATACAAAGACGCCAACAAAAAGCAAAGACTCTACAAAAACCATACCGCCTAAATGTTCGATTCGGGACCATATATAGTTCATTTCAAATCAAGATATCCTTTTTGCCAACTATTCAAGACAGTCAAAAATTATACTACTATTAAAAAAACATTTGAAACTTGTATTGAATCAGTTCCATTAGAATCATCGAAACCAACTAAAATTTGTTAAAGTCACTTTTTTTTTTTTTTGTCATTTGTTTTACCTGATCTATGCTATGCAAGGGACTTGGGAGAGGGGAATGGGATTTACTGTTAGATTTCTTAGAGGGTTCCAACCTAAAATCAATTGGCAATAGGTGGAGTAACCTCTAGAATATATTAACCAAGCTTGGGTGGCTTAGATGAACGATGTGGGATTAAGTTTAACACTCCAGATATTTGACTCGGGCGACCCCTCACGTGGAGCCCATGCACGTGGAGATATGAATTGATAAGATAAGGCCACCCAAGACCTAACTTTGATACCATGTTAGATTTCTTGAAGGGTTCCAACCTAAAACCAATTGGCAATAGGTGGAGTAACCTCTAGAATATATTAACTAAGCTTGGGTGGCTTAGATGAGCGATGTGGGATTAAGTTTAACATTTACGGGAAACGAACATTGCCCAGGTGCATGGGGGCATAAGACCTCACCACTAAATTAAATTCATTAAAGTCACATATACTGGAGTCTATTTTCATATTGTCTTACCCAAGAAATATACCATTGCGTGAAAAAGAGTATGTATGTATACACGTAACCACGTTTCGAACAAACTCCGAACAGAAACTGTTAAGTCTATATAAATCCACTGACCAACCCATTTGATCCGTGTAAACATCCCAAATTGTCTACGTAAACACCCCAATTCCGGCAACCCATTTGGCTGCCGGCCCTGTGAGAGGTTCAGTTTTTACCATTTGGAAAGACATCCGTTCGATTGGTGATCACGGGTCAAGCATTCGAGGAATTATATATGCAAGAGGGTTTCAGAATCCAAGTGTTTTTGGGACAAAATACGTATTTTTGGAACCACAGATGGTTAGGTCCTAAAACTCTCAAAGAAGATTTTCCTAGGCTGCTTTTATTATCCACTCAACAAGAGGAGGTGATCGGCAACATCTGGGAAGGGGTAGGTAACGGAAATTGGGGCTGGTCTTTTGGAGAGATTTGCGTGACAAAGAGAATTTGACGCTCAGAAATTTGGTACTAAGATTGCAGGAGTACCATATGGAGCCGTCCAAACCTGACTCTCTGCTATGGAGATGGACGAATAACAAGATTTTTACGGTAAAGTCGGTATACGAGCAGTGGGAAGTACAGACTCAGGTTAGTAATCCTATTCTGGGCTCTTTGTGGAAAAATGTTTGTCCTCCTAAGGTGGAAATTCTGGTGTGGAAGGCTGTCCAGGAGAGGTTGGCCACAAGGTCTATTCTTCTGAGTAGGAGTATTGCTTTGAATGACCCTTTATGCCCGTTTTGCTCATTGCAACTGGAAACTCCCAATCATTTACTTCTTCTCTGTCGTTTCTCTTGGTACGTTTGGTCTCAAATTATGGATTGGTGGCATACCAATTGGGTTTGTCCGTTTTCGGTAGCAGATCTCTTGTGTTGGTGGTTCGACAATAGCTTTCGCAACTTGGAAAAACACATTTGGGAAGCTTGTTTTTATGCAACAATTTGGTCCATTTGGATGATGAGGAATGAGTGTATTTTTAAGAATGTGACTGCAAGAGCGGAGGAGGTGGTGGATATAATTAAGTTCAGGGTGGGGCTATGTGGATCAAGGTCAAATTCAATATTAGGATGTACTCAGTGGAGGATTTCAAAAGGTTTTTGGATGGTATCCGTTTGTTAAAATTGTAATTCGTTTGGCGTGAATCTTTCAACCTCCTGCTGGAGGATTTGCGTCTCGCCTTCCCCTCGTTGAGTTTGAGCATTTGTGCTCCTCAACCACCCCACAACCACTAGCCCCCCCCCCCCCCCCCCCCCCCCCCCCCCCCCCCCCCCCGCCCCGATGTAACCTTTTGAGTGTTATAAAATTTTGTTTTGCCGAGAAAAAAAAAAATTGGCTAAGCCTTGCTTTGGGCGATCCATATGATAATAAAGCTAGTTGCACATGCCGCAAGGCAAGGTTCTGGTTGAACCAAGGATTGATGAGGATGACCCTAGGTCATAGCCTAATACTATTTTATATAGGGAGTGAGACAGGAGTCCTTAGGAAGCACTTAGGAAGCTTTTTTAGATGACTGAGAACGGAAAGAACTAACGTTTGCCACTTTGATGGCGTGGGGGGATGATCATCAATATATATATCAGAGAGAGACTGGGGCACCGCAAAATGAAATATATCTTCAAGAAGCTACAAAGTTAAGACGCCACTTGATAGGAATTAATCTTGAAGAGTAATGGAAATTTGCTGCATGCCATATCCTCAAGATTGCTAATTAATGACAAATTGAACCAAAAACCATATTCTCAAATTATGAAGGACTTTTAAATCCTCCTCTCCCCCATAATAATCCTATTTTGTGGCATAGACCTTACGAAGTTGAGTTATTGAATGTAATAGATTTTAAAAGCGATGTTTCCTAGATAAAATCAGTGAATAAACCCAGACATTGTCATAGAAATACTTTAGGTATTGAACTACTAAAAATATGATTCTCACTACTAACTATTTTTGTCATAGAAATGCTTTAGTTAAACACTATAGAGATGATATCTCAAGTTCAAGCGAATCATGGTTCAAAACCGAAACCAAACCGCATTTTTAATGGTTTGAATTGATTTAATTTGGTTCTATAAATTTTGTGGATCAATTTAGTTCTCCAAATTCATTTTCCTTTGGTATTGGTTTAGTTCTTGGTTTGCTAAATAATCAAGCCAATCTGATCCACGCTCACCCTTACTTATTACTCTGTCTGTCCTAATTTGTTGCGCCTACTTTGACTTTTTTGAAATGTAAGAGAACACCACAATTACATTTTACCATTTTATCAATTTTACCATTTTACCCCTTTGAAAGAATATTCAATTTTTTAAAAAAAAATTAATTGAACCCAAATTATGGTAGTAGTCTTGTCATGTCAAGTTTACAATTTAAATTTGGGTGGAATCCAATTTGCCCCCATCCACTTTCCTTGCAAATCAAGTTTAAAATTTGAATTTAGGAGGAAGATAAAATGAGGGGTAAATTAGTAATATGGACATCTAAAAAGGAAAATTTTGAAACAAGTACATGATTTTAGAACATCCCAAAAAGAAATAAAAGTACAGCAAAGTGGGACGGATGAAGTAATACCAATAATATAGTTATGTCATTTTTGACAACCAGCTGAAAACCAAATACACATACGAACACCCACAGCAGATACACATACCCTTGACAGTCGAAACAACAACAACAAACGAACAAAAAAAACAGCAGCATTTTCCCATGGGAGAAATTGTTAACGCTTTTATATATCTTCCCACGGGGCATGATTAGATCACCTCCACTCATGCTTTTTATTTCATATACTTGCGACACGCACTCACACATTAATGCACAAAGATTACTTGTGAGACAGTGGCTTCGTACGTAAGATCGACACCCTCCATAACAACCACAGGTACGTCAACCCCTTCCTCATGGGACTCCTCCGTACGTCGGGACTCCCGGGCCTCCTCCGTACGTCGGGACTCCGCCCGGGACTCCTCCGTACGTCGGGATTTTGCCCGGGACTCCTCCGTACGTCGGGACTCCTCCGTACTCATCTGTAGCTGCACAAATGATATATCATACGCATGCATTAGATTAATTATCTGTTTCACATTCTACTGTGCAAAGTCGATGCGGATTTCTAGTCCATTGTTAAAGTTAAAGCATATGCCACATGAACGTGAAATTTGAGAAAGTTTCTAGTTTGGGGGAGGCTTGTATGTAGAAATATTCGTGTCCGAGTAGAAAGTCCAGCTTGAAATTAATTTGAAGATATTTCACTGAAAGCAAGCCAAGCGAGGTAGACTCTTTCATTGGCTGGCCAGTAAACGTGATGTGTGTGTGTGTGTCTATATATATATACCGCTATAGTGCTATATCTCTTTGTCATATCAATGGGCAGTGGCCGGTGACTAAATTCCTATATATCAGCTTAATGTCTTGATAATCATGCAATCATTTTGGCTGGATCTTTTTGTAAGACACATGGAAAACTAAATATAACATACGTCCCGGCCTATATCATATAAGAACATATATACGTAGTCTAGGTAAATAAGAGTGGAGATAAAATAAGACTAAAGATGACGGTGTAATAATATTCATCAAACCATGCCTTCGCCAAATGTGAAGAGTAAAATTCAAATTTGAATATGGACTCACTAGTTTGCTTGGAAGTCTCGACCAAATCCCTTGCTGCTACCTCCGACGTAACGAGAAGAACAGTAGCCAAAAGGCCGAGGAAGACTAATGTTTTGGAACCCATTACTAGATGACCACTCTTTCAAAATAGATGAAGATGTATGAATGACATTTAAGTACAATTTTGATGCCTATTTATAGACCTAAAGAGAACAAGTGCAGGGATGCCCGGATGTGAATGGAAATGGAAATTAATTGGGACGTGGTTTGGACAAATGGGTCATGATGAATTTCACGTGCTAATTGGACAGGAAAAAATAGAGGTATTCTTCAAGTCAATTTTGGAAAAGTTACATAGTAGTACTACTGTATTAGTATTACGTACACGGACTTCATTGCATGGAAAATGAAAGGTCGAGCCTTTGACTGTTCCCATTAATCCGGAGGCGGCTCTACCACCAAGCCAAAATGGACACATGATCTTCCCAAAAAAATAATTTTCATATAATACGTATAGAAATTTTAAGGTGCTTGCTTTTAGGGTTGGCATTGTGTCGAAATTTCTGGAGCTATCACTATTCCAAAATCTAATATTTTCAAGGAAAATGAAGGGTCAAAGTCAAGGGTAAAGAAAATTATATTACGGTGCTTGCATTTAAGGTTGGCATTGTATCGTGTTCGTGTCATGATCAATTCGAATTCGTATCAGATAAAGCTTGACACTAAATCGACCTGTTTAGCAAAATGTGCAAGAATTCCAACCCTAAAACGACCTACTAGTAATCGTATTAACCCAAACACAACTCGACTTGACACGATTACGCAAAATCCTTTGCTTTCCAATCACCTTGTTTACATAACCCGTTTGCACCTGCTTGTGTTTCTAAGTTCTTAACCAATTTCAAAGCTAGCAACAATTAGCCATTCTCAAGAACTGAATTATACTACTACTTACATAATTCAACATTTAAGGAAAACAGTACTGAATAACACTATAATTTTTGAACTTGATAGATAAATAGGTTCGGGTTAATGTGTCAGGTTCGGATTAAAGTGTCGACACGAATAGATAAACAAGTTAACTGTGTCAATTTCAGGTTTAGCATGCAGGTTGAACCCGACCCCCCAACCTATTGAACAATCGTGTTCTTGTGTCGTGTCATATACATGTTTTGTGTCAGAAACTCAATTGCATAATCCTATTAACTTCATGTGGAGTTCGAGTCATGTTACATCGTGTCCTGTCAGAAATTGTCACCCCTACTTGCGTTCCATTGTGAGCTTAAAGTTGTAGCACTAGAGAGAGGAGTTGGCTCCTCAACTAGCTGGACAGTCTGATCTTAATCACGTATGTTTAGTCGTACGCGTAATGTCCACGTTTAATTCCCATGACACCAATATTGGCTAATTAAATAACAGGGGTCAGCAATATACCAGTATCTTAATACCCATGCAATTTAGGAAGCCTAATCATGGTGTATACACTTGCATATTAATACTGTTTTTTTTCTTTTTTGGGTAAATTTTTTTTTTTTAATCGGAGATATCGAAATACCATAAAATATATAGAGTCAACATAGCATTACAGGAAACAAAGCAATCAGATGCCAAATACGATTAAATACGTACGTAGGTGACCCACGCCCAAGGCGTCAACGGTCAACCAAAGCAAACTCCCTAGCTAGCAGCCAGGGAAACATTAATTGGTTGTAAGTTGTAAAAATCAGGTCTTCATCTTGTTGAGATCGATCCCCTTCGACTTGCCAAGCAATTACCTCTTGTACTTTCTTCAGCTTAATTTGGTCCCCTTTTGGCGTTTCCTCCAGAGGCCGCTCTATGTAGTCCATTCCATGCATGGTCTACTGAATATCTGAATTATGGGTCAGTCTTTCTTTGAATATTCAATGTAAATATCAATGAACAATCAATTCTAAAAGTTTTGAACACCTAACTCAAAAATGCATTGAACACCTAATCCAAAACTAATTGAACACTCAATCGATCACAATTCAATTTTAGTCCATCAATCCAAATAATTCATATTTAAAAACCTAACACATTACCTCAAATAAAGCTGATAATCATAATAAAAAAATTGTAAAATGAAAGTGAAAAAGAAGAATTTACTGGTGTAAGTATTATTATCTGCGTTCTCTATCCATCTATATTTTCGATGGTCTAAATGTGTTAATTTCACATTCATGACAATAACTTCTTTTTTTTGTCTAGTTAGCTTATAAAATTATAGACAAAAGTTTAAAAAAATTCAACTACTTTGCAAATTTCATTAACTTGAATGATATTCTTTCGAATTTAAGACTACGATATAAAATCTCATCATATTATCCTAAAGAACAACAGATTTTTGAGAATAAGAATCCCAACGTACTCGCTACAATTTCCTTCAAAAGGGTTTTAGTAAATTAATACGTTGGTTAAATGTTGACACAAAATATGAAAACTTATCTAGGACAACTGTAAAATTTTACCCCCTCCATTCTCGAAACATTCTCTACTATGTACGAAATACAACTTTCAAAAAAAATTAAAATTTTTTTGTTAAAAAAAAAGATACTATTATTTAGTTTTAAGTTCTCATTTTGCATCATAATTAATTTTTTTAGAATAGAGGTTATGTTTTTGACCGTAATATTTATACAACTATATGAGATACTGTACATATATTAATATATCAGTATTGTTAATGTAATTTCTAAACACACCCTATTGTAAATTCTTGGGACCGCCATTGCTTTCCACACTGTCCACTCGCTTGTCATTGGACGACTTGACCTAGTCTAAGCCTGCTCTTAAGGCTCCACTCCTGTACCAATCAAGAACGGTATCGGGGGAGGACCAGTCCAAACAGACAATTCAATTGCCAAAGAAAATCATTCCTGGCCAAGAACAATAATTTTAGTGGGCCGGGCCGAATTGACTGGGTCCGTTTAGGCCTAACTTCTTGAAGGCCACGAATGGTAGATGGTCACGGACCGAATCACTGGGGCGGTCCAAGTAATTCGGTCTGATCCCCTTGACGCAGGCAATCGAGCATATTTTCCGCTCAGATTGAATATGAGCGCATACAGATTTGAACCGTCTATTTCTTGGTCAAGATTCAATCGGTCCATTCTCGAGATAAACGGCCACTGTGCTGCCAAACACCCCCATTGTTAGCATCTCCCAATCCCGCTCGGCTAAATACAAAAAAGCTTTGAAACTTCAGTCAAACATGTCGGCCTAATGAATGCAGCATCAAGGCAACCAAAAAAAGAAAAGTCTAGAAACTCACATGTGTATGTAAAAGTATGTGTAAAGTGCTTTTTTTTTTCATTACCACAAAAAAAGTGCATGTTTTTGTAATACATTTAATATTGGTAAGAAACAATAAAACTGATAGGCCAATTAATAAATTTGTCTAGATTAAAAGAAAAGAAAATATGAATGATTATTTAGCAAATAAGCAACAATAGCCAAAACGGTTAGTATGCTTTTGAAAAAACCCAAACCGAGAAATCGTAGATTAAAATAACAGTAATCATACGTCTACCACACGGCACGTGGGGCCACTCTAAAGCCCCACAAAAATGCATAAAAAATTTAAAATTATTATTTATGGGGTCCTGTAAAAAATGAATTCCAACAGATATCAGTAGGTATGTTTTCTGAATTTGTAGAGGCGAAATTGCTGAAACTAAGCAGTTTCGCCGTTCCAAATTCAGAAAAACATACCTACTGATATCCGTTGGAGCTGATTTTTTACAGGACTCCATAAATAAATATTTTAAAATTTATAAATATTTTTATGTATTTTTGTGGAGCCCATTTTATGCCGCACTAGCGTGTGCGGGGGACTGCCACCAGGGACGGATCTAAGAATGTACCCTAGTGGGGGCACCTGTTAATTATAATGACGAAAGTTTATTTTTTTAGTCAACCATTGTAAGATCGTTCAAAATTAAAGCGTGCAATACTAATTACAAAAGTTTATAAAACGTACTTTAAGTTAAATTAGATAAAAATGAGCACAAAATCTCAGACAAAATTTTTAAAATATGTTTTAAATGAATATTAGCAAATTTCAGAATGATCGAGCTAGTTTTGTTAATGTCTTTATTTTAAAATATTTCTCTGAAACGATTAAAAATAAAGAGAATCAAGAAAGATTAACTCCAAATAAACAAACAGCTTATAAAGTAACAAGTATAAATACATCATATGATGAAATTCAGACATAAAATTAATTTTCTATGCATATTTTCGGAATATATATAAGTGTGTTTGTTTAGAAATTAGTACACTTTCATAATTATACTAATTTATACATAAATATTTTTATTTGGAGTGGACGCACGCGTTCGAGTGGGCACGTGTCCCCGCGTGCCACATGAACATCCATCCTTTACTGCCACCGGATCCCATGCGGTGGTCCTAGATTTTTAATGTTAAAATAATGCACCTCTTTGCGAAAGAAGAGACGCGACTGGGGGTTTTTCTTTCAGGAATTTCATTGCTGGCTGCAACGTACCGGTGTGTTGTTCTTCTGCAATACAGAGTATTATTACGGACGTACAAAATTAAAATTAAACCTTTGTTTGCTGGTTCACGTAATCCGACCAGCTTTGCTGGTTCACAGATTCCCGCGAGTCGATAAAATCCAGTCTGGTGGAATAAGGCTCCGTTTGTTTGGAAAATGTTTTCCTCGTTTTCTTATGTTTGGTTGCATTTTATGTGCTTAGGTAAAATATTTGTTTGTTATGTAAAATGTTTTCCATTTAACGGTGGAAAATGATTTACACCTTTACATCCATTAAATATTGCGAGAAACTTTTGTATATCTCAGGTATAGGAGGGGTCTGAGTATCCCTTCCGGTCCATTTTCAATTTTTCGGCCATTTTTCGAGCACATTTTGATGATCGGCTTTGTTCATTTTGTAGAGCTTGGCGAGAACATTAGTATTGGCAAAAATCATTAGACTTTATACATGATTGACACATGTGAAAAATGCAAAAAAACAAAAAACAAAATTTGGGTTCCGATTCAGTGTATTTTTGGAACCAATTTTTGTTTTTTTTTCAATTTTCACGTGTGTCAATAATGTATTTAATAAAGTCCGATGATCATGATTTTTGGCAAGACTAATGTTCTCACCGAGCTCTATAAATTGAACAAAGCCGATCATCAAAATGTGCTAAAAAATGGCCGAAAAATTGAGAACAAACCATAGGGGATACCAAGGCCCCTCCTATACCTAGGATATACAAAAGTTCCTCTTAAATTGCAGTCCCTTTTTGTTTGGGGAGTGATTTTCATACTCTTTCTTTTATAATCGCACTCTCTTTTTGTCTTTATTCATGTAAATTGAAGTCACAACATTGCCCTTTAATGATCTCACTTTTAAAACATTTAATAACAATATTATATTTTTATATAGATAAAAGACAAAAGCGGGTGCGGTTATAAAAAATAGAATGAGTGCGAAAATCACTTCCCTTTTGTTTTTGCAATACTATATATACTTACCAAGTGGCCATGCAGTTTCTGCCATCCCATTCTTAGATGCAAGTAGTCTTTAATCAGAGATTGCTTTCGATGAGATAGGGCTCATTTGGTAATCAGAAAGTCATGACCTATCCTACTATTCACAATAAATTTCACAATAAATGTTAGGGACCTAAAGGACCCCATGTATATAAGATGGGTGTGGTTTAGGTGTAATGCATTGATGTGCCCCTAACATCTCTCATTTCGTAAACAAAACAGAAAGTCTACTGGCACAGCAAATCTGTGCACAGATTTCTATATGGGGCCCACTACGGATCCCACACAAGTGATCCGAGCCGTTCATTGTGTTTAAAATATTTTTTCAAGAGTCCCTCAAGGAAAATCAGCTCAATCCGATACCTATAAGTATTTGATCTAATCGTCTAACTTTTCATTCTCTAAAAACTTGAATGAAAAGTTAGATGATTAAATCAAGCACTTATTTTAAAACACTTTTTAAAAAAAATAAGTACTTATTTCATATTTTCAAACTCAAAAATAATTTAAACGAAAAATAATTTTTCAATTTTTTTTACACCGTGTAAAAGATCTCAATGAGATCTATCAAACAGATCCATATTGATAGAAAAGTTATTTGCGTAAGCACATGATTTTTGAACTTAAAATTACATTCTTAAAAAATAAGTACTTATTTTCTTTTCCGGTACGGAGCCTCTTGCCAGTAACAAAAGAATTTTTTTGCATTTTTGTTTCGGTGAGTGTTATTTTTTTTACGTCTTTACCTTTCAATTTTTTCCTTTTTTGTTATTTTTTTTTTATGTTAGCTTCTATTTTTTTAACTGCGAGATTGTAAAATAACTTCTTCTCTTTTTTAACTGCGCAAAAATAACTAATGGATTCATGGAATTACACGGCAAATTCATTTATAAGGTTCCGTCTGATTACGAGCTCTCGAGTCTTCACTTAATTGTGCCTCTCTGTTTTCCTAATTTGACTCGCCCAAAGTCGAGTCCGGCTCCTCTCCAATCTATAGAAAATTGATGGATCTTCCAATTACAATTCAATGGTCAGGATTACCCTAGTATCTCTAGCCCCAATACTCATATGGTATTTTAATGGCACCCAATTACTCTCCAAAATATTCCCCAATTATCACATTTCAGGCACTAATTTACCAAATTCCAAACATTAGTTAAATTTCATAATGTAACTTTAATAATAGGTGCAGGTTCAAAGAACTATCAGATTTATAAGGTTAATCAAAGAACTCATTTTACATTTCTTCTAAAATATTTTGGGTAAATTTCACTAAACTCCCCTGAGGTTTCTGACAAATGCAGGAACCTCCCCTGAGGTTCTAATAATTGCACTGACTTCCCTTACTTTACAAACTATTATTCAGATTCCCCCATTCCGTTAAATCCACACTAACACTGTTAGTATTATCTACTAAATGACTAAAATGCCCTCAAATATAATGTAAACTATAAAATCAATTCTTCTTGTTCCATTTTTTTTTCTAATTGGAATTTTTTTATGTTAAATTAGAACTAACTTAATATATTTGGTCAGATTACCTTGATTTCTACATATTTTTCATGAACAAAGTCAATGTATCTTCTTCTTCTTTTTTTTAATTTTTATGTTTGTGTGTTAGTTTTTTTCTTTGATTGACTTGTGATTTAATATTTAACAATGTCATACTTGAGTTATACATACTTTGGTCAAGCTTGTATAACGAGTTATGCATTTTGATAAGGCTCGGTTTGGTTTGGATCACGATCTATTTTTTCCTCTCCTACGTGGGTTTTGAAAAATAAAAGAGGCATGTGAATGCCTAATCTCACATACAAAAAAACTATCGTGTATTTTTTAATATGTTTTCCGACTAAATAAATTCGGTATAAAAAATTCTTTAATCTTTTTTTATTTTTCCTTCTCACACTTTAAAGAGGGAAAAAATGACTATGATAATGTAAAATGCATGATAAATTATTCAAATTCGAGGAAAGTTTGTATAATTGAGTCTAATTTTATGTTGAAGTTATCTTATATAACCAGTATAATGTTACTTTTAATATTTTAAACTTCAATTAAATTCCAAAAAAGAAGGAAAAAAGACTTGATCGTTTAGATTAGTAATATTCAAGGGCATTTCAGTCAATTAATAACAAAAACTAATGGTGTTAGTGTGGATTTAACGGAATGGGGGAATCTGAATAATAGTTTGTAAAGTAAGGGAGGTCAGTGCAATTATTAGAACCTCAGGGGAGGTTCCTGCATTTGTCAGAAACCTCAGGGGAGGTCAGTGAAATTTACCCAAATATTTTTTATGTAAAAATTATTTTACGTTCAATTACTTACTCTTACGATTTTCTTTCTAATTTCGATAATTGAATCTTAATTTCAACTTTGTTACATATAAGAACAACTGCATCAGTGAGCACACGACACAATGAGAAGCACACGTGGATATATACTAGTATCAGTAAAAAAAAAAATCTCATGAGCTACATAATAAGATAAAAGTGTCAGCGAAAATAACCATGCTGATCGAAAGAAAATAAATTATTGATACAATATTAGTAAAAAAATCCTCATGAGCTATATGAAATCGGTCGAAAAAAATCCTCATGAGCTATATAAAAAAAATTCAGAGGCAGGTTTAACGGGGAGAGAAGAAGCCATTCAAAAAAAATTAATTTGTCTAATGTAATTGAGAAATATTTTGGAAGTAATTGGATGACCATAGAATACCATATGAGTTTTGGGCTTAAGTTACTAGGTAATCTTGACCATAGAATTAAAATTGGAGGATCTTCCAATTCCCTGTGGATTGGCCGGAGAGGAGCCGGACTCCCCAAAGTCATCACTTGAAACACTAAAAATAAAGCAGGATCTATAGATCATGCATCTGAACAGACTTAGGCCCCGTTCTGGAAACGGAAAAAAAAACCCTTATTTTTTAAGAAGGCAATTTCAAACTCAAAAATTATGGGCTTGTTGAAATATAAAAATATACAATATGGATCTTGTTTGAAACATCTCATTGAGATCTTTTATACGATGCAAAAAAATTGAAAATTTATTTTTCGTTTACATTATCTTTGAGTTTAAAAATGTGAAATAAGCTGCTTATATTTTAAGAAGGTTTCTGGAACGGGGCCTAACCACCATCTGGAAGGCAGGCTCCATCAGGACAGAATAAATTACTAAGATTCCATTCCAGAAACCTTCTTAAAAAATAAACAGCTTATTTCATATTTTCAAACTCAAAAATAAAGTAAGTGAAAAATAATTTTTTAATTTTTTTTGCATCATATAAAAGATCTCATCGAGATCTTCTAAACAAGACCCATATTACATATTTTTAGATTTCAATAAGTCCGTAATTTTTAAGTTTGAAATTGTCTTCTTAAAAAATAAAAGCTTTTTTTTTGTTCCGGAATGGAGAAAGGTCCAAAAACTCAAATGTGCTGTAAATCGTCCAACGGAATAATGAGCATGAAAGGTTTAATTAAGACAGACACAATTACTTGGGAAAGACTACAATACATACCTCTTATTTGGGTGTGTATCATATGCACCCCCAAAATGTTATGAATTATGGAGAAAATGTTACGAATCGTATTGCTAAAATGTTACGAATCGTATAAAGGTTACGAGATACATCAAAATGTTATGAATCATAATAAAAATGTACGAATCATACTGCTAAAAAATTATGAATTCTATAACAAAAGTTACGAAACATACTAAAATGTTACGGAGTATAAATGAACCTTAAAATAAGTGCATATGATACACTCTTTTAAGGGGTGTGTATTGTAGACTTTTCCCAATTTACTATATTTCATAAGATGCATGTCGTCGCAAATGGCAATCCTCTTATTATTTTTTTCAGAAGAAAAAAGATATCATTGTTATTATTATATCTATAAGGTCCAGTACTCATGCTTTTTATTCATACTTCGACAGATACATATTGCACAATTATCACACTAAAGTTTTCTGGGTATATATCAGCTGTGATACAAGGCTTCAGTTCCATCCTCCATAACCGCCGCCGCCGCAATTTCCTCCTCCAAATCCTCCACCTGGGCCACCTCCGAATCCCCCTCCTGGGGGCCTCCACCATATCCACCTCCTGGAAATCCTCCGTAACCACCACCCGGGCCTCCTCCATAACCACCCACCTGGATATCCACCGTATCCTCCTCGCCGACCTCCACCACGTCCGCCACCTGGATATCCACCGTACCCGCCGCCTGGACCTCCTCCATATCCGCCGCCTGGACCTCCTCCATATCCACCGCCTCGGTATCCTCCATATCCGCCACCTGGGTACCCTCCACCACCATACTTGGCATCCTCTACTCCATTCGTCTGTTCAGTAGATTCAGCTGCACAAATAATATTCACGCGGATCAAGTACAGGTTGCATGGGCAACTGCAAGTTTTCGAAAAACTGATTCTCTTTCACCTTTTCGTGATTGGGGAATTTAAGAATGTTCTTATGTTTAGAGATGGTAGATAGGAAGTGATAACATACGTGCAAGTTTGGAAAGACCTGTACTATGTAACTATGTAAGTATCCAAGTTGGCAAAAGTCAGCTCAATTGAAACTACAGTAATAATTAAGTGAAATTGCACTGAAATAAACTATATAGTACTTGACTCTTGGATTGGTTGGTCAGTGCTAAACGTGGTGCATAAGCAGCATATATATATAACACTATAATGTTAAGCAAATTCAAAGTGATTGGTGACACGTACAATTGGACATGCATATCAAACACCAAATTCAAATGTACTCACTAGTTTCCTAGGAGGTGAAAGTCTCATCCAAATCCCTGGCTGTCGCCTCTGAGGTAACGAGCAGAGCAACAGCCAGGAAAAGGCCTAGGATAACAATTGTTTTGGAACCCATTTCGCTCGGTCAGTGTACTAGATTTCAGCTACTCTTTGAGAGGTATAGCAGTAGATAGAGATGGAATGGATTTCAAGCACAAACTTGATGTCCCATTTATAGATCCGAAGGATGTGAGCAGAAATTAATTTGAGTGGTTCGGACATATGGGTTCATGATGCATGTATGTAGTTGTTGGGTTTTCCCCATGAAAATAGGCCCAATATTTTGGCCCAAGTGTTCTGTTTGCGGGTGGGATTGATTAGGGGAGATAATCCCAACAGTAGATGGAGGTGGACGCTCCTTTACAAGATCCAAAAACTTAAAAGCTGTCAGCAGTCTAGGCACCCCTCATCCTCATCCAGAAGGGACTCCTAATTGTTCCCCGAATCATGCCTCATGTAACACTTTTGTCTCATCAGTTATAAGAAATGGCACATCTTCAATTCCAGTTCAATGTCAATGTCCTAAATTTTATGAGGGCTACGCAAAAAACAGAGCAACTCTGTTCATGGGGTTGGTACATCCATGATCCATGTGTTTAACAAGCACTTAAATCAAAACGAACTTCAAACTTTGATAATAAGGATACAACAACACTTTAGTAACCTTAGAATTTACTCAAAAATTCCAACACTAGTCTAAATTGTGGTTTGAACCTGCTTATCCTTTTCAAAAAAAAAAAACCTGCTTATCAATTGTTGGCATATAGGAGATGAATATCATAACTATCTTACCTATTAGGCAAATCACCAAGCGAGACTATAGAATGCCTTATTCATTAGCATTCAGGCCTCGTTTGCTGTGTGTTATAGGTTGAAAGGGATTGATAATGAGATGGGAATTTTAGATTGAAAGTGGTCGTGAGGGATTAACAGTAAAGTTGGTTTTTTAGTTGGAGATAAGATTGTGTGGAGTTTGTCATGACGATGTTTGTTTTGGTTGAGGAGTGACAGGCGATTAATGTGATAATGCAAGGACTATGGATTGAGGCTAATCAGAGCGGACTAAACTATGAATACCTGCGCGCGTTTACTAATTTCAAAACCATTATTTATACTCATTATATCCCATAATAGATAATCAAAGGCAACATGGTAAAATGAAACTCATAATTCATTTTCATCACATATCTCCCAAAACATTATTCCTATGGCAAAATTCATTCTGCACATATCATTCAAATATTACAAAATTCAAAATACGTTTTGATCGTAATCCAAAAAGTCAAAAAGTTGAAAATGAAAAGCTAAACTAGGTCGTGAACACCCACTTATTTTTTCGTCTTTATTCAAAAAAAATTACATTTGTTAATTTTGCGTCGATTTTTTGTGGATTATTGTGTCATCATGAAGAAAAAAATCTAAAAAGTAAAAAAAATTAATATTGAAACCCAACTTTTTGTAATAAAGACGAAAAAAAATTAACTTATTAGCTTATTTTGGTCTTTATTCAAAAAGTTTGAGTTTCAACCGCAGTTTTTTTACTTTTTAGACTTCTCTTGTTATGACAAAGCAATAATTTACAAAAAAAAAATTATCGAAAAAATTAATAAATACGAAAAAAATTGAATTAGAATAAAAAATAATGTAAATAAGGGAATTGAATTTACCACACCCTTTTTTTTAATGGCACTCTCCTTCTCTCACAAAATATTAAAACAAATCATCTAATAAGAAACAAATGGGAGTGACATTAACAAAAAAGAGAGTGACAAAATCACTCCCCTTTAAATAAATTATATAACCAAAAGGCCTAAGCAAATGCTTATAGCTCCGGATCAAAAAAAAAAAAAAATGCTTATAGCTCGTTTGGATGGACTGATTTCGAGAGAGAAGAAAGGAAATGGAGGGAATACATATTCTCCCCGTTTTTTGGATACCTAAAAGGGTGAGAGAAGGAGGGGGGATGGTGAGATCCATGAACCCCTTACAACCTCCAATTTGTTTCTCACCAAAATTGGCCTGATTCCGTGAGAAAGGGAGCTCCAGGCGTTCAATTTTTTGAGGATTCCAATTTGACCCCTGCTACACTGCTCCCCTTGTCGCTGTCGCACCACCACTTCGTGGTTTGGTTTGGGGGATTTGCAATTACAGGTTATGCGGAGAGAGAGAGAGAGAGAGAGAGAGAGAGAGAGACATGATGTTGAGTGGTTTTGTGGAAGGAAAGGCGTTTGGTACTGTCGAATGAGCTGGAGACAACGAGTGAAGGAGAGGAATCACGTTGGGGCTAGAATAAATGGGGAGGCTATTTTGGTAAATATGCATATGACACTCTCTTTTCTTTTCTTATTTATATTTTGTCCATCCAAATGAGATGGTGAAAATCGCACTACTTTCTTTTCTTTTCTCACTCACAAGGGAGACAACACTTCTTTCTTTTCTTTTCTCACCTATGTTGCGAAAGGGGTTGTTAGGTCATGTTCTTTTGAACTTAACTTATATCTTCTCCCCTTTTGGAACTTAAATGAAAGAGCTCCATTTGTTTCGATGTAAAATATTTTACAATGTAAAATATTTCCCATGTAAAATACTTTTTTAGAAAATAAATTTCAAACTTTTATTTTTCGGTGTTTGGTTGGCATTTGAAAATATTTTCAGAAATTAACAAATTAGTGAAGAGAGAGGGAGGGAAGCTTAAACGGTGGAGAGATTTGAGAATATTTGAATTGAACGTAGGTCAGGACTGACGATCGAAGAAACTAAGCAGTGAGAATTGCAGTAAGAGATAGTAGATTCATTTTGGAAAATAACTTACGAAAGATTTAAGGGAAAATCATTTCCATCAAATTGATAGAAAATATTTTACATGTAAAATGTTTTTCTAATTTTTTACATAACCAAACACCGAAAAATAGGTACGTCCAAACAAACGGAACCTAAGTAAAGTTCATCTATTCTTCTTAACTTAAACGTAATTGTCTAACTCATACACAATTATAATATTGTCCTTTCATATTTAAATGAAAATAAGTTAAGTCCATGAATTCTTCAAAATAGGGGGGTATTTTTAACATTTGACGTATGCCTTGTGGCTTCGTTTGGGAAGGATGGAAAATAAGTTAAAGTGTAAAAAAATGAACTGGAATTTTTTAAAAAAAGAAAAGAAAAGAAAAGAAAAGAACGCAAAGTGGAGTCCACGATGGAAAGGGGTGGAAACCCCACCTGGACATAACAATACGTGTACGGTTGCGCTTACCAACCCATCAAACGACATCGTACCCATCCCACCGGTCACATTTCTCTCTTCCCAAAACTCCTTCCTACCTCCGACGAACCTCGATAAGAGTTTCAACCATCCTCCGACCCCTATCTCTCTCTCTCTCTCTCTACCCATCTCAATGTCACCACCAGCTCTCTCTCACCTCCTCCTCGTACTCTATCTCCTCACTCTCTCATCACAATCACCCTCCTCCCCATCCTCCTCCTACATCTCCATCATCATATCCCAAACCGGCCTCGATTTCGTCAAAGACTTGCTCGTCACCAAAGCAATATCTTCCCTCACGCCCCTCCACCTCCCACAGATCGAGAAAACCCTTAAAATCCCGCTCGTGGGCAACGTCAACGTGGTCCTGTCTAACGTCACAATCTACCGGGTCGACGTCGGGTCGTCGTACGCGAAGCTGGGGGACACCGGCGTGGCGATCGTGGCTTCGGGTACGATCTGTAATTTGAGTCTGGATTGGTACTATTCTTATAGCACTTGGGTCGGGCCTGTCAAGATATCGGATCGTGGGACTGCTTCTGTTCAGGTATTTGAAGTTCAGCTCTTTGTTTTCATGGGTTTTGTCTTTCTGATCGAATTTGTGGGTTTTGTTGTTTAATGCCCTTTGGTTGGGATTGGGAATTAGGGTTTGGCATTTCCTGCCCTTAACTCATAGTTTTACTCAAGTTTGAGTAAAAATTTAACTAAAGTAAAACCTTTAATTGGTACGAAGCACTCCAATGGGCAAACTCGAATCTAAAGACACGACAACAGCAACAACAATAAAGAAAACCCATTTAGTTCTCAATCATTGTGAGTAAGGGCGGAACCTGCTCTGGGCTAACCCAAAAGAGTATATATTTTTGAGTGAATGTCATCAAATTTGACTCTTTGAATTTTAGGAGGAGGTTGCTCATTGGAAATTGAATTATCAACATTGGACTGAGATTGAGCATCACTTTCTGATATCTCTGCTCCTAGTTTGAAGAAAGACAAAAGAGTTTTTCTCCCTTTTATTGTTGCTGTTCCATTATAGTTTAACCCTAAAAGAGTAAGATTGTAAGAACCATTATTTTAAACCCATTTAAGCACACCAGCCAGTACTTTGCATTTAACAACATAAGTACAAAATGAATAATGGACAAACAAAATGGGCAGTACATGTTTTTTGTGTCTTTATTGTTGCACATTTCAAATGGGTATTCCAAAAAGGAGTTTGATGATTGTTGCGTCTGGACAAGGTTGAAGGCATGGAAGTCGGACTTACTTTAGGCTTGGAGAATCGAGGAGGATCCTTGGAGCTGACCCTCATGGAGTGTGGTTGTTACGTTAAAGATATCACCATAACATTGGATGGAGGAGCTTCTTGGCTTTATCAAGGGTAATCTACTTGGGGTTGCTTTTGCACATTTATTGTGTTTTCAATTATTGTTCAGCATTTAGTGTTGGTAATCAGTTACTACTGTATTTTATATCTAAAGCTTGAAATTATTATTTTTATGAATGGGGGGATTCACCAAAGGTCATATATCGAGGAATGGGCTCAGTTAAAGATTACGTGTATTTTCAGTTATTGGTTTCCATTGTCTCTTTGTAACTTCATTGCTGATGAAAAATCAGAGATTTTAACTTGTAAGTGTTTGTTGTGCATTTCTTAACTTCCAGGATTCTTGATGCCTTTGAAGCGCAAATAGGTTCTGCGGTAGAAAATGCTATTACACAGAAACTTGGAGAAGGAGTTTCAAAGCTTGATTCCTTCCTTCAAGCTCTTCCGAAAGAGATCGAAGTGGATGATACCGCCTCCTTGAATGTCACCTTTGTGAATGAACTCTCACTGAGAAATTCTTCCATTGGGTTGGAAATCAATGGGCTATTCATAAGAAATGGAAACGACGCAGGTCCAAAAAATTATATCAAGACTTCACTACCTTCAGATTCTTGTACAGGTCCTTCTAAAATGCTTGGAATTTCATTAGACGAGGCTGTTTTCAACTCTGCATCAGATTTGTACTACAATGTAAGAGCAAAGTTTTGCGCATGTCATTAATTTTCATTGATGTACAGTTATATTTTGTGACCCAATTGTAGCTATTGTATTTAGCAGTATCTATGTATGTTGATATTGGGGGTGGAATGTCTCTGAGTATACATGTCCCAAGCTGCTTTTAACGTGAAAGGAAAGAATGTAACTTTTTCTTTCTTCAACTAGAAAAAAATTTGTTTCTACGTTCTAGTTGTAACAAAATATTTATGTAGGCAAGATTAGAAGTTAGGCCTTAAGGGTGCGGTGCTCTTTCTGTAGGAATGATGGCAAGGTTAAGGTTCCAAGGATCTATCATTTTCGGTTTAACATTATGTTGATCCAGTAAACCTTGCTTTTGATGGGATTGGAATATACCCTGGTGCTTTCCCATCAGTGGCTTCTTTGCTTGTTGACAAGTGATACATTTGTTTGTGTTCAGGCCAAGTTTATGCAGTGGATCGTCAATGAAATACCAGATCAGTCTCTTTTGAACACTGCTGGGTGGAGATTCATTGTCCCTCAACTATACAAGAAATACCCAAATGATGACATGAACTTGAACATTTCTCTATCCTCTCCTCCAGTCATAAGGATATCATCCAATGATATTGATGCCACTGTTTATGCAGACCTGATTATTGATGTTTTGGAAGCCGGTGATGTAATTCCCGTTGCTTGTATTTCATTGGTGAGTGGATTGACCAGAAAAGAAAGAATAATTTGTTTGAAAACGATCTACATCTATAGTTTTTCTCTTTTATTATGTCCTTAATTATTGTGCTTGTTTGTTCACGATTCCTTTCTCCAGCTGCTTTTCTGCTTGATTAATCTCTATTGCTTCCTTGATGAATATACAAATTTCTTTTTTCGCAAAATAATGCTCTGGTAGTTACAGTAATCATTACAAAGCAATGGAGTCTATTATCTGCGACATCATTGTACAAAAGAATGATCCTTCAATTCTTGTCTTCAAGAACTTTGACTAGAGAGATTGGCGATGTTTTGCCAATCAAACGCACAAGCTTCTTCAGTACTTGCAAAGAAAAAGAGGAATTTTGACACATTTTTATGAGAACGATCAACGATGATATTCTTGTAGTCTATGTGACACTGGCTTATTCTTGGTGCAGGTATTCCATGGTTCTGGTTCAGTTAAAATTGTAAAGAATAACCTTGCTGGCAGTTTGAAATTGAATGACTTCTCTATGCAGTTGAAGTGGAGTAACATTGGTAACCTGC
This sequence comes from Rhododendron simsii, assembly GCA_014282245.1. NCBI lineage: Eukaryota > Viridiplantae > Streptophyta > Magnoliopsida > Ericales > Ericaceae > Rhododendron > Rhododendron simsii. The sequence continues at coordinate 27,730,170 of CM024958.1, read as the reverse complement.
GAATGTTTCTAATACAGGTAGTTCAAAATTACCATCGCTATTCTAATTCTTTTAATGCTGCACTTGATGCTCTTAAGTTAATCCAGCTTCCTTTTGTATTTTATTTTTGGTGAAATATGTGAGCACTTCAATGTTGCCTAATTTGTTGGTGGTGGCTGCTGTTATTGCGGTTCTTTTCACTGGTCAGAAAAGCCTTATTGGTGAACCAATGAACCCTTTTCCACATTTAAACCTGGGATTTTCACTCTGTATTATGCCACTTTTATATGGGGAACCTTGAAAATTGCACGCTCATCAAACAGAAATTCACCCAGAGCCAAGAGTGTACAAGGCTTGAGATGAGAGGACTTACAAACCTAATCCTGGTTTTTACGTCACCCTTGGTGTCATCTTCAAACGTTCTTTGCTTTGCCCTCCACCAGCATGGCTGGTATCTGTAGACACTCTTGATCCTCTAGTGATCTGCTGAACTTCTGTGTCTGATATTTGTTCCTTTTCTCGGTCATGAAGGGGACTATATGTCTGGATTTAGAGCAAGTACTCAATCGTGAAAATCGTCACTAGTTTTTCTCAAAGTTCTGTTTCACGCTCATCAAACAGAAATTCACCAGGAACCAAGAGTGTACAAGGCTTGAGATGAGAGGACTTACAAACCTAATCCTGGTTTTTACGTCACCCTTGATATCATCTTCAAAAGTTCTTCGCTTTGCCCTCCACCCGCTTGGCTGGTATATTTAGACACTCTTATCCTCTAGTGATCTGCTGAACTTCTGTGTCTGATATTTGTTCCTTTTCTCGGTCATGAAGGGGACTATAGAGCAAGTACTCAATCGTGAAAATCATCACAAGTTTTTCTCAAAGTTCTGTTTCCACGATATAGAGAACATAGAACTTCAAGAACATAGAACATGGCTCTTCAAGTTCCCACTGAAGCATAGCTCTTCAAGTTCTCACTATAGCAGTATTTGGGTGATTTCCGAGGGGGCAATGCAGTTCTGAGGAATGGACTTGCAACCAACCGCTCTCAATCGGCACAGACTGGGATTTCTAAAATGGTTTTTGAAGATCAAAGACGCACCTACTCAAGCTGAATCTGGCCAACCGCATAATATAGGCGGCTTTCTGGAATACAAAACAGCCTCAATTTAGAGCGCATTCGAGCATCCTTAGAGCTGGCTTCATCAGGACCTTGGCATGCATGTCAAAATCTGATAACTCTTGTGGAAGCAAATGAAAGTCTACACAGAATTCTCACTTTTTTTCACTTGTTGGGGGGTTAAAGTAAGTCTTCAACCCCAACACTCTCAAACCGTTGGTATAGTATTGTCCATTCAACCAATCAATACGACAACATCCCAAGGAAATTTCAGTGAAACCCATGTTTTGTCATATAGAAATTTCCAACACTACCTAAAATCACAGTGGAGATGGGATGTTCATCAAAGAGTGTGTTAAACTGAACCCTAGATTCCTAGAAGTTTAGTGTTTCTAACAAAAAGGATTTGCATCAACATTGCTGTAAAAGTGTATGTTGTATGGACGTAAATGATACTATACTCAAATAATACCAGTAAGGGTGTTCCCATTTTAACATGGTCAAATCTTAGTTCTAGCTTCCGCTTATTCCCATTTTTGTGATTGGGACAGTTGATTCTGCCACAGATCTCTGAATTTCTATGTATTTTCTGTAAAGGAGATCAATGAATGAAACTTACTACACTGATTGATCTTCTTTCTATGTATTTTCTGTAAAGGATATCAATGAATGAAACTTACTACACTGATTGATCTTCATAAGCTTCAGAATTGAAGATTTTTCCTTTTTCTATCTCATGTAACATTGCTATATTTGCTTTGCAGCCTGTTATGTGGACTATCATCGAAACTGTTTTCTTGCCGTACGCTAACTCGCACCTAGCAAAAGGATTCCCTTTGCCCATCATTCATGGATTCACCCTTCAGAATGCTGAAATTGTATGTTCAAACGCCATTATCGAAGTTTGTAGTGACGTGACTCTTACAGATTCGTTTGATCTCAGGCAGCTTCTAGTTTCAAGAAGTGCTTTCTCTTATAGTTTCCAAGATGTACCAGTAATCGCCCGATAGATGTACATTCCGCAGGTGTTGTTCCATGTGTAGGGTTTTGTTTCCCACCATTGTATAGAATTGTTTCATTTGTAGACTTTCACTTTCACCTCACATATACTCAAAAGTGTACATTATGAGTTTTACAATAAGAATCATGATTGTACATTCCTGGATGCTGCAATGCCAAAACTTTTCCTACACGGGGGCTCTTCTATGACTCTTATCCGAAACTGTTCGATTGCAAAAATGCAATAAATTTACAGGAAGCCAAAGCTAAACTGTGGCAAAATGATCCTTCCCGAGAAGCATCGCAGATCCGACATCCAAGCAGTCAACTTTTGCAAAACTCAGGAGCAAGTAACATCTTTGTAATTAGCCCTTTCTAAATCGCCGAGAATACCAGGGATGCATTAGTTCCTCCAAAGCCAAAAGAATTTGACATGGCTGCTCTAACTGGCATCCACTTCGAAGCAGACAAAGGCATGAAACGATAGCTGAAAATGGGATCTGGTTTTATGAGATTAAGCGTTAAGGGAGCAACTCTCTGCAAGACAAACCGAAACAGCCAGTAAATCATCAATCATCAGAAGCGGTCTTGGCAATGCATTTGTCAAGAATGAGACCTAGGTCATACAGACAAATGAAAAGGAGTTAACGGAATGGCTAGAGTGGGAGGGAAGACTTGCATTGATTTGGGATGCTCTGGTGATAAAAGATATGCATTTATTAAATTTGACTCTATATATAAAGCCTAGAGAGAACGATTTGAGACACACGGCTTGGTTTGTTGTGTTGTGCTATCAGTAGTTTAACAAAATGCAGCAAACCATACCATCATGCTGGCACTTCAATTACTATACTACAGCAGATGTGGCTAAATACAATGAAAAACAACAAAAATGCTTGTAATTTACAACATATTATGGTTTCTATAACTATTCCAATGCAATGGAGCTGATCTCAATCCTACTAACAGGACATGAGATCTCGGGAGGTCATTGAAAAAAACTTAGATTGGTCTCATGTTCCACGGAGAGCAACTTTGTTTATGATTAAAGGTCTTATCTCCCGCCTATAGAAGATCTGAGGGATGATACACAACCTTTCCCCTACTCTTTCTTTTGTTGGACACAAGCTGATTTCTGTGATGGATTAATGCAAGCATTAAGACACCGAAAGATAGCACTTACACGGTCTATTGATAGAACTGCAAAAATCGCTTCCACAGCTCCAGCTGCTCCAAGTAGATGACCAGTAGCACCCTGAATTTTAACTTTTACTCAAACAGAGAACTAAAATTCAAGTATCCTCATACTTGAAGAACAGAACACCACATATCCCTAACGTAAAACAATTTTGGAAGTGAAATGTTCATTAACAATCAAAAAGTTATGAACACTATACGGGGAACATGTATAGTAAGAAGAAACATAACTATTGGAGTAACTGAGAAGGAAATGTCATTCCATAATTTTCATTTTATGGCGTAGTAACAAAAGTTCTTCAGGAGCATATATCATCCCTTATACACTTGAATAAATCAGGGAGTGTTATACATGATCCTGCTCCTGCGTGTCAGAGAAACTACATGGAAGTTTAGGCTTGAACTCTGCTAAAATGGTCAGGAGGGTAAAAGAAATAGGACTAGGCCAAAGTTCTGATTACTCTGTCAATCTGGCAAAACACACACGATGCGCAGGTTTAACAGATGGTAAAATGCCACAATGGTCAGCTCAGCTGTGATAAGTTCATTTTAATCTTTGCTCAATAAAACAATTACCTTGGTGGAGGAAAATGCCAAACCACCTAACGTCGCATGATCAAGAAACACAGACTTAATGGCCTTGCCTTCTATTGCATCACCTGAACATTTCCACTGCAGCAGTTTACAACCGAAAATTCCTATTGAAGCAGTGCTGCAGTAGTAATTGCACCTGTTGAAAGCATTTAAAACGCAAACTTTCTATAGGTTGCTATGAGTTCACCTAGAGGTGTAGATGTAGCATGGGCATTTAAATAATCCACTTGATTAGGGCGAAGACCAGACTGCAAATCGCAGAAAGCAAGTATATTTAGTGAACAAGCACCCATATTGCTCATGGAAAATGAATTCTATATGCAAAACCTGTTTGAGAAGTTTGTTGGACTGAAACAACGGTCCAACAGGCAAAGTAGCATTGACGTCAAAATAAAAAGACTGAAAGAAGAAAGCAAAATCATATTTGCTGTCAGAGAAGTTAAACTCGTTCAATTGTCAAGACCTGTGTTCACCCGAACTCTTTTAATATTACGTTCTTTTTTCCTTCCCAAGATTGCATTTTTGTAACCCAGCTAACTAGATGCTTGACAGTTAATAAAGACATGCTAAAAACAGATGTAGAGTATCAACTTTAGGCTGTTACCTGCTTTAAAGCACGTGTCATGGCCAATATGGCACCTATTCCATTAACATTTGGTTGAGTAATATGATTTGCATCACCTGATAACAAAGAGAGATTAGAATGGTGAAGCATAAGAAATACCCCCTGTAATAACACATTCTAACAGAACAAACCTGAAGTCCCATAACCACGAACTTCTGCATAAATTTTTGCCCCTCGTTTTTCTGCATGTTTCAGTTCCTTCACAAAAAAGACAAAACAAATAAAGAGAAAAATGAAAACAAATACATACATAGAAGACCATAAAGGCGGAAGAAAAGAAGATTATGATATCATTCTGATGATCGTGTGAGTAAGACGACCAGAAGCAGCTAAAATAAAGAGAATTTCTGGTGAGCTTTAAAGACAATTGAGGCATGTAGAAAGCCAAAGATATAACTTATCATACCTACTCTAATTTCTGATTTACCCAAAAATAAAAAAATTATATATACTACTCTGCCCATCTGATTGCAAGAATTCTTCCCATAACAATAGAGTGAGAATAAAGCCATACTGGTGAATCTTTAAACAATAGATATACAAGTAACAGAACGTAAAAGATAAATTTTGAGCTACCAGACATGAAAGGCAGGCCAGAAAATCGGATTTGTATCATCTAAAAGAGATGTATTCCAAACTGCCCATGCACCAAAGACACAAAAAATGATTTCCCACTGGCACAATGTTCGATATTAGCTGGAAGGGCTACACAAAGAGACTCTGGATTTGGAATCATAGGACATGCAAAGTTCAATTTTGATGCCAACTGACAGGCCCGGGGAGAAAAATGTTTGATCAAATCCTTCACTGACACATTAGAACCATAAGCAACAAAAATTTATCAGAAAATTAAACTCACCTCCAACACCATGACACCAGCACCTTCACCTATTCTGAGTTTAAGTATCAAGTTTTAGACTGAGAGCAAGGGAAAAAAAAGAAGGAAGAAGAGACAATATAAAAGAAAATTTTGCAGTTAAAGTTTCATAATAGCCTACACAAATCCATCTCGGGCACAATCAAATGGTCTTGAAGCCTGTTCAGGAGTGGAATTGCACTTCGTACTCAAAGCCCGTGACCTAAATATCAAAAGAAGAAGGTTATCACCATAGAAGGCTTAATAGGGGATTGACGCCATAAACCCCTTCTCCATATGTTGCCTAAGACTAAAACAACATAAATGCAGTTGTCCTATAACCATGGCTTTCCACAATCGTGAAAACCAAGACATGACTATTTGATGGGTTTAGGCTCTTGCTCCTTTAGAAAGCTTTGGTGAAGTGATTTTCAGGCAGTTGTAGGAAATGATCAAAATGCATTGAGGTCATAAAGGTGCTTAGCACCTCATAATGAACTGTTAAGCACATATAAGTTCCAGCTCCAACTTGTCCGCTAATAACACAGGAGGTGGTCTATCCATCAGAGTGTAATAATCTTCAAATCCAGCAAAGTGTCATTTTGCACATAAATACTTCATTTTCCTTTGTCTTTCCTTCTGTTCAGTTAATAAAATTCCGGTAGGTAATTATATCAGTACAGTGTACAGAGCTCAAGTCATGAGGTAGGAACAGGTACTTTCATAGGTGAGCATTACCTGCAAAATCCTGCTATGGATAAAGCGTCTATGCTGGACTCCGTTCCTCCAGCCACCATAACATCGGCATCTCCAAATTGAATCATCCTTGTAGCATCGCCAATAGCATGTCCCCCAGTTGCACAAGCAGTCACTGCAGCATGGTTGGGTCCCTAGATTCAAAATAAAGAATAGATATATCTGATATTCCAGCAGGGAAAATGAGCAAGTCATTCAGATACAGCAAGCACTGGGATTTGGCTAATGTAACTTGAAACAATGAAGACAACTAAAGCTATCAAGGACAATGATTTGCATAGCAGTAATGTGCGTAACATTTAAATCCTTATTTTGCAGATGTATGATTAACCAAAGTTTTCACCGAATGTAGCTCGAGTACCAGTATGTGTCCAAAATGAGCCCATTGGAAGTTCCTCAGAATAATTTCCGGATACCTAAAGTTCATATCATGCTGAAATTATTTATCTTATCAACAATGATGGAACTGGAAATAAAAAAGGTCACCAGAAGTCCTAATCAGTTAATGGCTGGATCTCTTATGCCTGCACCTTTTTCCTTTGCAATATCTCATATGCCTCCCACCTAAGAAAGATAAGGATATAAGTTATGGATGTCATATGCATACCTGGAATCCGTATTTTATGCTCACATGACCAGCTGCCATGTTTATCAGTATCCGTGGGATGAAAAACGGACTAAGCCGCCGAACACGCTGGATTAAAAGAATCAGAGATTAGTTTCCACAACCTCACTAAGTCCAGTTCAGCCTCTAGCTAAGGTGATGTTCAATAACGCAATTTAGCTCTTAAAACAGAATGTATTACCATTTCAAACTAACTGTGGTTGTTAGAGAACTACAATGGGAATCACGTCAAAATTTAAGTGCCTCTTTCCAAGTAGTAGGGCAAAAGTTCGAAATTTTTAAGTAGCAGAATTCTTAAATCATATTGTGTAACTGACACACTATATAACCATTTATGCATAAACAACGGCATGCAACATTGCTGCCAATGCCACTGTCGACATGGCAACTACCATCATTTCTTTATCATGACCCCGCCACTCCAGCACCAACATGCCATCGCCACCACCATCATCCCACAACTACCACCACCGTCCACTAACATCACTACTACCACAACCCCATTCGCTAACTCTACCACACCATGTACAAAACTAGCACTACCACCACCAGCAGCATGTCCATCTCACCACCACAATATGAAAACTTGAAAAGATAACTTAGAAATAGTAACTTTCAGATTCCAGCTTTTTGCAATATCAACAAATTAATATACTCAGAACTTCAATTTCACAAAACAGGCTTTTCAAAAAATACCAACTCAGACAATCTTAGAAGCTGACAAATAGTATTTAATGTGATTCAATCAGCAGAATGACGTAGCCAAATACGAACCTTCTCACAGATCAATTTGGATGCATCCAGTATATCGCTAATGCTTCCAATTCCTCCACCAATGGAGACTCCCTGAGGTTCTTAAATTTAGAAACACAAATCGCAATGCACCTTGAAACAAATTCTTCACCTAATAACCAAGATAATTCTAAACGATTACCGTCTTTTCCTTCTCCTCTTCGTCAGTGGGCATCCAATTCGCGTCTCTGAGAGCTTCATTAGCGGCACATAATGCATAACCTACAAACCTAGAAATTGACCTATCTTCCTGCCAAATAAAACGACATTCAAACAATCAAATGGCAACAGAAGGTTGTACCGCATTCTCGAAGTAATAATAAGTTCCTATCAATCTCCATGCCAGAACAAAACAATCACCTATCAAAAACAATTCTTCAACAGCCTTTCTCAAAGAATTTGGCATTGACTTAACCTTGATTAAATTTAAAGGACCATACACTATCCTAAAATTTTTTGCACCTTTCGGAAATATATGGCCACGAATGGGGGGGAAAAAAAGACCTTGGAATTAAGCCATATTTCCTCATTAAACTGATCTGAGTTTGTTCCACATGGCACAGTCGCAGCAACTTTGGAAGTCAACTGATCGTAAGTATGCAATCTGGTTTCTTCATCGAATTCACTCATTTTGAGATCTTGAGGAGTTATAGCCCTTACTCCACATTCCCCTACTATCAACCGCTTCCATGTTGCTTCCACCCCACAGCCAAGCGGCGTTACCATGCCCAATCCTGTACCGCCAATCCCAACGTACAAATGCACACAGCCGAAGCCAGTATTTTTGGTTAGTGGTGTAAGAAATTAGATCCATATGCAAGTAATTTTTCTATTTGCTAATCAAATTGACATATTAGTCGTAAGTAAATGTATACTGATGAGTGTAATTTTGCTTCACAATCAGTCCGACTACTTATTATATAGTTAAGACGATGCATGATAGCCTCAATTATCAACTATCAAAGAGAAAATAAAGTTCGAAATTTCTATGCATTTGATGCAAATTATTTGAGCAATTTAAGGCGGGGTTATACCGGTAACAACGACTCTGCGAGAAGGAACGGAGGGAGGGGGGCCGAAGGATACATTGGTTGAAGAAGAAGAAGAAGAAAAGAATCGAGTAAAATGGAAACGAGATGGGAGTAGTGACCTAGACCGAGATAGCATCGCCATGGCTTTTGGAAATCCAAAGAAGGAGGGAGAAAGTTTGAGCTGATCGTCGGCGTGAGTCGGTGGCCTTGAGTTTTTTGGGACAGGAAATCGGTGGGGCAATTTGGATTAGAGCGGAGCGGCGGAGTGGAACTGAAAATCGGAGCAATCCAGAACGCGGGAGCTCCCTTCTAAATACAGTTGTAAGTCATTTCTCTGCACACCTTACCAATATTTCGATTGGATATATTGCTTGGGAAATTGATTATTAGAAAAAGTAAAGTGAGATAAAATAAACAAGAATACAAATTATTTTCCTTTCTTATTGTTCTTTTCACAAGAGATTTTTCAGAAACTAATTTCTTCCTTTCTGATAGGATCCATTTCGCAAGAAAGTGATTTCGAGTGGAATTTTTTTTTTTTTTAAGTTCAACGATAATTGAATACAAAGAAAGTCATAAAAAGTTTAAATTTTTTTAATAGGGAAAAGTTTATTCAAGAACATTTTACAAAAAAATACATCGAGGGGAGGGGAGGGGAGGGGATCTAATCTTTACCAGTTGGATGAAAAGTAAAAAGACCTAATGGGACAAAACCGAAATTACCCAATGTACAGGGCCTGAAACACCTTAAAAGAACAAAACCCATGCAAACACCTATGGCCAAGCCCAAAACATAACCCTAACCATCTAAAACAAGCTTTCTGCTGCTGCCGCCGTCCACCACATCCCCCGCCGCCCAAAAAGGCTTTTTAATCTTTCCTTCCTACGGAGTATGTATAACATGTCTCAGTATGTGGCTTATGGGTTAGAGACAGTCAAGGTTATCCTTATTCTACCTATGCCAATACCATAAATGTTGTGTTCGGGTAGAGTTATCCAGACGACTTGTTCTGTAGTACAGGGCTGGTTCGATGGCCGCTAAGTCACGCGGGTAGTTGAGTTTTGTGAAGTGGGTGCTGCTATTCCTACTTCTATCATACGATTAGAGAGAGTTGTCAACTTCTTGTATGCATCAACACCTCCGGCGAACACTAATACAGACCTGGCTAACACAACGTTGATGAGAAGGTTTTGTCAATTAAGAAACATAGTAATCGATACAATAAAATTTTGCACCGAAACTCTAGACTTCTTAAGAAGACAATTCTTGTTGGTCAAGATGGTCAAGAACCAACAAAGCGCATTCCAAATTAGGCCTTTTGATTGCATGAGAACAATTTTTTTCTTTTGTTACACCGAGAAAACGCAATTCATGCAATAAATCATGCATCTTGCATTGATGTAAACTTCTTTAATTCCTGCAGATTGATGTTTTAGAAGGTGCATTACAATTTTTTGATATGTATCTGACCAAACATCACAATAATTGTATTTACTATGCATGGTGAATGACTTGCAGAGTATGGCATGGGAAATGAGGTATTGAGGTGTCACCATCTGGTGATGTTGGAAGAGACCTACTGATAGCATGTTTAGCCATAATATGACTCTCCACAACTTTGCTAAGACAGCTCTGCTTGAACATGTGGAAACCATTGGTGATCCAATACTCTTTCAACAAAGAGAAACGGGGGTGGCAAGCCGAAGCATACAAACACCTCAAACTCATAGCACTTCTAGCAGTCACAAAATCAATTATTGGTTTCCATAACTTAAAATTGGAGTTGTTTGCTCACATGAATTACCGACAGAACGGATGGATGTCAAGGACGTTGTCATTCAGTTGCATGCCATCAGCAGGTATGGGCCTGCACTTGCTCATTGACTGAGAAATAACAAAGATTTTGTTCTGAAACCACCAAATTTATGCACTAGTCCAGCAAACGTTTGTTTGCTCTCTGGTTTCTGATAAATATAAGGCCTTGCAACTAAAACGTTTCACAAACTAAGAATTTTGAAGAAAAAGGAGATACCAACGTTTTAATTATCTTTAAGAAGGAGAAAAGGTCTACTTTAGATACCTGAGCACTTGCAGTCATGCACGAAGGAATTTATTATCGACCACTTTCATTTTTCCTTACCATTTTCGCCTTTGCCTTGCATTATGTGTCTTTTATTTGGTAAGGTAATGGCAGAAATGATTTCAAGCTGTTATGTGTCTTTCCTTTTTTAGTTTTTGATCATTTCAGCCGGATCCCATCCCACAGTTCTGTTGTCAAACTACATTTTTCTCGTCCAAGGTTTCTCATGTCCACTTGGCCTTGAAGATTATTGATGCTGCATATTGCTTTGGTTGGGTGTTGCAGATATCTTCCTATGCAGTAATTTTATGTTTTTAACTGTCTCAATCTGCAAGTACATGACTAATTTACCAGATTAAATGTTCTTTGATAAGGCTTTGACTTCAATTGCACACGCATCTCGTGTCCCCAGACTCTTGTAGAAAGAAACTGTCTCTGCTTGGACTAGTAGATAATGAAGTCAGATTCGTAAACTGGATGACCGAAAACTTGAAGGTTCCATTTCACCTCACATTGGAAATCTAAGCTTTCTTAGGCAAGTATGGTTGCGTAACAATAGCTTGAGTGGTAGCATCCCCCCAGAAGTTGGTTGTTTGCGAAGACTGCGAACCATGACACTGCTCAATAATTCGATGAGTGGTCAAATCCCTGCAAATATATCTGGCTGCTCCAACCTCGTTGCTCTTGAACTTAGCGGAAATTTTCTTACGGGGAAAATTCCTGTAGAGCTTGGTTACATGTACAAGCTGAAGGGAATCTATGTCAGGAAAAACAATCTAATAGGAGGTGTCCCTTCTACAGGAAACAGTATTAGCAGGACTATACCTGATGCTCTAGGTCGATTGACAAATTTGGAAATTCTTGGATTAGGGGTGAACAAGTTGGTCGGTACGATTCCTTTCTCAATCTTTAATCTCTCTTCCCTGACAGTATTTGATGTGCCAGATAACCAAATTGATTATCTGACCTAGGAAATTCTCTTCGTAATCTCCAATTCCTTGGCACTGGTGGGAACTTGTTTACTGGACCTTTTCCCATATCATTGTCAAACACCTTCAAACTAGACACAATTGACATGGGATATAATAAATATACCAGAAAAGTTCCTTCTTTGGAAAAGCTGCAGAATCTTTGGTGGCTGAACGTTAATGATAATCATCTCGGAATTGGGGAAGCTACCAACTTGAGCTTTCTGTCCTTGTTAACCAATGCAACCTATTTGTACTATTTGGGTCTGTCTGGCAACAATTTTGGAGGTTCATCGACAGAATCTATCAGCAATTTTGCAGCTGATCTGAGTCAACCCCTCTTGGCCAACAATAAAATCTTAGCGAGCATACCAAAATTTGGAAGTGATTGATTTGACAAACAACCTATTAATAGGTAACATTCCTAGTGATATAGGGAATATACCAAAAATGCAATATTTGAGCCTCTCAGGTAATAGGTTTGTTGGGAACATTCCATCATCTTTGGGGAATTTATCGGTTCTAACCAACCTTTATTTAGAAGAAAATAATTTGCACGACAGCATCCCCTCAAGTCTGGGGAAATGCCAAAGTTTGGTAGCAATGTTATTCAGTCGAAACAATCTTACCGGTCCAATACCAAGAGAAATTTTTAGCCTCTCATCCTTATTGCAGCTGAACCTGTCTTAAAACCACTTGAGTGATTCCTTTCCAGTGGAAGTTGGAAAGTTAATCAATTTAGAAGAACTGGATATTTCTGAGAATAAGTTGTCCGGTAAGATTCCAAGCACCCTTGGTAGCTGTATAAAATTGAGATTACTATATGTGGAGGGCAACAACTTCGCTGGAATTCTTCCTTCATCTTTAGGTTATTTGAGAGTCGCTGAGGAATTAGATCTTTCTCACAACAAGCTGTCAGGCAAAATCCCACTCTATTTGCGAGGCTTTATTTTCTTGCACAGATTAAACCTATCATTCAATGAGTTTGAGGGTGCAGTTCCAGTAACAGGCATATTTAAGAATGCCACTGCAATTTCTGTGAAGGGAAACAACCAGCTCTATGGGGGGTATTGTTTACACCATAATTTAGCAAATTAGACAATATTGATCGACTAGGTCAAATCGTGAAACGTGTCGACAGTATTCGGACTAGTTTGGACATAATTTATGCATGTCGAGGAATTGAAAGGACTGATCGACAAGTAAAACGTGTTTTCATAACTGGGGACACATGTCAGATGGTGGAAAGCAAGCAAATCGTGGTCGAGACAGTTGAGGAAAACAGTTGAAAAGGGTGTGCACAATATGGCATCATGTCGAATAACTACCTGTCTCAGAACGTGGAGAAAGAAGAGGAAGAACTGGAGAAGTCACCGCTCGATTCAAATTTGAAGAGGGAACTTTGTCAAGTTTGAATTTCAAGTCGAGAAGACAACCTATAAATACAAGAACAAAAGACATTTAGAACCCTCACTCAATCGCCCAAAGGCTTCTACTTTTTATATGTACTTTACTTTTCTTGCTCTAGGAGTAGCTTGTAACGTAACCGTCTACTCGACTAAGTTTACATTGTCGATTGACTTCTACTTTGAAGAATAATAAAGTCCTTTTGTTATTCTTCTTCCATCTCCATTCACTTCATTACGTTTGCTTCCAAAGAAGTCCTGAAATACGACAATGAACGAAACTCCACCACCACAAACATCCACATCCGGCACTTAGAATATTTCTCTGTCGACCATCGACAGCAAGAAAAACAATAGACAAACAGGTATACCTGAACTACAGTTTCACAGTTGCAACTCGAAGGTGTTTAAAAGGAAAAGATTTACTACTGCCATGAAATTAGTAATCCCTGTAGCTCTTGGGGTTCTAGGACTAAGTGTGCTGTTGTGTTTCCTATATTTTTGTCGACGAATAGACACACGAAAAACACTCTCGAACGAATTTGTAGGGAGCACTTTTTTGGATGTTTCCTACCATAGTCTACTTAAGCTACTGATGGATTCTCAATGGCCAATTTGATCGGTGCGGGTAGTTTTGGTTCCATGTATAAAGGAATTCTTGATCAAGGCGGAAAAGTTGTCGCTGTGAAGGTACTGAACCTTCAAACTCATGGAGCTTCCAAGGGTTTCGTGGCGGAGTGTAAGGCCTTGAAGAACATCAAATATCGGAATCTTGTAAAGGTGCTCACTGCATGTTCTAGTACTGACTATAAAATGTAATGAATTCAAAGCTCTTGTCTATGAGTTTATGGTCAGTGGGAGCCTAAAGGAGTGGTTGCATCCAAATGAAAAGGAAGGCATATCACATGAACAGACAAGGAATTTAAATCTTCTACCGAGGTTAAATATAGCGATTGACATTGCTTCTGGACTTGATTACCTACACCATCGTGGTACGGAACCAATAATTCACTGTGATCTGAAAGCCTAGCAATGTTCTTCTGGATGACGAAATGACTGCACATGTGGGTGATTTCGGGTTAGCTTCCAGGAGCTGGCTCTAATTCTTCTGGAAATCAATCAAGTTCTGTTGGCATTAGAGGATCTACAGGTTATGCTGCTCCAGGTAGTTGATTAGACCTCTTAGACTGCTTTGTTTCCTATTCACCTTAATAACTTCGTAAGAATCAAAGCTTGATCCACATTTCTGTCAGGTCTTCTCCATAAATCATCGAAATAGAGATGGTGGTTGCTGGGTTTTTACCAACAAAACGTTATTTTGCCATAAATGAAAATGAAGTAATGTTTGGCATATAGTTCCTGTGTCACTTCGACAGATTATTGCTGAGTTTACAACCAAATCTATATTATTATATCTTATACTCTTTATGTCAATTCATTCTGCAAAAATCCCCGTCATGATTAGAAAATTATTTTTTCTTCTAAGTTGGGCCTTTCTCACAAGACAACACCACAAAAACAATTATGTATTACATTAATTCTAAAGTTCTTGAAACTTGTTTTCCTTGAAAGGGTTGTATGTACTATTTTTGGTAAGCATCATGCTTTCTTCAAAATGGTATTTACTTTATCTGACCGATGAATGCAGAGTATGGAATGGGAAATGAAGTATGAACATCCGGTGACGTGTATAGTTATGGCATCCTCTTATTGGAGATGTTTACAGGGAAGAGACCTACTGACAGCTTGTTTACAGATGGTTTAAATCTTCATAACTCTGCTAAGATGGCTCTGTCTGAAAAAGCAGTCAACATTGGTGATCCGACACTATTTCAACAAATTGAGAAGGGGGAGACAAGCTTAAGCATCACCAACACTCAGAATCAGAGCACTCCTAGCGATCACAAAATTCAAGAATGCTTGGTTTTAGCACTAGAAGTTGGAATCGCCTGTTCAAAAGAACTTCCGAGAGATCGACTGTCCATGGATGAGGTCGTTAGTCGTTTGCATTCGATCAGGAACTCTCTTTTTGAAACTGGACTACATAGAGGCAGGAACGGTTAGGCTTGTTTGATGATGCTGAATAGGTGTGACCCCTTCACTTTCTTGGATGAGGTTGTAATATTTTTGTTGTATGTGTACTATAGATGGTTGGAATCAGTTGTGTACTTTTGACGGCTGTGTTAGTTTATATGGTATTCTTGTGAATTCAATTGGGCATAGGTTTATTGTAATTTCAGTGACAGGTTTCAGAAGTTTATCAGAGGAGGTGAACGCGCTAATCATGACCTTGGATATGTTTTTGGTCGGCTAGAGAAAGCAGAGAAAAAAGGTGAGATCGAGTTGCCTTGAAGGATTATAAGCGAAGGCTGCAAAGTCGTTTTGAAATAAACTAGTAGGTCTTAAATAATTTAGGTAGGGGGGAATACGTAAGATACATAACGGTACCAGTCTAGTTATTCAACCTGGGCCTCAGCTGCATTCGCCCGCAGCTTTGATTTGTTTTTATGCGTCGTTACACTTTATGTACTTGGATCCAGATTTCTTTAGTTGCCTGGGGTTCTATATGGCTCCGGCCATCCATAACCTAACCAGGAATGTTTTACTTATTTTAAACAGTATTTTGTAGGCATCCATGCCATAGAAAGCGATAGCAGTTTCGGTTACTTGATAGCTTATACTGCTCTGCGTGTATATGTATTGGACCGAAAACAGTGCAAAACCATCAAATATAGTAAGCATGTAGTTGTACGGTGTATTTGATAAATTGCGCGCCCTCTAAAGCAATTCACGTGAACTGAAATCCGAAGCAGATTGAAAAAAAATAAACGTAGATGGACCGGGCTTGCACTCACTATGGTGCATTTAAATGAAATGTGTTACCATTGCAATTCAGAAAAAGAAACAACGGAAAGCCGTTGGAAACAAACTATGAAGGGACTAACAGAGCAGTCTCACTTTCTGGTGTGTATACTTGGATAAAGACAGTAACTCGGGAAAACCTTGTGGATTGAATTAGATGACCACTAATCTGGGTTTTCGTTTGATTGAAAATGTAAGTAACAAACGAACCCAAGGGCGTGCCGTGCATGATCTGAGCCATCGGATAGTGCATCTGACGGCTCGGATAGCGCACACCACGGACAAACAAGTAGAACGTCGGGAGTAGTTAATTATACTTTTAAGATAAGGCCAGGGTTGTCCATGGCGGGTTGATTAATTAGATTAGATTAGATTAGATTAATGTTGTTTCAGGAACCTGTCCCTCAAAAAGGCCAGATTCAAATCTTATCCAGAGAACCACTCCTTCAACGAACTTCTCTCTTCAGTAAAAGTGAGCAAAATTCAATCTAAAGTTGAAAGATTCAATTTTGTCTGTTTCTGTAATTTTGTCTCGTTATCAACAAATTAAAGAACAAATCAGGACGAAATGACAGGTACCACTTACCCATCCACAACCTGTATATATTACTACCAGACACAGGGATCCATTAATTCGTTCACGAATTTCCCCACCTCTCTCTCTCTCTCTCTCTCTCTCTCTCTCTCTCTCTCAAAGGAAGATAAGCTAGCAGTAATGAGTAAAAGAGATAATCATCGCGTTAAAGTGAGATAATTCGCGTGCGCGCAACAAAAAAGTGCAAATGTGAAAATGTCTTAAAAACGTCCTGACTGAAATTCGTGAGATTGATTATCAAAAGCTTGAACTAGCAAGAATTAAGAGTGAAAGTAGAGTGCACGGATGATATGACTAAAGGTGGTTATTATACTACACCTAAAAAAATGGATCCGGCAGCGTATGCGGTTTAATCTGAACCATTTATCTTCATAATCAATAGTTCAAATTTACTGAAACTTTTACCGGTAATGTAAGAATGAAAATAAATTTAGACTATTAAAAATATCATTAACAATTGCGATCACTTGGACCGCAGCTGAGCCGTCCAAAACTGGACTGCTGACAAGCCAATTCAAGAAAATATACACGACAACATCTTTATATGTCTACTTCCTAGTTAAAGGAGAGAGAGAGAGAGAGAGAGAGAGAGAGAGAGAGAGAGAATGGCGAAGATACCGGCGGCGAGGTTGACAAGATTTTCAGCGGCTTTCGAGGAATTAGAAGCTCGGGCTCGGCTGAGCGAGAGCAGCGGAAGCGAGCACTCAGCAGCAGAGGAGGAGAGTTCCGGTGACCTGTCGGAGCTAGTGGACTTGTTTTCGGAGAGAGATTGTGGAGTTGAAGGAGAGAGTTGTGGAGGTGGAGAGGGCGAGAAAGAGAGGAGTTGCAGGGAACCGGAAATGTATGGCGAGGAATCCGAGACGAAGCGGATGTTGAAGAGTTTGATCGAACATGTGGAGGAGGAGGAGGATGGCGGCGTGAGGCGAATGATCAGTGCTGAGGTCGAGTCGGCGTGGCGGAGCTTGGGGAGTGTCGGTGGTTCGTCGGAGGAGATTAAGCGTCGCGTGATGAGTCGGTTGCGCGTCAAAGGTTTCGATGCAGGTAATTTAGGCCTCTGGCAAAATATGTAAGACAGGCTTTTTTTTTTTTTCTTTATTTAATTTTATTCATGTATTTATTAGTTTTTGGTTAAATTTTTATAAATTATTGATTCGTTTTGATAAAAGAAATTGAATCAGTAAAAAATTAGATGATCGAAACTCATAAATTTTTGAATAAAAAAAATAAGTCAAAAAGAGAGATTTATTTACTTATTTTCGTTTTTATTCAAAAATCTTATAGTTAAGAGTAGTTAATTGAGTCCAAACCCATAAGTTGACCATTGAACACATGATCAGTGGAACCCTACTTTTCAGGTCTCTGCAAATCCCGGTGGGACAGAACCACCCAGACCCCAGCCGGCGAACACGAATACATGGACATCATCATCGCCGGAACTCGCTACATCATCGACACATCCCCAGCCGCTCAATACACAATCGCTCGACCAACCGACCACTACGCGTCGATGCTACAACTCTTCCCTCAGGTTCTTGTTTGCAAAGGAGCCGAGCTCAAAAAGTTGGTGAGGTTAATGTGCACCGCAATGAGACAGTCCTTGAAGAAGAAGGAAATGCATGTGCCGCCGTGGAGGACGAATGCCTACATGCAGGCCAAGTGGTTCGGGTCATATAAGCGAACTACGAATGGTGTTCCTGCGACGAATGTAGCATCTCGTGGTGGCTGTTTGGCCAGGAAAAGTTGGGTTGGGTTTAGGACGTCGCAGGTTCTTCTAACTAGTCATCATGTGTGTTTTAGAGGTGAGGTTGGGTTGGGTATAGATGCTGGGAACTTGAATGCTGCCTTGGAAGGCATGCACTTGTAAATCTGTTGTCTTTTCAATTGTGGATGATACTAATGTAGGGACCCAAGAGATGAACGGCCACTCGGCACCACCGCCAAGCACTCTCGCTTGGCAACATTTCCCAATCTGTCCCTAATGTAGTGAGCCGCTAAGTTGTCTCTTTCTTTGTTGTGAGAAATAACAAATGCACGTATTAAAACCCACATACAGGGAATTAACAAAAAAAAAAATTTCAAACAATGGGAAGGTACAACCGGTGTAACTTTCTATCATGGGCTTGGTCAAGGTTCTCAACTCTCACCCACTAGAGAATCAGCTACGGCTACACGTTCCGATTGAAACCGTCACCACAAGGCGCTGTCGCAAGTTAACCCAGTAGTGTTTTTTATTAACCTGATAAGTGATAACTATTGGAATGTTCGGTTGGGAGGCCGGCAAACTACGAGTTGGTGAGGCAAATTGTGCCTTATGCCCGGGGGAGCGAGGCAATTTGCGCCTTATGCCCGGGAGATCATAGCTCGTCGCCATAACCCTCAACAAGGTGCGAGTGGGACCAAAAGGCCCTCCACACAGGATCGGGCTCAAGAGCCCTACTATTCAAGCAGGATTTCAACCCATAACATATGAGAGGAAGGCAATTTCACCCAAAATAGATACAATTCTCGCAGTAAGCAGCTGTAAAGGCCAGTCCGAATTGCGATCTTTGCGTCTCTTAGAGAACACTCTCGCAGTTAGGCCTGTCAATGGACCGGATCCGATCCGAAAAATCCGATCTGAATCCGAATTCGATAACGTCGATCCGAAATCCGATAATCCGAATCCGGTAATTCAAATACGGATCGGATCGGATTAAATCCGTTATCAATCCAAATCCGAACTTTATTTATTTATTTATTTTTTTAAAAAAAACAGTAAATTTTTTATTTTGAAAAAAAAATGTTTAAGAAGTTGTATTTTTATTTTTTATTTTTTATTTTTTATTTTTTAAAATTTTTTTCAGAAAATATTTTTTTTAAAAAAATTGTATTTTTTTGAATTTTTTTTTTTTTTTGCTAAAATTTTTGAAGTAAAAAGGTTTTCGAATCTAATCCGAATGTTTCGGATTTAGATCCGGATTACCACTATTGGATTCAAGTCTTATCGAATTTGGATCTTATCAGATTCGGATCGGATCCGAATCTGTTGGATCCGGATCGAATCCGGCCTATTGACAGGCCTACAAGTCTCACTCGGTGAAAACGCCTAGGCTTTCATGTATGCCAACACAACCAACAGAGGCTAGAGCATGCCCGCCCACCCTGCGCCAAAAGCGTACCTTAGTCATTTCGTCCTTATCACCCGTGCAACACCAGTCCTCATGAGTTTCTGTTGCAATCTCCAATCAATCACCACATGAACAAGAGAGAGTGACAGAGGAGAAATTAGTGCCAGGTCGGCACGGGTCATGTGGTGCCGTGCACCATCTCGGTCGTCCAATGAAGTTTTAGACGGTCTAGATCTGTCCGGCTGTTTTAAAGTGTGAAATGACTAAAATACCCCTCAACAGCCGAACAGATTTGAGTCATCCAGAACTTCATTAGACGGCCGAGATTGGTGCCGGGCACCACGTGGCCCGTGCCCACCTGGCACTGAAAAATTTCTCGTGACAGAGACATAAAGGTTGAACAATTTTACTTCCAACTAGGCCCATACACAAGGCAGGAATGAGTGATTGGCGAATCAAAGTTGAACTCTAGGTCGGTCTAGTGATAGCCATTGATCAAGCAACAATGTGCCTACATCCGTTGATGCACTCGGTTGCCTATCGAAGGGAGTTTCGTCGAAAAGTAGAAAAACAAAAAACCCGTCAAGAGTAATGGGAGTATCGATTTTCAAGAATTATGAACGACATGATTATTTTCAAAAGAGAAAGACAACAAAGTACAATATACTCCGTATCACGCAACTTTTAATGAAAAACTGGATCAAAAATCTTTCTTCTGTTCTGTTAGTTCGGTATGACATTAAGAGCGAGTAAAAGCTCTCTTTTTTTCTGGCAATACGCATCAGCCTGTGTAACAAAGACACTTACTGGGCACACAGAGCAAATATTCACAATAAGTTGATTGGATACAACAATTATGTCAATAATACACACTGTATTTAACATCCAAATTCAACCATCTACAATACAATACAGCTCCCACCATTCAAATTATGACAAGCAGCCTTTCTTTAATCACATGTTTGTGAATGCCACAACAAATTCGTACAACCCTCTAAATCTTTCACACACTATACACATGGATGCACAAATCACCACAATTGAGTTTCTGTTTCCAATTCTTCCTTTTCTCCGCACCTCAACTTTGTAGTCTGCTTCATTCTGAAATGCGAATATCATGCCTAGTAAGCAATGCATGTCTCGAGTGACGATTTGGCAAGCCACAACAAGCCCGGGTCATTACGCTTCAACACCAAATAAGTTTCTGCCCTTCCAATGTCATCCGACACGACATCTTCATTGAAACCAATCAAGGAAAGAATTTCCATAGCAGCTGCGATCACAAGCAGTGGAAAAAAGAACCATTGTAAGAGTCTGTGAAGATGGACCATTTTAACAAACCTATGAGCCAACCTAGTTTATGCGAGGCGGTCAGGATCCAATTTAGACAAGCTGATTTATGCAAGGCGGTCATGATCTAAGATACTGCCAAGCTGATTTGTGGAGTTCCATAAGGGCGAGGGTGTAATTTCTGGAGCATGCCAATGCATGACACTTTAAATGTGTAGGTGCCCTATCTTATGGTGGATGTTATGTATTCCCCAGTACTGGATAACTTCATAACGGGCTTAGCTAAATCCAAAGTTACACTGCTGATTAGATTAGAACTCTCTGGTCCTGTGTACGGATAGCCCATAGGTTAATAGAAACTGTAATCCTTTGCTTGAAGTCGGCAAGAAGAGAAAGTGAAAAGGACTGAAACAAAAACAATATCCTAAGGCATGAGAATTACTCCATACACGAAGCTGAAACCAAAATCATTATTTGGCTTAGGCGACGTGCGGTTTCCCAACACAACATTCTACATGTAGAAACCAAAAACTAAGTCAAAACTTAATGCTAGCTTTATGGAATTAACAGAAAATGCAAATCCAAGACAATAAAAAGAAACAAACCTTTGTAATTCGCTACATTCCGTCGGATGATTGGATTATCCTGGTGTGTGTAACCGGTACATGAAATCAGTGAGCAAACTCTCTAGGGATTCACAGTAAAGAAAAGCTACCACGAAAAACAGGAAGTTACCTTACGGATTCTTTTGAACTTCATCTCAGAAGGGTGTTCAATCACGTTCCTGAAGTCAAATGTGAGAAATTTCCAGGCATCAATAATCCAAAGCACTAATAAACAGATATTTCAGGATATACAGAAATATCTAGCCAGAGTATACCTAATTATCTTAAATAGAGTCTGGAGGACCCCACTAATCTCCGTGGGATTAACTTCAGATCGCAGCGTCTCAATTGCCTTCTGAAGCCGGGTACATATTATTGTAACAGGGTCTTGGATTCTCTGTAATTCTTGATCATCCGGATTAGGCTCATTAGTTTGCGTGCCTCCATTTTTTAGAGAATCATCAGGATCAGGTTCTCTGTCATCCCTACTCAACTGGCTTTTGTTTTCTATGTCTACAATCGATACAGCACCACCTTGATCAGGTCTTGCAACGTTTCCACATCCCATCTTCTCTTGTTCTACTTGATAATCATCAGGATCAGGTTCATCAACAGTCTTGTTTGACACTTCTGAACCGTCGGGATCAGGTTCTTCACATGCCTTACTTGTAGCTATCTCCCTCTCAGTTACAGAAGGTAAAAACTGTGTCATAAGAGAATCATCAGGATCTGGTTCTGAACTAATTATGCCTCTGGTAGATCCTGAATAAGGTTCTGATTCCATGGCTTCAACATTTTCAATATCATCAGGATCAGGCTCGAACTTATTCTGA
Organism: Rhododendron simsii; assembly: GCA_014282245.1. Lineage (NCBI taxonomy): Eukaryota > Viridiplantae > Streptophyta > Magnoliopsida > Ericales > Ericaceae > Rhododendron > Rhododendron simsii. Next base: position 27,707,852 of record CM024958.1, on the reverse strand, counting down.
CTGTTCGAGCAGTCATCGGGATCAGGCTCATCATCTTTCCAGTGAACTTTGTCAGAATTCTTAGTGTTCAGATTTCCTATTTCTTCCACATCCATGGATTCGGGTTCTTGGTGAACACCAAGTCCAAAGTCATCAGGGTCATGATCCTTATCCACGGGAGATACATTTGCTAATCGGCGATAAGCAGCAGCAACTGAAATCGCCCGTGCATTAGCCAACTGATCAGGTGTCTTTCCCCCAAGTTTATGAGAAGAACTACTGTGATCATCAACAAAAAACTCCTCATAGTTTTCTGAATGCCTGACTCCACTTAATGTGTGGCCCTTTGATCTTGTCCAATCTAAAGCAGCAGCTTCTTGGTTAAGCTGTTAAAAAAAAGATCTTAACTACGTAAGTCCACGTCACTAGAAACAGTAATGTACCTCAAGTCTCACAATGAATATAGGAGGACAGGTGCACACTCGTTAATACCTGTTTATCTAGACCAAAGAAGTTCGCATCATGCTCAGAATATACCATGTGTGCCTGAACCAACCAGAAGAACAAATTAGTGCCTTAGATGTTAGTTGTTACAAAACTTGTGCACGAATTTGTCTAAATAACCACGAGACAGACAAGATTGGTTGAAGAAAACATCTTACAAGTTCATGCAATAGAGTTTTCTTTATACTCTCATATTTCCTGAAACCCTTGAGATCATCAGTTCGAAGGCGAAGGGATATCTCCTCTCCTTGATTCTGTAGCAGCAGACAGAAGTCCAAACAAGCTATTAAAATATTGAAACAAAAGAACCTTCGCAACATATAGCTATGCACAATTATCACCCTCACCTTGTTGAAACCAAGAAGGCACTTGGGACTCACACCAACATAACCCACTGGGGCCATCTCTGTCATGATTCCTACCCTCCAACGGTGCTTTTTAAGCAGCACATAGAACGTATGCTCGGTCAGAACAGGAAACAAGTACACATCAATCAGCTTTTTGATGACAATAAAACGCATCCAGTAGAAATACCTTATTCATGATAGCAACAATTCCAGGATCTGCAGCAAGCATGTGCATTCTTTTAAGTGCCTCTGAAGCTGGAGGACTCAACTGTAAGAAAGCATAAAACTAGATCAACAATACATAATATTGGCAACTGGAATTTTTCAAATGAAAACCTGCATTCCAGCTAAGTGATAGTATCGAAAAAGCAGTTATAGTATCGATAAAAGCAGTTCAGGGTACTCAAACAACATGCCATCAAAATTAACAAGGAATTGCACAAGTTGCTCCAACCAAGGGAGTTCTCTGAAGAATGGACCGGATACTACTAACCTGTTTTAAATCCATCTTGTCTTTTTGAAACTTATGATCTCCTATGAAGCACCGACACTCCAAAAGGGTACCGTATCCACGTATTGGACACGCCACATGGCGTGTCCAATAATTTTTATTATTTTTTGATAAGGGATGCGCCGGGGACACAGCTGGGGACACGGCTGGGGGTCAAAATGTAATATTTTTAATTTTTGAGGGGTTAACATGAAATTATTCAAAAAAAATGGTATCAACCGTATTTATGCCTTTGAAAAAAAATGATACAATAAATGAAATTATTCATATACAATGATGGTTCATAAAAAAAAATTATGAATGATAATATATTTTATTTATTTATACACGTGGCATGTCCCCCGCTGTGTCTGTATCCCCATTTTTTTAGAACAGCCGTGTCCCGTGTCCGTTTCCATGTCCGTGTCTGTATCCGTGTTACATAGATGATCTCTATGAGAGAGAGAGAGAGAAGAAGATGATAAAAAGATCAAAAAAGTAAAAACTGAAGATGCCACAAGGAGAAGGTCTTTAACTGAAATCGCGAAAATGCTGAACCCTAACCAATTTTAAGATTGTTTAAGATTGCCTCCCGAATCTTAAAACTCCGACCCTCCAAAAGGCAGTAAATAAGAAGCTCTTTGGATAGGTAAGAATGTAGCAACAAGAACACAACGCTCCAACACTTGATCCTCCACGTAGTATATATCCAATGTATCAGCATATGATATGAGCCATATGACTCATAGTTATCTTCACAAAAGAGTCAACATAATGATTCCAAACAAAAAGGGCACACACGCCCATCCCCAAGACATAGCCAACTAGTAAAACTGGAAATGACATGCATGAGCGTGGAACTGACTCCTCCCAATGAGAGGCCATAAGATGTGCAATCTTAAATTAAAAAAAATGCAGTACTTCGCTCAGATTCATAAACACAAGCGCTTTTCCATTCCATTAGTGTTTTATGACAAGAAATCACTTCTTTGTCAAAGAATTCATCTAGTCAAGTGACAATCAATCTATTGCTTCAGACGTCAGAGTCCACTGTTAACTGTTAAGTTTCCAAGCCACATGTTAGTTCATTAAAACAATTTATCTACTCATTCTACCCGACTCCTCTCATGTAAATCAGTTTGTTACTTTCTTACTTCAGTAGGCCAAGTTCAGATTGCTAAACAAAATTAGAAACTAGTAGCCAGCTCAAAAGAACAAACAATTTGAGTTAAACTCCTTATTCTGTCTCACTTCTTCTGTCTTTCCACTTAATAAGCATAAACCCCAGGATTTTCTGATTCTCTCAATCCTCCTGTTTACTTGGACTTAAAATACTGCAGAAGCAGATAACCAATACCATGTATGGGGCAAAAGTGAATAAAGGACAATCAACTAGCAACATCTACAAACCGGAATACCTCTATCCCGGGGATATGAAGGGTGCGAAATTCACAAAATATGTATTGTCCTTGTGGAAGTTTCAGTGAGCCATGGGGCCTGTCCAACATTCTCTGCCTCATTCTCTTTTCCTCTTCCTCAAAGCCAGCTATCCTCAAGTTTGCCTTCGCATTTTGTAGAATTTCATCCACCTCATCTTCGGGCACCCCCATCATCCTGATAGACTTCCCCTGAATGAAAAAAGAATAAGTCGCCATGCAAAAGTCAAAAAGTTTCTCAGCCTACCAAGAAAATTTTAACACGACAATAATGCTGCCCAATAAAGTGATGTTTCAGTTCCAGAATCACAGGATCTAAAACTGGATCTTTCTTAACCAGTGTGAATTCGTGTCATGTGAACTGCAGTTCAAAAAATTCAACCCAAGGAATAGTGCTCAACAAAGATAACTAATTCATCATAACAGATTAACCAATCATGCCACGCAAGACCATTTCACTCTATTACTTGGTGTCCCAACATATATCAAGACAAAATTGTATTTCATGGTAGTTAGGAAAACTATGAACATGATGGTCTTGAGCTAAAGAGCATAGATGCTTCTAGTTTGCCTCTCAGCTGCACAAGAAACATATGTAACAAAACTATGCTTCGGCAATAAAACGATGTTCTGCAATGCAGCAATAAAGTATAAGATCTACTAAAGCAGTTGGAGGTTGCGCATTTGATGTACACTGGAAAGTTTGAACAATTCAATAGCAAATAGAAAAATATTCTAATGTTATCCATCACCTTAACACAGCAATTAAAAGTAAAGAATGTAACCTCGAAAAATGATATTTCTTGCAAATGTAGACGAGAGTGTTCCTCAGAGAAAGGGGATAGCAATTTTGAACTTTTATCGAAAGCTTGTGGTACAATAAGACGCATAGTATCTGCTTTAACATCGGTCAATTTCTGCAGCTCGTGCCCTAAATCTTTGAGAGAAGCAGCTGAATTCATCTCCACGATGAACTTCTTCCCCCTCCATGTAACTGTAATATTGTGAGTGCTCATTTGCTCTTGTATGATATACTGAAACAAGATAGAGAACATTAGGACATATTTCACAACAATTAAACCTAGTCAACCAAGTAAGGTAACAACTTTAAAACTGAAACAAGATCGAGAACATAAGAGGACATATTTCACGCAATTAAAACTGAACTAGTCAACCAAGTAAGGTAACAACTTTAAATAACCACCAACCCGATTTGCCGCAAGGCAAGATGACTAACTTTGCACAAGTATTTCTTTAGTCGTATGATGACAGGCAGAGGAGGTTTAGCTTACAGTGATAGAGCACTAAAAAGAATAGTCAATACAAACTCCAAAACTGAAGGACATTTAAGTGGGAGCTTTTATTTTACAGATGTGTTCACATAAAAGTGGTACAGCAAATTCTAATCACCTAGAATGTTACAAGGTTCATTCCAATATAGCATAAATGGGTGCTTGGAGGAGACCTTAGTACCTTACCACTTTGCATCCTCCTTGGAAGATAGCTTAACATAGGCCCATGATGTATTGCCGAAAATGTGATCTATTTTAAGATTCTCACTGGCATTATTCGGGAAATATATACCCAATAAAATCAAATGGACTACTAAGTGTTGGCACTGCAGAATCCTATTGACTGTTCCAAGGCAAGGTTGTCAAAACCGTATATGTATGATGTATCGCTATTTCATTTTATGTAAGTATTGGCATTCGATTTGCATATGGTAAGATACGTTAACAAATGTAAGTTAAAAAAAATTAGTTATGGCCAGCGTAACATATGAAGTTCATTACACATTGACTAAAAACTTAGATGATAAAAAAATTTCACATCTCCGATTATATAACACGTTCTAATAAGAACTAGTATTGTGTAACGGATCATGGATCGTGTAGGTATCCCAAGAATTTGTACATGAACATAAGAAAATATAGAGATATGTAGGGTTTTACCTGTAAACGTACAGAATCATAAGATACGTATCGCAAACTTTACCATGTGTATCGCAGGATTTTTTCAACAAGGACAGAAACTGACATAGGTTGGTACACTTTGACAACAAAAGCATAGCATCCCCATGTTCTTCATTTCTAGATAACATAAAGAGAGGTCTCATGCAAGCCGGACACTATACCAAACCTTATTATTCACGAGTTGAAAATTCGGCATCAAAAAATTTGAGTCAAACCCAAAAATTCTTTTGAGTTCTCTTTTAATTCCAACCATATATAAGCTACAACTCTCCAACCAAATAACCAAAAACCCAGAACGGTCTCTTCATAAAAAGCTGAAATTGGCATCGCTATGCTCCCAGACACAACCCAACGGAACAGAAATTCAACTTGGAATTAACAAAGAAGCTAAACCACAGAACACACACCCACACAAAACAACGAGGAAAACTCATCAGATCAACACCCATGTTTCCTTTGACATCAGAAACACGAAAACCATAGCTACAACACTTGAATTGCGACCGAAAGTACAAAACTTTAACCAACAGCCAAGTCCAATTCGAATGCAACAAGATTTCCTCAACCAACTCGATGACTACTCCCAAAAAAAACAGTTAAAGAAAAACCTAGATTGAGAATATCCGTACCTCAGCCTCAGGTGCTGTTCGTTCGAGGATATGAATTGATTACTGATCAGAATTGAAAATCGCGTGATTTATATGGGAATTGCCGATTGGGGGGGTGGGGGGCGTTGTGGTAAAAGGGGAGGCAGTCGACGTATTTTTGTATTGACGGGATGTGAGTTTAATGGGCGGTGGGTAGAGAGTATTACGCACGTGCTGGCGTAAAGCCCATTTGGAAGTATCTAGAAGCTGGAGCAGATACGCGCATGTTTTGTTTTAGAGGGAAAAAAAAATTCATTTAAGTTATATAACTTATATATTAATACAAAAAACAAAGTATGACCAAAAAAAAAAAGTAAAATTAAAAAAACCAGATCTTGCTCCCGCCGTGGATCACCACCGAATTTGTCCTCATTCGCCTCCATCATTGTCGCTAGAGAGCTCAGAAAACTATCATCGTAACCAAGTAATAGTATTTGAGAAGATTGTTTTACTATTCAATGTTTTGCTTTTATTGAATTTTTTTATTTCTAAAATTTTATCTTATATTTTTCTGTTTCTTCTTGATAGAGCAAATGGTATATAAATACCTCTATAGTTCACTAACCATGAGAACAGTGTCCTTAAGGATAAATATAATTTTAGTCCAAATACCTTCTAATTTCAATGTGATTGGAATCACTTATTTAATTTGGTTTTTTCTAATTAGCTAGGCAGAGTTTGGACTAAAGCCAACGAAATGTCAACTAAGAACAAAAACAAAATCATCTTCTTCTTTTTTTGGCACTTTTCAATTATTGTTATCTTGAGTGACTTCTTTATTTGTTGTCCCACCTTTTACTTTTTAAAACTCCCTTGTCAAAAGAATTGTTGAACTTTTTAAATAAAAAAAATTGACACAAAACTTAGAAAAGTTTAGAAGAGAAAAAAATAAAGGCAGAGGACCTTAAATTGCTTCTATTTAGTTATTGTTTTCTTTAGTAAGACAAAAAGTAGGGACAAGGGTATTGTAGTGCTTTAGGGCTCGTTTGGATGAGGTATTAGGTTTGGAGGTATTATGTAAAAAGGGGGATTGGATAGTAAGATGTATTATGTAAGAAGGGTGGGTCCACATTGATGTGACGGGGGATTAAATAATACTTGGTTTGGATGAGATATAAAATGGGCGGATAATATTGTTTTGAAGTTGAATGGAAGAGAGAGGGGGTATTATAAGGGGGGATTCCACATAACCGGCTCTCACCCTAGCCATGTGTAAGCCCCCCTTAGGGCGTATTAGGGGGGGTTATGGAGGAGGGGTATTAAGATATCTCCCTGTTTTTGGCTTGCCAAAGCACGCCATAGAAGGTGGCCCACATATTAGAAGGGTGTATTATCGTGGCATCCAAACAAGCCCTTAATGCACTACCATACGTGGGCGTACTATGCTTTGCGGCCTTCAACGAGATCCAGCCATTGCGATCTGTTTAATTTGTAGAGTTTATTGAACAGCACATCTTTCAAAGAAACAAAACAAATTGATCATTGGTAAATTGCTAACCCCCGGCCCGGGTTTTCCAGTTTATTTTCTTTTCTTTCTTTTCTTTTTTTTCAATTTCCTTTCCTTTTCTTTTTTAAAATTTTCAATTACTTTCTTCCCCCTACACCCCCGGTTTCCAGTTTGCTTCTTTTTTTTTTTTTTCTTTTCTTTTCTTACTTTTCATTTGAATTTTTTTAAAATTTCAAATTATTTTCTTTATTTGTTTCTTTTCCCATTAACCTCCCTTCTTCTTTTTTTCTTTATTTGTTTCTTTTCCTATTTATCTCCCTTCTTCTTTTTCTGGTTAACTCAAATTCTATTTTCAATTAAATTTATCTTCATACTGAATAAATTTATATTATTTTAATTAATTAGTCTTAACAATGAATAATAAAAATAACTTCTAATCAACAATAATAATTTAACCAAATTTAACGAAAATAAATTAAGTGTTCCGAATTTCAATCCATTTGAATGGGTGGGAATATTTTATGTTTCTGATCATTTAATTCTAAAGGGTCATAATTAAATTTTGATTATAGGACTCTTGTTGGTTAGTCCTAAGATATATTTGATTCAACGATTTTGTTAGGGTTAATCAACGAGAGCCCTATAATCAAAATTTAATTATGACCATTTAGGATAAAATGATCAGAAAACTAAAATCTTTCTATCGGTTCAAACGAATTGAAATTTTGAACACTTAATTTTTTAACCATATTTTTTAATATATAAACTGTACATTGAAAAATTAAGTGCTCCAAATTTCAATCCGTTTGAATGGGTGAGAAGATTTTATTTTTCTGATCATTTAATTCTAAAGGGTCATAATTAAATTTTGACTCTAGGGCTCTCGTTGGTTAGTCCTAAGAGATATTTGATTCTACGATTTTCTTAGGGCTAATCAACGAGAGTCCTATAGTCAAAATTTAATTATAACCCTTTAGAATTAAATAATAAAAAAAAATAAAATCTTCTCACCCATTCAAACGGATTGAAATTTGGAACACTAAATCTTTCAACCTTTAGTTTATACGTTCCATGCTGACCTTTATTTTTTTATTTAATTATTTATATCTTATTTATTTAATTTCTATAAATACACCCTTTGTATATTTAAAAATATAATTCAAGAATTAAGTTCTTTAATTTGCAATTCAGTTAAAATCAGAGCAAAGATCGTTTTTTTAGTTTAAGGTCTTTCAACAAACACCCTAAAACTCATTATTTAGTTTCAAAACTCTCTTAATTAGGGTGTCCATTGAAAGGCCTTGAAACCAAAAATTTATTACGACTATTTAGGATGAAATGATGAGAAAAATAACATCTTTGCACTGGTTCAAACGGATTGAAAATTGAAACACTTATTTTTGTAACTATATTTTTTAATCTATAAAGGACAAAAAAATAAAAATAAAACAGTCAGATAAACATGATCAATTGAAACACTTTTTTTCTTTCAATTACTTTACAAAGCCTAGAATTAGACTTGAACCTATTATTAAAGAGAAAAGGAAACTGGAAATAAAAGGAAATAAAATGAAAAAAAAAAACCAAACTGGAAATAAAAGGGAAAAAAAATCAAACTGTAAAGAAAGAAAGAAAGAAAGAAAGAAAAGGGAGAGAGAGAGAGAGAGAGAGAGAGGGAGGGAGGGGCGAGGGTAGTTCGGGAAAAGGGAGGTGGGGCCGGGGGGGGCGGGGTGTTTGGGAAAATGCTTCGTCCAAACCTAACCGTTGAAACGGGTCGTTTTACCCCGAGCGTAGGGCTAGGCCGTTGTCAGCATAAATACAGGAAAGTCCGGGATCGTACCCACAGAGATAATTCCTTATAGCTTGCCAGGATTTTTAGATGTAAAGGTTTGCGGCGTTTAGACGGCCAACTTTTAGTTTTGCTTTAAAGTGGAAATTGCTTGGCTAAAAAGACTTGAAAATGAGTTTTTACTAGATTAAGACAAGCGGCAAGGCGTTGGAATGATTCACGCCCGGGACTTAGCTATCCAACTTTCTCAAAGAAAACACAGTTGAATCGCACGGCTTAGGCTATCAACCGGAAGATTTCACGGTGAAAATAAATAGACTTGAAGTGTGACTTGGAAAATGAGTGAGTTCTTTCACTCTTTTGGCAAACACAAACCGAGACAGCGCTCACGGAACCATGTGAGCGAGCACATGATCACCGGAGATTAACATCGATTAGTTTTGTTACATAAAAACCGAACAACGCTCTTTTTCCTTGTCAAACTTGAGTCTAGAGTTGAGAAAGAGAAGATAAACGTAAATCACGGGGCATTAATCACTCCGCAGCCAAGCCTAATCGACTACTCACGCATATTTGAACGACTAACAAAAGTGCTAAATTTAACCAACATCTTTAACCGACAGAAATGAAAATAAACTTGAGATTAATAAAGATCCAAACCACACGATCAACTTTAATAAACGAGAAAATAAAGAACACGAAGAACTTACTTGAGTTAAATGGAAATTACACTTGCAAAAGCTTAAAGAGCTTTAATGGAGAAAAAACTAAAAGTGGTAATGGACTTACTTACAAAAGAGAGAGATGAAACCCCTATTTAAACAAAATGGGTCTCTCTCTCTGAAATATCTGAAAAACATACCAAAAGTAGCAATTATTCCTTAAGTGGAAAGTTCAAAAAGTAACTAAATATCTGGCCGAAGGCTCCCCGTATCGATACACAATAGTCAAAGTATCGATATCACTCTGATAAGTTAAAAAGGGCCATTTTGCGTAGCTTCCCCGTATCGATACAAAATAGAGCCGTATCGATACGGAACAGTCTGCCATGCCACGAGGTTAATGCGTATCGATACGGATTAACGGCGTATCGATACGCGTGGCTTATGTCCAGTTCTTCAGGCCAGCCTTCCAATGCTGACACCCGACGTCTCCCTGCCTTGGCTGAACTCTCTCGCCTTGTCTCTTTTCAACTACCGACCAAAAGTTCCACCGGGCGTGGATACCTGAATTAACTTGGGGTTGTGCCTTGTGCCTTAAACACGGCCTTCAGAGTTATTTCACCTGAAACACTGAACAGACTACCTCACGAGTAAAATTTGCATAAAAACAACGGAAATTAATGAAAACACAACAAGCTAGGAACTTTTTAGCACCACGATCTTACAATCTTAGGTGCTAATCAGAAAAGCAGGTCTCATTGATGACCGCATATCATAACAGATTGTCTTACAATTCATTTTTGGAATTATGTTTTTTTTTTTAATCAGTAACTAGTGCATGTCCGTGCCTGAAGGCACGACGCAACACGTTTCGGTCGTATGCTTGGCAATAGGGGTGAGAGTGAGGGAAATGGATGTGCTGGTCCTATAATGATTTGATCACATTGTTATCTAGGGAAAGGGATGTGCCGGTCCTGTAGTGGTCTGATCAAACAATACCATTCAAACGAGAGAGAAACAAAGTCCACAACAAATAAACTCCCAATAAAAAACTTTTTAAGATACATATGTTTTCCTAATAAAGCTTTTAAAAAGTGTTAAATTCACTTTGCCGTGACCCCAGTGTTTCCCCTAGTAATGGATACCTCATGTGGCGTGTCCAAACATATCTCCACGTGTTTTTGTCGTGTCAAGTGTCCTCGCAGTGTCGGACCACAAAGTCTATCCAAAAATTACGAGAGCTACACAAAAGTGGGCATAAAGAAATTCACTCCCCACTATTTTTATTTTGTCAAACATGCATTTTAAAAAACACAAAATGAGCATATTTGAAAACAAATAACAAAAGTTATAGCTTACCAAAATTCTCATCCTCAAATTTGTGTTAGGACCATTTATAACTCACAAAATCCAAACACCCCAGCTTGCAGCTTATACTATAAAGAGAAACTATCTTCTGATTTGTGGTACTCAGTAGAATGACATTAATGGTTCAAACTTCAGAATCACGATAACTGCAAAAAAATCAAAATAGAAAACCCATAGGTACATATTTAGAATAAAAAAGCAACATAAGCTCCAAAGTCCAATAATATAAGCTTACTTGAATTTAGTAGTTGCCATATACTGATGATGTTGGTGATGGTGCCCTATATCCAGCTTTGAAGTTACCTCATTACGATGACATCGAAGCAATGTATTCATGTTAATCCTCCTCAACTCCATTGCATTTTCAAACGAATCTTGTATAAGTAAACTTAAATAATAAATTCATTTGAAAAGTTACCAACTAAAATAGAGAAATTTATTTTGAATAACGTACCCTCATCCGAAGTAGTGATTTTGCTGCTGCATAGTTTATAACAACATTTCGGGATAAACAATATTTAGAGTTTGGAAATCAAACTCCCAAACAAAGGCCGTATCATAAGGTATGTCATCTGTGTTATATCTTTCTCGGATATCATTTCTTATGTGAGTTAATAGCTGCTGCTGTAGCAGCTATACCCATGTTATTTTGAAGCATAGCAACAAGGGAGGCCATTTACGTTGCGACCCGAGGCCCAAATGACATTGGGATTTTGATATTTAGCACTAGTGGGTGCTAAGTTTCAGTTCATATGACACCATCGTATGTCACTGTTTTTTGCAGCAATCTTCGCATTGTTAATGACTGCATTAGAATACCATAGAAATGATCTTGACTCTTGAGAGATTTGTCAGCGTATTTTATGCATGTGTTTGGTTACATTGTAGTTCAGGAATTAAACCACTTAACTACTTGGTATTCTTCTGCTGTATGAAGATATAAAAAATAAAAAATAAAACGAGGTCTGAAATATTTCTGACATGTCAAGCTAGAACTTAATTGAAGATAATCTGCTTCTTCTTTGCCGCATTAAACAGCATAATGAGGGAAGAATAAGAAAATTATCTGCAGTAAAGAGGGTAATATGAGTAATAGGAAAACATTACAGTATACTCATTTCCTCATAATGGGTGTGGAGACCAGGAGACCAAAGTACCAAACAAAGGCAATTAAAAGGCCGTGTAACAGGTTTTGAACCAAACAAATTCTACTCAAACAAAGGTCTATAGCCAAACAAAAGCAATGAAAACTTCAACAAAGCGAGCAACAGGTCACATTATTATTTTTTCCGCAGGAAGACCCTAGGATGATGGGAGTCTTACCGGAGAGGGAGAACTAAATCGATTTCGTGGACGGCTGATTGGTGGGTGTGCTTTGTCAATTTCGTGGATGGCTAATTGGTGGGTGAGCTCAGTGGGCGATATGAGTTTTTGAAAATTAGGGCAAACTGAAATTTATTAGGATCAAAGTAAAGTAAAAAAAATAGGGAAGATTATTAGGGTGAAAATGAGTGATTTCTCGGTTTTGATCGTGGGTGGCGTCCCTGGCCATGGTGGTCGCTAGGTTGGGTGGTGGTGTGGAAATGGCGTTAACAGAGGGAGCGAACAGGAGAGAGAGAGAGAGAGAGAGAGAGAGAGAGAGAGAGAGAGAGAGAGAGGGAGGGAGAGTAACTATAGAGGAAGAGAGTAGAAAAGAGAGGAAACCCGATGGAGAAGATGAAAGACGATGGAGAAGAGGAAAAATGGTCGGGTACACGGGCGTGGGAAATAGGTTGGAATCAATGCTTCAATCTAATCACCGTAACTTATTGAAATTGCAATCCTACGACTGCAAAGGTGCTTTCGTTTGTATGGGTAAATAAAAAATTGCTCTCTTTTATAATATAAATTTTTGGAATTATGTTGACCTTTTTTTTGGGAATACTAAATATTGTTTGACCAAGAGACAGACCATACCTGATTAATTCAATTTTTTGGATTATCCAGTCATTCATTAATAACTTTACAAACCGAACAATTCAATTCATCAAGATCGAATTAATCTCACTCAAAGACAAAATTCGCCCTAAAAACCGCCTACAAAAAGATGAAGAATTGTAGATGCCTGACTAAAAAAATGCCGAAAAAGAAACCTCGCAGCCATAAACAACATATGCATTTACAGTGGAGAAGGTTGATACTGTGATCATGTCCATCATTTCAGTTTTTATCTGAGTCATGGGCCTCATAGGTTGATCAGTGAAAACAAGTGAGCAAAGCAGGGACAGCTCCAGGATTTGAGTTCCGCGGTGACAGAAATGTATAGAAATTTGTTGTAATAAAATAAGGGAAATGATAATGTCAAAATCACTTTTGTTCCTACCAAAACCCTTTTTGTTCCTACCAAAACTCATTCATTACATGATTTAATTATCCTCCACTACGTCACTTACTTTACAAAAATACCCCTAAAAATCCTATGAGTAGCGTTTTCCAGTTCCACGTTTTCAAGCAAAAATGCAATTCACGAGTAAAACTAGAACTAATTTTCGGAAACAAAAATTAAACTTCAATGTTTTCCAGTTACATGTTTTATCAATTCATGAGTAACCCATCTAACAAACACGAGTTAATTTTTGAAGAGCCATGTTCACATCATCATCAAGAATTAAACATCAATTCCAAAAAGTTCTAAAATTGCGATTAACAAATGATAATACTCCAGTCTTCGCACAAGAACTCCATTATGCATACTCTAGTCTTTACTCATCAAATCCACATTATCAAAGTTAAAGAAAAAAAGACTTTGCATTTATTTGAACCCTTAAAGTTGCAATAAACATTAGAAGAGCAATAATGTTAATTCTACAAATTGAGAGTCATCCTTACAGAAGAAGAACAGAGAAAGTGGCACTAAATAATGATGTTATCGATGGAGAGTTGAAAAATACATATAGTTGTCGTACAAATTACCGCCTTGACAACAAAAAAAACCAAAGCAAATCACTGCCAATTAAGACTCTTCACCACATTGATGTTTGGATGGTGGGCGTTGATGGGAATGGAATATAAAACTTGGATTTACCCAACAGACAGGTGATGGTGGGTGTTCACACCCTAAGGTTGCAATAAACAGTAGAATACTAATAAACTTGGGGGAACTCAAATAAAGAACTATTTTGTTTATAAAATAGCTCTGCGTACAGCTTCTAATGGGTGCAAGAAAATACTATTTTGGAAGGACAAAATAATTCTCTGGATTTGAAGGAGCATTTTTGTAAAGTAAGTGGTGTAGTGGAGGACAATTAAGTCATGCAATGAATGAGTTTTGGCAGGAACAAAAAGGGTTTTGGCAGGAACAAAAGTGGTTTTGGTATTATCAGCTCCTTAAAATAAAACTCTATAAATTGAAGTTTTTATTTTAGTTACAAATTTATTGGGTCTGGATATTATTGTATTTCGTTGATCTATACTATCTATTATTCACAAATTTAAGTTAATTTTATTCATTTTGACTTTGCGCTACTCATCCACTGCAAACAATACGAAAAAATATCAAAATTGTATGTCAAAAAATGTTAAAAATTTAACACATTTTCTAAATTCAGGGAATTCGCTCGAACCCCTGAAGAAGTAGTGTAGCCCATGAAGCCAAGGTGCATGCAACCTTTGGTATTTGTTGATTTATTCTGTTTTTCTTTGTTACCGGTCCCTTGTAGAGAAAATTGAAACTGCTGATTATTAGATGTGACATAAGGATCGATCGCTGCATGTATATTGTGTGGCAAATGAAGATCATGATTTGATCTGAATCTTTCATTTTGTTGAACTCATTGAATAAGTAAGTGGGTGTTTGCGAAAAAATTATTTTGATAGATTTTTAGATTCTAGCTTTAATTTAAAAATCAATTTATAATGTTTGTCAAAAATTCTAAATAACATATTCTTAGATTCTAAAAACCTGAAAAAAAGAAAGAAATTCTCAAAATTCCTAAGCTGCAGCTAATACAGGAATGTGTAATGTGTTAAAATTTTGTATTTGTTAGACAAAATTCTGAGAATTCTCAAAATTCTTTGTTACCCCTTATAAGATTCTCAAAATATCTAACGTCCATGCAACTTTTTGTATTTGCTGACAAAGAAGCCAGGAATCTGTTAAAATTCTCAAAATTCCAAAATTGATTTATTCTGTTTTTCTTTGTTACACATAATAATAGTAGTGACAAGGGGCAGTCTCACATAATTTTGAGGCTCACACCCTTGGTAACAATAAACAACTTGCAAAACTGAAGAACGTAAAATAAGTCGGGTTGATCGCGATTCAGGTATATCCACGGGACTAGATATAAACCCCCAGGTATTTGTTAGTGACCCAGGATCATATCATCTTGAAGTAGAGTTTCGTCGTCAAAATCCTCGCTCAATTTCCTCGTACTTGGCTCATATCCATTGACGTGGTAGCGTGGGAGTTCATGTCCGTTCTCGCGATCCTCGATCGCTCCATGGTAGCCGACGTCGATGTTCGCTTCCGTTGATCCAATCAGAAGCGAGCACCCTATCAGACCAATCAAGAAAACAAGAATCATTCCTCTCGACACGCCCATCTTCGGATGATCAAAGTCAATCAATTTCTTCTGATAATTTTTATCAGTTGCTAATATGGAAAGATTTGGGAAAACTTCGATCGATGGTGGCTAGAAGAGGTTTAAGGTGTGAGAATTTATAGGGAGATTTGTAATCTCACTATAACAAGGCTTTGGTATGTGAGAGGTTGGGAGTGAACCTCTCCAATCCATTTGAATTGCATTAGATTGGTTTTCAACTAGCGGTATGGTATAAATCCTCCCAACCATCGTTTATTCAATGCCTCTAATTTGCAAAACCAACGCAACGGAACGCAGATTGTGATTACAAATTAAAAATACATGTAGAATTAATGATGTGATATTGGCATTTTTAAATATAAAAAAACTGGGCGACACGGGGGCTGTTGTACATGCTCATCTCACAGCCTCGTGCAGCTGTGAATCAATAATCCAAGGAAGAGTTATTTTATGACCGTTGATAGAATAGCTATTAGCGGTAATAAATAGTAGGACCATCTAAACCGTCCAAGATACTTTTGGACAATGAGATTTAGCGCAACTGTACACTATTATGAGATGGGTACAATAGCCGCTGCTTCCAAAACTGGGACACATAAAAAGAAACAGTGAAAAATGAAAGTTTTCCTAGGCTATAATAACAAGTTTTTCCTTGTCTATATCCAAAGAGGGGAAAAAAAAAGTGTCAGTAGCAAAGACGGATGTAGGAGTCGGCTTTCGAGGGCCAAGGCCACCCCTAATTTTGAAAAATCCATAACTACATAAGTACATTTTTTGTTTACATATAAAAAAATAATTTGTCGGCCTCCCCGTAATTTTAAAAAGAGTTGAAAACTTAGACTACAACGAAACTTATCACACACAAATGCAATGCAAGGTCTTTTCTCATTTGGGAACACAAATCAATTCTGAGTTGTCTTTATGTGGGCCAAAAAAAAAAAAGTCGTTTCTCTATGTCTTACGGAGTAATTTTATAGGACCATACCACACCTATTTGTAATGATCTTATCACACATAATCAATTCTTGATTTTTTCCCTCTTTTTAATGAAAAAATATGATTGCCTTATATTTGTAAATTCATGTAAAAACATGGGAATGGTGTATACAATTGAAGGGTATTTTCAAAGAAATAACGTACATTGTTCAACTTGAGAAGACAACATAATGTATATTTTTCAACTTCGACAAATCAATATTAGCCACTCCGTATCGAAAATTCTAATGTCGCCCCTTTTCGTCCCTGGTCAGTAGCCCAAACTTCTACCCCATATATAGAACCATGTGGTAATGTCATTTTCAAAGTCAAGTAGCATAAACTCCCTTGTTTTGAAGGGTTACCCATCAGTTTGGGCTCTTAAAAGTGGGTCTCGATCAGCCGACCCATATCCATTAGGACCACAACCATTTATGAAACCAAAAACAATTAACCGTTTGAGACCAAAATGCTTGACACCACACCACATTGATCACCAAACCTCACTAAATCTGTACGTATGTCCAAAATTACAAGTACTCCTCAGATTCGTCTGGTTGTGTAATGTCCTTTTTCTTAATTAGCTATATAATGCTGGGCGCCTGTTTGTATCAGTATCAGCTGATGCACCCACATTTCAACTTGAAGGCCCCCTAGACGATAATGCAGCTTTACTAGCGCGCGATAGAGTCGATTCGAAAACGAGAGAGAGAGAGAGAGAGAGAGAGAGAGAGAGAGAGAGAGAGAGAGTACTTTTTGGAGCTGCTACTTGGTTTTGTCGGACTGGACGCCGGACTGGACGCCCTCTAGTGCAGAGTCTGCAAACAATGTACTATAGGATTGTAATGCGTTTTGCTAGGCTTTTTGAGATTTCATTATCACGATTTGAATTGTTCATCATGTAGAATTTCCTGAGCACTTTAGTTGTATAAAAAAATCAAGATAATCAAATAGTTATGATATTATGATCAAGCGTAATTTGTCTGGCAGTTTATTTTTTGATTTATACTTAACATCAATTTTTTTTTCATAAATATATGTTGCACGATCATACAGTTGTGAGGTTCTAAACCAGCCACCTAGGGAGTGGGATTTAGGATTGCTATCGTGTGGGTCACACTAATTAAATTCCGAGCGAAACCACATTTGAGCACCTCACGTGGTATCGATCATACGGTTGTGAGGTTTTGAACCAGCCACCTAGGGAGTGGAGTTTAGGATTGCTATCGTGTGGGTCACACTAATTAAATTCCGAGCGAAACCACATTTGAGCACCTCACGTGGTATTGATCATACGGTTGTGAGGTTTTGAACCAGCCACCTTGAGAGTGGAATTTAGGATTGCTATCGTGTGAGTCACACTAATTGAATTCCGAGCGAAACCACATTTGAGCACCTCACATGGTATCGATCATATGGTTATGAGGTTTTGAACTAGCCACATACGTTGGGAGTGGAGTTTAGAATTGCTATCGTGTGGGTCACACTAATTAAATTCTGAGTGAAATCACATTTGAGCACCCCACGCGGTATCGATGCTACTCCTCTACGTTAATAGTGTTTTTCATACAACTGATCAGTTGTCTTGGTCATCTATACAAGTGTTTACCTCAATGTATAAGAGCAATTGTGATTTGTGTCGAATTTTAGTTTTTTTTTTTTTTTTGTCAGAACATGTGCAGCAGTTAGGTAAAAATACTAATCAACAGTGTAAATTACACATTTTATCTATTTTACCTCTCATTTGTTATTTTAATACTAATTTCTCTCTCCTTCCTTCCTTTTCTTCTTCAACGTTTTCCACACCGAGAGAGAGAGAGAGAGAGAGAGAGAGAGATTTGTGTTGATGGAATAGTCCACACCAGTCAACAAATCTAGCGATGTACTGTTGCTCGAGCAAGAGTACCTAGCCTCAACAGAGGCTACTGCCTGCTGGAAGAGCTCATTCGGTTATTGATTAGGCAAAATAGCTAAAAATGCTCATGTACCCACACCTTCTCTTCTTTTTTTTTTTAAATAACTCAGTGTGTGCACATCGAATAATCCTGGAGGACTACTTTCACCGCACACTTGTGGGGTCCCAATTAAAGTCAGTCCAAAGCTCTGAATGGATCGCTGCCCCAAAGTTCGAGTTCAACTCAAACTTAAGGAAGCTCGGCTCATCAAATTTTTGAAGAGTTCAAACTCGACACGAATTCGCTTAGAAACTTAATGAACGAACCTAAACATTCTAAAACTCAATTTGATATGGCTCATTTGCAACCCTACGTATAATTATATGCTGGTTACGTTACAGTTGCTATTCGATTCGATTTTCAATTTGGTGGTTAAAACCCGCCCCAAATGATTCACTACGGTTCGATTCACCAATGTTCTGGACGGATTTGCCATCCCTAATTCTGGGAAGGAGGGTTCGTGCCTGAATTAAAAACCCTAGAAATAATCTGGGCCACTAGGGAAACACATCACATCAAACTAATTGGAAAAAAATTTAAAAGGGCGCTGTAATAATTTAATCGCCTCAATTTCAGTTGACAAACCTGCCGCAACCCACTTTATGAAATCTGCAGCAGGAGAAGTTTTTCAGTGCCGGATGGGAACGGAACACGTGGTGCCGAGCACCATCTCGATCGTTCAAATGTAAATTGAACAGTTCAAATCTGTTTATGTAATTTTTTAGTATAAAATTACCAAAACACCCCCTCAAGCCCAAACAGATCTGAGCCGTTTAAAATATATTTGAATGGCTGAGATGCATTTTCGACACCAGGTGACCCGTGCCCGCTCAGCACTGAAAAATTTCTCATGCAACAGATATTCATTCACGTCCATATCACACACACACATCCTCCCTCTCTCTCTCTCTCTCTCTCTCTCTCTCTGTTGCAAAACCCCTGGGCCCTGCCCTTTCACAGGAGGTGGTTGGTAGGCAGGAGTTATGTGCTCCAACGTACACCCCAGAACTTATATGACTCAGTTTGAGCCTAACTTTTTCGTAGTCCTTTTAATACACCGTCTTTTTCGGTTAGGAAAGTTATTTCTACACTATATTTTTTTATTATGGCACTTTATTTTTTGTCTTTTAGTAAATTTTTGTGTGTATTTTTCTCATTAGAAAATAAGAAAATGAGTGACATAATCAAAAAATGGATTGTAGAAATCATTTCCCTTTGGTTTACTATTTTATCTTGCTTTTATTTGGTTTAGGTGTAACTTGTACTACTACATTTAGTTGGTCGGATAAGCTGAAAGTTGAAAAAAAATATCTAAAGACGATAAAAAAAAATACCAAAGACAGTCTTTTTAGTGTCTCTTTCTCATCTTCCGTGAATTTGTTCCAACTTTGATCTCTATTTTTATATTATTTTGATTTTCCTCGTCGAGACGGACGATATTATTGAAAAAATTTATAACGAAATTTAGTAAAATTTAAGAGAACACAACCAAAAGGACGATACAAAAGTCGATGAAAAATTAGCCAAAGGGGGAGACTTTACTCAACTCATTTATAAATGATGATGTTAATGATTGAATCATTAATTTATTTTTGTACAAATATTGGTTTTCCACACACCTTCAAGTTATGCTGACTTTTTACAGGGCTATTGTCCCTAGCAATGTATCCAATAAGGGCATCTCTACTGCATCATGGGTTAAGAAGTGCATTAAGTCAGAAAATTGGGACCCACTTACTGACTTAGCTAGCTGAAGCCATTTTGGTCTTCCTGAGGGGTTTGTTAAAAAGAGTTTCGATCATTAGCGTGTATCTCCACTGGGTGCAAAAAGGTTCATAACCGAACTAAACTGGAGCAAATTGGAGGGTACATAGACTACACAGGAAGTGAGACTCAAAAGTAACACCAAAATTAGGTGCTTACTAATTTGCTCTTACCCTCTACAAGTAAATTTTTTTTTTTTCACGAAGGAAATGTATTTTATTCCTCAAAAGTCATACAGCACTTATAGGATATTCATTCGACAATAGAGTTTTTTTTTCTTCTTATCTCTCAAACTATGCACATTTTCTCTACTTATGGCTTATTTGATAACCTAAGGGCCTGTTTGATAAAACTGAAAACTGAAACTGAATGCTGAAAAATTAAGTACTGAAAACTGAATGCTGAATTTTTTAAGCTGAAAAGCTGTTTGGTAAATATATTAAGTACTGAATTAAAAAAATGATAAATTAATTTTAGTTCTGATTCTCTCTTAATTTACTAATGGTCATAATGTACTTATAACAATGGTGGAATGGTGATTGTGGTGGTGGTGGTGGTGTGGTGGTGGTGATGGAGTGGCGGCGGCGGCGACGGCGGTGGTGGTGTTAGAGTGCTGGCGATAGTGATGTAATGGTGGGGTAGAGTGACGGTGGCAATGAGTGGTGGTGGTGGTGGTGTAATGGTGGTGGTGGTGGTGGTGGTGTAATGGTGGAGTAATGGTGTAATGGTGACGGTGAGTGGTGTCGGTAGAGTGATAGTTGTGCAATAATGGCATTGTGGTGGTGGCAACGGTGTGGTAGTGGTGGTGGCAGTGTGGTAATGGTGGTGACATGGTGGTGGTGATGGAGTGATAAGGGAGTGGTGGTGGTGGTGGTGGTGGTGGAGGAGGAGTGGTGGTGGTGGAGTGGTGGTGATGGTGGCGAAGTGGTGGTGGTGGTGGTAATGGTGATGGTGGCGAAGTGGTGGTGGTGGTGGTAGTGGAGTAGTTGTAAGAGTAGTGGTGGTGGTGGTGATATGGTGATTAAATACAAGTATACAAAAATTCAACTAGAATTAAGTAGCTTAAAGCTACTTATTTTTTCTCAACTTTTTAGCCTACATTTTAAGTGGCACTTAATTTGTTAAGTAATGTATAATGTCGTTATCAAACCTACTGAATCACTTATTACTTAATTGATTCAGTTTTAAGTGCTGAATTTAGGTTATCAAACAAGCCCTAAATTCAGCACTTAAAACTGAATCAATTAAGTAATAAATGATTCAGTAGGTTTGATAACCACATTTTACATTGCTTAACAAATTAAGTACCACTTAAAATATATGGCAAAAATTTGAAAAAAATTAAGTAGTTTTGAGCTACTTAATTCTGGCTGAATTTTTATGTACTTACATTCAACTATCATACTACCACCACAACCACTCGCACCAACGCCTCCACCACTCCACCACCACCACCACATCACCACCACCAGCTTCACCACTCCATCACCACCACTAGTTCCACCACTACCACCACCACCACATCACCTACACCACTCCACCACCACCACCACCACCACTTTCTCCACTACCACCGGTTCCACCACTCCACCACCACCACTACAATCACTACACCACAACCACCGCTCCTACAACCACTTCACCACCTACACCATTCCACCACCACCATCATCACAACCATCACCACCACTTCACCACCACCGCCATTCCACCACCATTACACCACCACTCCTACCACCTCCACCACTCCACCACCACCACCACCACCACCACCACTCCACCACCACCACCACTACCATGACTACACCACCACCACCACCACTTCACAACCTCCACCACTCCACCACTATCATCACAACCATCACCACCACTTCACCACCATCGCCACTCCACCACCACTAGTACCACCACCACTACCACCACTCCTACCACCTCCACCACATCACCACCACCATGACCACGACCATCACTACAACACCACCGTTCCTACCACCACTTCACCACTTCCTCCACCATCATCACAACCATCACCACCACTTCACCACCGCCGCCACTCCACCACCACTACTCCACCACCACCTCCACCACTCCACCACCACTACCATCACTACACCACCACCACCGCTCCCACCACCATTTCACCACCTCCACCACTCCACCACCATCATCACAACCATTACCACCACCGCCACTACCACCACCGCCACTACTACAACCACCACTCTTACCACCTCCACCACTCCACCACCACCACCACTCCACCACTCATCCAGAAGTATATTGTGACCGTTAGTAAATTAAGAGAGAATTGGAACAAAATTAATTCATTTTTTTAATTCAGTACTTAATATATTTATCAAAAAGCTTTTCAACTTAAAAATTTCAGCATTTAGTTTCCAATACTTAATTTTTCAGCTTTCCGTTTCAATTTTCAGTTTTATCAAACAGCCCCTTAGTGCCTAAACTATCAATTTGATGATTTCATCCCATCGACTATCATACCGTTACCTACTTAGTCTAATAGATAACGAAAGTTAGAAATTTGGATGAAAAATACTATGTAAAGCCTGTTTGAGATCTTGTAAAGCAGATACTTTATTATGAGAGCCTTAGAGATAAAAATTAGTTATGACCCTTTAGGATAAAATGATTAGAAAAATAAGACCTTCACACCAGTTTTAACAGATTGAAAATTGGAACACTTAATTTTATAACTATATTTTTTAGTATATAAACATTCAAAAAAATTAAGTGCTCAAATTTTCAATCCGTTTAGAATGGTGCGAAGAACTTATTTTTCTGATGATATTATTCTAAAGAGGCATGATTAATTTTTTTTATCTCTAGTGCTATCATAATTAAATATTTATTTTTTATTTGGGACCCTTTAGAGTAGATACTTGATTATAAGAGCTCTAAAAAGGAAAATTAATATACCTTTTAGCATAAAATGATTAGAAGAACAAGATCTTCACATCGGTTCATATGGATTGAAAATTAGAGTGCTTAATTTTTAACCATATTTTTAATATATGAACAGTCTAAATTCTATATAAAGAACTCAGTCTTTTTTTAAAAAAATATGTATGTGTTAGTCTCTATAAAATGCCGCGTAAGATTCTAATATATGAACCTTGTAAAAAAATTAAGTGCTCCAATTTTCAATCTGTTTGAACCGATAAGAAGGTCTTATTTTTTTGATCATTTTATACTAAAGGGTCATAATTAATTTTTATTTCTAAGGCTTTCATAATCAAGTATCTGCTTTATAGGGTCCCAAATAGGACGTTACGTGACATTTTCCGTCTAAATTTCTAATTTTCGTTATCTATTAGACTAAGTAGGTAACGGTATGATAATTGAGGGGATGAAATCATCAATTTGATAGTTTAGGAACTAAGTAGAGAAAAGGTGCATAGTTTAAGGGATTAAAAAAAAACTCTTGGACAATAATGATAAGAAAAACTATACCCCATCCATGACATGCACAAATATGAGACAAGTAATTTTCCACTTTCTTGCCTAAAATAGTACTAGTAAATAGCACTACATACTTGTTCCCATCATCACCACTGGTTTCCTGACTCGGACTTCTTTAATTAGTATCCATAGTCGATCTTCTAGATTAACCTAATTAATAGGACCAAATATGGTTGAACCTCATAAGTCGATTTTTTCAGCATTAGTTGATAGTTAGTCAATTCATCATTAAATGAGTAATTAAAATGCAATTCAGAGTCAAGAATGCAGGGGCCTGCTGTGCAATACGATGCACAACAAGTATTGTGCAAAATGTTAGCCTTAACTCTTTTTCGGAATTTTTTTATTTAAATCTGAATCGTCCAAAATACAGACAAACAGCTGAGATAATACATGACGGGGATGCTACACAACAAGCCCCCCAGGTTTTTGGAATTTGGAGGAATATAGATGAGGTATTTAAAGAACCGAGTTCGAGTAATATTTAAATAGCGAAAGTTTTTTTTTTTTTTTGGATAAATCATTAGCGAAAGTCCCCTCTCTATTTCTCTTCATAAGTTGATTAAGAAAAATAAAGCCTACTCCCTATGAGAAGAGTCTTATGCTGTGTTTGGTTTGGTATTTGAAAAAAAATTTGAAAAATAGTAGAGGCAGTAAGTTGAGAGAGATAAAGAGAGAAATGTTAAAAATAGTGAGATTCAAGGGAGAATTTTTTGAAAAATATTTTTTGAAAAGGGAAGAGAACACAACATTAGTCTTTTGAATGTCCTATTCATTTCAAATCATTACTGCAAAACCACCTCCTCCACAGACCAGACTCCTTCATAGTTTGGGCTGCAAGCAGAGACAGAGTCAGAAATTTTGATTAGTGGGTCGATCCATATGCAAGATAATTTTTCTATTTCGTAATCCAGAAAATAACTATATTGAGTAGTTAATTTTAAGGTTGAAATACACTGATAAATGTAAGTTTCCTTTATAATTGGTCCCATAGAGACTAGAGTACTTATTATACTTTGAAAACAACGCATCATAGCTAGCTTCGAAATAGTATCAACTGTCGAAAGGGAGATAATGCATGTAATTTTTATGCATTTTAAAAAAATCGGGACAATTTACAAATAGCAAAATTTGCCTATAAACAATCATATACCATATGAGAAATTAAGGTGAGTAGGGTTGTACCGATATGGCTATACGTCTCCGCCCATAGCTGCAAGAAATAGTCTCATCTCGACCGTTCTTCTCGACAATCAATCTTTATGAAAGAATGTCAGCAGCAAAAATACTTCTTTTAATATGTCTGCAAATCTGAATCACTAGAATCACTTTTCAACGATTACAACCGCACCGAACTGTCTTTGATCCGGTCCAAAAACGGATTGCAAACAAGCCGGCCAGATTCCTTCTTCACTCACTCTGTCTAGCCTAGCTACTAGCTAGCATGCACAAATTAAAGTCGACTGCTGGCATTGCCAATATTCATGGAGACGACCATTCGCAGTCCCGTATTTTTTCCCTTAGTCAGCTACATTTCGGTAAGCAGTTGTTGAAAATCATACATAATATTTCGGTAAATAGATGTTAAAAACAAGATTATATTTCGGTAACTACATGTCGAAAATATGTTCAACTTTTGGTAAACAACTGCCGAACATACATTTTTAGTAAATAGCTATTGAAAAAAATATTATATTTCGATAATTGTATGCTGAAAATGTATCTCAATTTCAGTAACTAACTGTCGAATATAATTAAAAAATTTTAACGGTTTAAGAGAGAAAATACGGGATGCGAATAATCACTCCCACATTAATGACCTCAACAAACAAACACACCCATCATTAAAAAATCACACTCTCTGGCCAGACCCCACCAAAACCCAGAATTTATTAGTATCACCAGCCACCCTTCCCTATACTAATACCACCCTTTTCTTCATCTCTCTCAATGAGACACACAGAGAAACCACAACCATGGCACTACTCACCTACCTCGTCCTAGCCCACCTCCTCCTTTCGCTCACCGCCACCGGAGCAGAAAAAGTCCCGGCCGTCATCGTGTTCGGAGACTCTTCCGTCGACGCGGGGAACAACAACGCGATTTCGACGGTCCTGAAGAGCAACTTCGCGCCGTATGGGAGGGACTTCTACGGCGGCCAGGCAACGGGGCGGTTCTCCAACGGCCGGGTGCCGTCGGATTTTATATCGGAGGCTTTTGGGTTGAGGCCGTTTGTGCCGGCTTACTTGGATCCGATGTATAATATCTCGGATTTTGCTGTCGGAGTTAACTTTGCCTCTGCTGGGACTGGCTTTGATAATGCCACTTCTGATGTGCTGGTAAGTCCCCTAAATAAATGTGCTTTTGCCTAATATGGTTTTTTACTCGTGACGAACGATGTAATGTCAAAATTTCACTCAAATTCAGTAAGAATTGGAAAAAAAAATAGCTAAAACGACAGGGTCAAAAGGTCTCCAAAGGGAACTGAACTATAATAATGTATTTTGATTGAGAATAACATATTCATGGCTCTTCCGTAAATACGTTATTTGCGACAGCACACAATCCCACCTATCCGTCTCAATAATTAATGGCCAGAAAAAAATTCTTTTAAAATTTGAATTGTTGAAAACGTTTTTGGACGTGCGAGATTAGGCACGGTAAAACTTAGTTTATTGAACCTCCGTAAATAAGTTTTTCTGATTTTGATTACTTTCCTGAAAATTTTATTTGGTAAATGTACCTTGCCTATATCACTCCGCTTGGTTCCCAACTTTGACAGTAACTTTTAACTCTCAACACAATTTTTAATAAATATCTCTCTATCTCTCTCCACTCATTACCACTCAACTCTCAAAAATAACTTTCTAAAATTTAAACCAAATAAAGTGATTATCTTGTGAAATTTTTCTGATGAAGGCCGGCATGCCACAAGGGCAAGACCTACTTTTTTACTTTTTATGCCAAAATAAATGAAACCTTTTTGTACGTGTACGCATGTGGAAAAAAAAAAAACTTTTTCATAATTTCAGGCGTTAGGACCACTTTACGTGTGTCACGGCCTAATCTCACGGTATATTAGCGGACCCTATTTAAACCGAAAGTAAAATCTTGCGTAGATTACCTTATACAATAATGTTTGTTTTGATGTGCACCTCTTTGATGCGACAATGACCATGTTTTTGTATGTTGCGTAATGTTTTTTCTCGGGAATGTTGCATGGAAATAAGAAAATGCCCATTTTTACCTAAACCACAAGTTGTCCACCGCATGCTGCACCGGTAGCACCTGTAGTTATGTACAAATTTGGCTCTTTTGTTTGACCGGATATTAGCATTGCGTGGACTACGTAGTTAGATAATCAAATCTATTGTGTTTTATGATAGAAAAGTATATTAGTATTATTTATTTATTTATCGTTAGAAAGTGTGAACTAGAACACAGAGACTCGGAGAGTGTGATATTATGAATCGGTAATACTGTGCATCTGATTAGATTATACATCCCGTTCTATTAGTCCTGTCAAATTAATAAATAAGTACATAGCGAATGACATAAATCACATGTATTAGAGAGGATTTCAGAGCTCTGGGCACCGCCTTTAGCAAGGGGAAAAGGGGATAATTTTGCCTTTTATTTTTATTTTTTGTCAATATTGTATGTATCAATAGGGATTAGAGGGGTATCATGGGTTAACGGGTTTCAACGACTCTTCATAGACTCGAACCCCATACCTCCCTTAAGAAACCAGGGGTAACTTTGGCTTGCGTTTGCACTTTGCAGTCTGTCATACCTCTATGGAAGGAAGTGGAATACTACAAAGACTACCAAACGAAACTGAGAGCTTATCTGGGAGACCAGAAGGCCAACACAATCCTAACTCAGTCTGTCTACCTAATAAGCCTTGGCACAAATGACTTCTTGGAAAACTACTACACAATGCCCGGCCGTCGGTCCCGTTTCACAATCGATCAGTACCAAGATTTTATCCTCGGGATCGCTGAAAATTTCGTGAAGGAAATATATGGGCTTGGGGCTAGGAAAATATCCCTAGGTGGGCTTCCTCCAATGGGTTGCTTGCCATTAGAGAGGTCCACAAATTTTCTTGGTGGGAATGGGGATGCATGTACTGAGACTTATAACAATGTTGCCTTGGGGTTCAATGTGAAGATGACTGGTTTGGTGGCGAAGCTGAACGAGGAGCTTCCTGGTGCCAAAGTGCTGTTCTCCAATCCTTACTTCATTTTCCAGCAGATTATTCGGAGACCCTCTTTTTATGGTACTTCCTTGCTTTTGATCACAATGCATTTTATTTTGTAGAGAAGTCATCTTATTTTTCTGTCCACGGGTCATGTGACCACAACTCACCTTTTCAATAGAAAACGGGATAATGTTGTCACATGACCCTTCTATTCAACTAACATATATACTAAACGTGGTGTTTTGGAAGACTAATATGGTTTAAACCCTCCATATTCCATACGGACGAATTGTATATATGCAACGAAAAGTTATTGCTTCCACTAACATACGATGGTTTTACCGGTGATTTCCGTTCGTATATATGTAACGCAACCTTGAATTTTCGATTTCATTCCCTCTATTACATGCAACCAAATACGTTTATTACCTCATTTTGTTTTACTGTTTTTCCTCTTCAAACCAGGTTTTGACGTTTCCTCAGTTGCTTGTTGTGCCACTGGGATGTTCGAGATGGGTTACATGTGCAACAGGTACACTGCTTTTACTTGCACTGATGCAAGTAAATATGTTTTTTGGGATGCTTTCCACCCGACGGAGAAAACTAACCGCATCATCTCCGATCATTTGTTTAAACATGTTCTTGGTGGTTTCGCTTGATTTGTTATTACGTATCCGTTGTGTAATTGCCGTACCAACCATATAATGCGGTGGCTATATACGTTTTGTTGTATCAATCACATTATCCTCGTTCTTAGTATTAGAAGTATATGTTCAAAGAAGTGATATTAGAGTGGTGGCGGCGGCAGTGGAGCCAGCGGTTGGCGCTAGTTATTTTGTTCTATCGCTGTACTTACTACGGGGGAGTTGTCAATCTCCATATTATTGAGTTACATATTGTGGTTAAATAAATAAAAATTTGTTTAACTATCGGCTATGAATTACAAGTTCACCGTTGGAAACTGTACAGATTTGAGTGAATGTCATGTGTTGAGACTGTTCGTCTTGTACAACTCATTTACCGGTATCCACATTGGCACAAGCCCCAGCTCCCAATTGCCCCCTGAATTTTTTGGTCATCCATGCTTTTGTTTTGATGACTAGAAATCACATAAATATACAATTAGCAGGACAAAAACACAAGAACTTAAGTGCTGAGGCTTAAAATCTATGTTTAAGGCAATATCAGCAGAAATGCCGGTATGGAGGATAAGAATACAATGAGTAATTCTTATGAAAGAACCTCGAATTGGGAATAGCCTTTTGTATACAAAATACCACAGTATAAAGGAACCGGGCCGAAAGTACCCATTGTTGGAAAATATTATTGAAAGTAATATTTTTATTTTGTTTGAATGTAAATTGATTTGATTTGGAGTCGTATTTTTTGGGTGGCGCATTTTCATCGTGAATGGACGCGTCTTTTATGAATAAAGGTGCCCCTTTCTTTGGTGACCTTTCGTAGAGTCACAAGTTAGTCAATAAATATCATTCTTCTCATTCATTTGGGATGATGGATTTTTCTCTTTCTTTGGTGACCTTTCGTAGAGTCACAAGTTAGTCAATAAATATCATTCTTCTCATTCATCTGGGATGATGGATTTGTTAGAACATGTGTGAATGTTGAGTCCTACATCGGATAAACAGAAAAAGAGTTGGACCTTAATATACAATTGGATGGCTCACCACTTACAAGGCTTAGCCTTTTAAGTGGATATGGGTCATTTAATGTATATTGGGCCCAAGTAATGTGGGGGACTCTTTGCTGTTACTCCCATACAAATTGGGCCTTGAGCACGCAGTGGCGGGTCGATGCATCGGACAAACTCCCAACAAATGGTATCAGAGCCGTTGGTTGACGATCTATGGGAAGACTCTCAGCGCACCATTGAATGGGTTTGCACAGAAGACACTCGTGGAGCGGTATAAAGTCCAAAAAGGTGACTCGTCGGGGAGCATGGTGCTGGTGAATGAGCACGTTGACTCTCAATGGAGTTCTCGTCGGGGAGCATGGTGCCAGTGACTAGGCACGTTGGCTCTCAATTGAGATGACTCTGAATCGATTGAGTGGGTGCAGAATAAGCCCAGTTCGGGAGATAGGGTTGAGAGTATTAGATCAGAATTAAGGGGGAGCTTGGATGCAGAGAGAGGTTAAGGCCCAATGTTCGGTTCACACATGAGGGGGAGATTTGTTAGAACATGTGTGAATGTTGAGTCCTACATCGGATAAACAGAAAAAGAGTTGGACCTTAATATACAATTGGATGGCTCACCACTTACAAGGCTTAGCCTTTTAAGTGGATATGGGTCATTTAATGTATATTGGGCCCAAGTAATGTGGGGGACTTTTTGCTGTTACTCCCATACAAATTGGGCCTTGAGCACGTAGTGGCGGGTCGATGCATCGGACGAACTCCCAACAGGATTTTTCTCTTTCATTCGTGTCCATTCATATGAGAGAGTACAAACACAAAAAGGTTTAATAGACCCATAGATTGAAGTGCTTCTTCTGTGGGGAGTTCGATTAAGTGGTACTGAGAGATAGACGTTCATGTAAACTGTAAGCACCATAGCGGGAACGAATCTATCTTAAGTACAGAGGGTGACGCACTCACATTCGCCTTGATCACCAACTTTGTTGCTTTGATTTCTAGGTTTTGAGTTCCGATTTTATTGCATTTATATTATCGATTTTCATCATAAAAAGTAAGCATATTTTTTCAACACCCACTACGAGAAAACTGATCGGATTGGATAGATAGCCAGCAGGTATTCACAACCCGAATGGAATCGGAGACCGGACCTCCCACCAAATCGTCTAAAAGCTATGTGTTAATTTAGTAAGCAAGTAAGCACCAAATCGTCTAAAAGCTATGTGTTGTTTAGTAAGCAACGTCTTGTGGCACACAGTCTTTTGCGGGAATTTGATGATGTATGATATGGGCGTATTTCCTGGGTCTGCTAATCAGGTCCCTGACCTTGGAAGCAAGAAGATGGCATTCGAAAAGGAATCAGTATTTCCTGCTCTGGAATCAATAGGGTTCCTCGTTCCTGATGTAAAATCAGTATTTCCTTATTGCTCTTTATTCTGCCCGCTCTTTTGCTCTTACATTCCCACAGCCAACTAGTTCCTCCTACGGAAGGTTTTAAATAGCGGTAGCAGAGGTATCGAATGATACGTGGCGTGAATCAGGTGCAGTGCAGCAAAGGTGAATCTTTTAAAAAATGTTTGTTGCTGCAGTGGCCGTGAAGCAGTCAAAAAATCGGACTCTAAGTGATACGTATCTGGAATCGATTGATACGGGAGTGAATGTTGGGTAGCAGTGATATACCCGGGTATGGCGGTATCGAAGGGCTGAAAAACCGATATGTAGCGGCCGATACGTTATGGCCGATGCTTAAAGTAGTACTACCTGATTCGGGGAAGGTCCAAACTCGAATGGTTATGGACACAGATAGGCCCATACTTTTCTATGCACTGAAATTTCACAATCCCCATTTGGGCACAGACAGCGGCAGGGAGTTGAGTTCAAGTTCTGCTACTGCTAGTAATAGTTGCTTTCGAATGCAGAACAGATAGAGATGGGTCCGGGATGGAGAAAACCAAGTACTAAAAGTCTGAATGCAATCCTTATTTTGGTACACCAAGGCATTCAGTGAAATGAACAAGATTATTCACGCTGTGCAAAGTGAATTTTGAAGAGGAAAACAATGTTCATAGAATCATAATTGTAAAGGAAAGGCGATGAATTGAACCAGTACGATACACGTAGTCGCATTTCTTGCCTCCTTTTTCTCGCTAATAGATAAAATGCAACAGCTTGTGTCCAGAGTGAGAAAGGCTAAGTTAGCAATTGCTTCAGAAGTCCAAACCATCAAGAAATGGGCCCAACAGTGTGTGTCGTGTTATTAGCCACATTTTCTCCCGGACAGTTCCGTCTTACTCGCAGAGATGCTTTGAGCTCGAGTGGAGTACTTTTTTTCTTTTTTTTGTAACTTTTCAGCTCACACTTTTTAACGCGATAGAGTCCGATTTAATGCTACTATTAAAGTAGTTAGTTACGAAGCACCGACACCTCTAGATGTCGAAGTATCGCAGTGTCAGACATGGGGACACGCGGGGACACGTATGGGACAAGCCACGTGGCATGTCCCATAATTTAATTTAAATTTTTTATGGGGACTCGGCTGGGGTCAAACTGTAATTTTTAAAAAATTTGGCATCAAACTGTAATTTTTTTTAAAAAATTGAGGCCAAATTGTATTTTTTTTTTAAAATTTCTGGGTGTCAAACTATATTTATTTATAAATAAATATACACGTGGCGTGTCCCTCGCTATGTCCGTGTCCTCATTTGTTTAGAATTTCCGTGTCTCCGTGTCGGTGTCAATATCGATGTCGGTATCCGTGTCCATGCATCATAGGTTGTCAATTATTTGCTCTCACATCTCTCATAATGTTATTCCAATAAAAGCTATAAAGCCATCAGAATTCATAGCATCCTCAAAAGTACATATAGATGGAAAAAGCTATGAAAAGTAGCTTTAATTTGTTCTATTGTAAATCCATTAACCCCACACCACGTCATCGCTCGAAAAATCGATTTGATCGGAGATGGTAGCTGCATGAACCACACACATGTGTTGAAGGAAGAATATCGGATCACCATCCGGGGGCCAACGACAGGCACGGAACGGCTAACAATGGCCTGAAACGGGACCGTAATGGGCTGATGAACACTGGACTTTCAAGGAGGCTTGTCCACACTGCAAAGAGGCATCGTACAGGCGCCTCCATTTCTGTTGGAGAGCTTTCATTTCCCAGCCAACCACCCAACTGTTTTTATTCACCTGCACCACATCCCCTAACCTATGCAACCACGTGAAAATTCTCTTTTTAATCCATATTAATTACTTCTTGTTTGGTTGTTCTTTCGGTGGGTAGCTAGAGATACAAATTAAGTGATTGATTAATTGCGGCCATGAAGTAACAACCGGACAAACCCTCTAAAAGCTATAAGGTTTGGAGTGTTCAACACTTATTAGCTTTTTCATGCCTACTCGGTCAAACGTCATCGGGTTCAAATTTAGTATACATTCAAAGAGTCGCCCCTTCTCTCTGGCTTCAATTTCTTTCTGAATCTTATCGTTCACTTGGTTCCTACTAGTTTTTTAGTTCTTCACTCCTATATGATCTCCTTCAATACACATTATGCAGATTTGTCTTTGTACCTTGACAAAGTAATCCACATGGACAACACGAGTTGACATGGTGGTCGAGACTTGAGATTTAAGGGTTTGATTCCTCTTAAGTTTTTAGATCCGAAACCACCCGTGTGTTATTAATTCCGTCAGTCATATGCAACAATTTGTCCATCCAATTTAAATTGGGCTCCCTGCAAGTAGGCGATGGAATTGGACTTCCAAAATTAGTTGAGATGGACGTAAGTTGACACGAACATTGAAGTGTTCAAAAATTAATGATCAACATTTGTCCTACGAAGTTGGCCCCTCAAAAATTCAGAATTGGGGTGGACCCCACCGTCGCCACCAAATTGTAAACATAGGGTTCACACTGTTGTGAGGGGCGTATGGTTCGTGGGCTACAAAATTTTGGTGTTAATAGCCGCAGAATTAACCCTTACAAGTTTGGCCGAGTAAGTATGAGAAAGCAAACGAGCGTTTCTCCTTCATGAAGTTGTATGTTCAATATTTCCACAGAGGCCAAACGGAGGCCAAACATTTCAAATCTCGGGGTGACTGGAGAGTTTACCCAATCTTTAACTTCAGGGCCCCCGAATTAGGCGAGGTGCGCCCAAACTAGTCTGGACATCCGGTTATTAACGAAAAGAAAATAGCAAAATTGTTTGACAATTATATCCCAGACGGCAGACATGCATGGGCGATATTTCTGTTCTTGTTCCTTAAAAACCAGAGACTTTTTAGCTTACTTTCACAGTTGCATGTCCCCATCGTTCCAAGAATTAAATGAAACCTCCCAACAAACTTATTGAAATTTCCACAACTGATTTAAAGTTCACATTTGTACTCCCTCACCATTATTTATTCAGCCCAAAGTCCTTCCAGTACTACTCCATAACCAGTTTTTCTCCCATAACAATGGCATTTATGCCCATCCCATGGCTTCTTTTGACGCAATTTCTAATCCTAGTTCTCAAATGCGATGGAAAAGTCCCGGCAATTATAGTCTTCGGAGACTCATCCGTTGATGCCGGGAATAACAACCAGATCCCGACGATTGCTAGGAGCAATTTCGAGCCTTATGGTCGCGACTACACTGGGGGCCGCCCAACGGGCCGATTTTCCAACGGCCGGGTTCCTACTGATTTTATATCTCAGGCATTTGGTCTCAGGCCAACCGTGCCGGCTTACTTGGATCCAACGTACAATATATCTGATTTTGCTGTTGGAGTGACATTTGCCTCCGCTGGAACTGGCTATGACAATGCTACTTCTGATGTGCTAGTGAGTATTCTAATAAATAGACTTCATTTACAAACTTGTCAATATCATTTTTTTACGTGCAATTTGCTCTTGTCTTTGTCAGCAGATATTTGACATTTTCAATTCCTCTTAGACAGGAAAAACTTTGTGAAAACAACATCCACCAAATAGAAAAATACGTAGAGAGATAGCTAGAGAAATGAGAGCAATAACTGAAGAGAACATTTATGAGGGACCGGGCCGTGCTGGGAGAGAGGTGTGGTTCCGAAAACCAAAACCGAACAAAAAGGTTGAAACAACCGGCCGCTAAGAAGTTAGTATCATATTGTGGCTCTGAGATATAGCTTTAGCTTCTCAAAAATCAAAATTTTAGATTTTGACACTTTTTTTCTAATCATAAGCCAAAGGGAAAATTAGTGTCGAACAAATTGTCACAACACTAAGAAATCAAAGGGGCAACACTAAGGCGTGGCGAACACAACTGTAGAACGAATGAAGGGACCAAAAAAAAAACCATGTAACTTTAAAAATTCTTATTTTTAATTATTTTTTGTTTCACGAGACAGGTCATTCTCTCACAATACATCACTTTTAATTCAAAAATAAGTATCTATTTCCCTTAGCGAAACAGGGCCGGGCCTTAAAATTGTTGCCAATCTCTAAGCACAAATGATTCCAAATTTGATGGTTTTTCACTTTTTCTTGCAGTCCGTGATACCAATGTGGAAGGAACTGGAATACTTCAAGGAATACCAAACCAAACTGCGAACCTACCTCGGCGACCAAAAGGCCAAAGAAACCTTAACCGGGGCAGTCTACATCATAAGCCTAGGAACAAATGACTTCCTCGAAAACTACTACACCCTCCGCAACAGGCGATCCCAGTACACCATAGAGCAGTACCAGGTTTTCCTCGTCGGAATCGCCAGGGGTTTCGTCAAGGCCCTGTACGATTTGGGAGCCAGGAAGATTTCCCTCGGCGGGGTTCCTCCCATGGGGTGTTTGCCACTGGAGAGGACGACGAATTTTCGGGACGGAAATAAGTGTCTGGAGAGTTATAATGTTGTGGCCATGCAGTTTAATGGTAAGCTGACGGGTTTGGTAGGGGAGCTGAATAAGGAGTTACAGGGGATTACGCTGGTTTTCTCAAATCCGTATTACATTGTTATGCAAATAGTCCGAAGACCTTCTTTATATGGTAAGTTTGGGCTTATTCTGAATTTTGGTTAATTTTGAGGTTATTTATGTTGCCAAAATACTCGATTTGTGATGCACTGACATGCAAAAATCGAAAAGAGGATTGACACGCAAAAACCGAAAAGAGGAATCGAAAAAGTAAAAATATAAAGTCGGGTTTTTTTTTTTTGGGCTTTTGGGCTTTATCTTGGATATTTTCAAAAATATTTGGGTAAAAGTCACAATTTTTTACTTGCCTAATCCACAAAAATTAGGCACAAAACTAACATTAAAAAATTGAATAAGGACAAAACAAGAACAATTCCCAAAAATCTTTGCGGAACAAGGCCTAAATGAAGTTTGGAAAGGATTCGCATTATCTTTGGTCCAAGTTTGGACTAGGTAGATCCGTCCAAATCTGGATCATGCATTAGTATGAGTAATGGTATGGATTTGCTCATATATATAACTGTTGCCGGTTAGAGTATATTTGAATCATCAATCACAGCAATGGACGAAACCTTGAAAATCACTAAATTTTAAACTTTCACCCCACATGCATGTTGTAAATCTCTATTGTTTTTAATTACTGGAGTAGTAAAATTTTCTATTTGCGTTCACATTGAAAATTCCTACTATGGCTTGTTTTGTTAGGAATCGGACAAGCGTGGGTGGGGTGGAGAAACTTTTTTGGGGTCACTTAACCCCACTGAGTCGTTAAATAATCGTAGTATATTTATATATTCTTAATACAGGACGGTTCAAGAGACACCTAAAAAAAACTTTTTAGATGTTTTTCGTAAAAAAGTTTTACGAAGGTAATTTGCGCGCGTCCAAAACACTTTTGGATGGTCCGAATTTTTAAAGAACTTTTCCGGGGAAGAGACTCTTCCCCAAAAAAGTTCTTTAAAAATCCGGACCATTGATTGCTAAAACGGACGGGTGAGATTTGCCGCCTCCATGAACAACTTATTCACGGCTCCTAAGTATCTCTCATTTTACATATTTGACCACTAGATTGTATTAGTTAACCATCCCAATAATATTACACGAAAACTGTTATACCTGTTGTGTTTTTTCATTGCAAAAAAATAGGACCTAATAACAAGCAAATGTGTATTTTTTTTTAATAATATTCGATATCCTACTACTGTCCATAAATAAATATTGGTTAATTTCCTGCAGGATTTTCTGAAGCAGCAATGGCATGTTGCGCCACCGGAATGTTTGAGATGGGCTATGCTTGCGACCGGTTCAATCCATTCACTTGCAAGGATGCAAACAAGTTTGTGTTTTGGGACGCCTTTCACCCCACTGAGAAAACAAACGGCATAATTGCACAACATGTGTTTACGACTGCTTTGCACAAGTTTCTTCTTTGATTCTGCCTGTCAGAGGAGTGGCCGGGGGTGTTTTTCTACGTACGCTACTGGATGGAGTTTTTATTTATTTATGAAGAATAGGCATGTCAGAGCAAAGGAAGGACTTTTCCTTGCATATGTGTGAACTTTTGTTTATGGTTAATTGGTTTGGTTTAGGACATGGTTAGGTAGTTGGTTTGTAAGCTTTTGTGGGTTGTAAGACTTATGTGATTAGTTTGTTTTCTCTTCTTGTTGGACTACTGTTTGGATATGGAACTTTTGTGGTTTGTTTTCTTGCTATACTACATGCTCAAAATGATGTTGTTGCCGACTCAGATAGCATGGTCTTTGAAGAAGGCCAATCATTAGAGTCTGTCAACAATATATGCAAGTCTGCCGGTCATGTACATGACTGTGAAAGCTCAGACACAATCTCTCTCAAGTTGGGGTTAGTTAATTTATCGCGTTGGAATAGAAAAAATAGCAAAGCTGCAGACATGATCAGACTTCATTTTGCATGTCTTACCATTGCAAAAAAAAAAAAAAGTGATGCCTCTGACTGATGCATTGTTGTAGATATCTATTAACCGAACCTATGACTAAGTATGAATTTAACCGAAGTGGTTTTTCATTCTTGTGATTTGATCTGGCAGTTTGGCAGATATCTATTTGTTATATACTGGACAAAGTCACACCTTAATTACAAGATTTTGATGGGATTCAGAGCAGAACATGGTGTAAACAATAAGAAATATCTATGTACGATTGTATATGGTTAGAGAGTTTGACTGGTTATTCTTTCCATAGATGGGGGCTCTATATTCAACCTAGAGTAAATACTAGCTGGGACACAGCTCAATAATGCTCACCTACGCACTCGCCCAATTCTGACATATAGTATTAGTCAGAATCTGGTCACACTTAGGCAAAACGATGATAAATGTCACCATCTAATTAAACCAGCCAGCGTAGTTAGTACGTAGTAATAGAACTTTGGCAAATGTGTCTTCTTTTGGTTCATCCCTGAAAATGTGTCTTCTTTTTCTTCTTCTTTTTGTTTGATTTTGATTGGTGATCATTCAGATCATTAAATTATCATGGTATGGGGATACACTCATTTAGGGGGGAGAGAGAGAGAGAGAGAGAGAGAGAGAGAGAGAGAGAGAGAGTTCAAAGGAATTAATGAATACCTTCATCTACTGGGGTACCCTTTCGTGTTTTCATCAGATACTGTGGTCCCTTTTCGATCTCCATTATTGTTTTGTTGCCTCTTCTTTTCTTTTCTTTTTTTCTCTGAAAGGCATGATTTGCATTGCTTATGATCAGTTCTTCAATTTAGCAAATTTTGTGTATGCTACTCTTTTTTGTAGCCAAATGGAGTCTAGCGATGATAGTGACAAGGAATTGGAGTCTAATTCAGACGACGAAACAATAATCACATTGGTTACCGTAGCACTATATGAACATCATCAGAAATACTATAATCGTATTCCATCTCGAACCTCTATATTAAGAGGACACGATTCTGTATTAGAGGTTTTGAATGGTCATGATGCAAGGTGTGAAGAAGGTTTTCGAATGGAAACGTATGTTTTTATTGCATTTTGTGAGGCGCTTAAAGTACACACTGGGTTAAAGCATTCAAGGTACTTAACAGTCAAAGAGCAAGTACGTATATTTTTTTCTCGTAGTTGGACACAACAGTAGAAATCACATAATTCAAAAGCAATTCCAGCATTTAAGGGAAACCATCTCTAAGTATTTTAAAAGAGTATTAAAGGCTACTTGTAAGCTTGGGAAGCTCATTATTCAACCACAACCACCCCCCCCCCCCCCCCCCCCCCCCCCCCCCCCCCCCCCCCCCCCCCCCCCCCCCCCCCCACATTTGATGAGGTCCCTCCAGAGATTATGCACAATCTAAAGTACTGGCCATTCTTTAAGATATTATGATAAGTTTTAGTAATCCCTTCTCTATTTCATATTGCACATGGTATTATAAAATTGTCTAACATTTAGTTACATTTACTTATGTCCTTGGCTATCGGATTGTATTGGTGCTATAAATGGTACACATATCGACGCAACGGTTCCTGCTCATAAGCAAATTTCATACCGTGGGAGGCACAAGACCACGTCACAAAATGTAATGGCTGCTTGTTCATTTGATATGAGATTTATATACTTACATCTTGTCGGGTTGGGAGGGAACGACAAAAGACTCATGAGTGCTTTTTGAGTGTGCGAATAATCCAGCAATGGAATTTCCCATGGCACCTCTAGGTAAGTACTTCTTTAGTTTTTTTAGTGACAAATTAGGAAACTGTGAACACATATGAGGTCTTGCTGCCATATTCTTTCACTTTTTCAGGCTCATTTTTGGCATGTGGTCGATAAATTTGTCACCTACTTGATAGGTGCTGAAAAGCACCCATTTAATGCACCTAATTTACGCTTTATTGGTCCGTTTACATTG
Organism: Rhododendron simsii; assembly: GCA_014282245.1. Lineage (NCBI taxonomy): Eukaryota > Viridiplantae > Streptophyta > Magnoliopsida > Ericales > Ericaceae > Rhododendron > Rhododendron simsii. The sequence goes on along the minus strand of CM024958.1, from coordinate 27,668,779 downwards.
TTACTTGATATATTTTAGTGTTTTAATTGTGTTTTAGGACTCTCAAACTATATTTTTCCCCAAGTCGATGCAGATCCAATTGATTTAATTAGAGACGTGATCAAACTTATATTGGATAATGAGAAGCAGCCAATCAAATTCCTAACATAATGGAATTTCGGAATAATATATTGGTGTGGATTTGCTGTGGTGCAAAGGAAAAGACAATTGCATATTTTCTATAAGGACAATGATACGCCCACCGCGGCCTCCTCCACCGCACGGCCACCGCACGCACGCCGGGCTCACTCTGGCCACCGGACGGCCGATCCGATCCGACCAAAAATTCTAAAAAAAAATTCCGAGTGGGTCCACGCGAGAATAAACGGCATCCGACGTGTGTAAGTACTCGATCCGAACTTCCAAAAATCAGATGATCTGAGACGTTAAAAATGGAAGTTCGGATGGAGCACTTACACACGTCGGATGCCGTTTATTCTTGCAAGGGCCCACTCGGAATTTTTTTTTAGAATTTTTGGTCGGTTCGGATCGGCCGTCCGGTGGCCGGAGTGGGCCCGGCGTGCGTGCGGTGGGGGAGGCCGCGGTGGGCTTATCATTTCCGTTTCTATAATGGGCCAGCCAATAAACCTTTGGGTTGGCACGTGGAAGATGGGGGCCCAGTGTTGCCAAGTTTGTTTCCTCTCTTCTCATGGGTTTTCGGCAACTATTATAAAAAGAGGAAAAACGGTTTCACAAAGGGACGCGATTCCCACGGACGCGGTTTTTTTCCCGCAGCACGGCTTGATTTCGACGGACAAAACGAAGAAAGGGGTTGTCGTGATATCTTTTTGGAATCACGCTATCAAAGAACGAATAATAGAGGGGCTGCGAGGTTTAGCTTTTTGTTCCGAATATTGTTTATTTTTGTTCCGAGTTTTTCCTTCAAGTTTTGAAGTTTTGTTCAATTATTTGCACTCCAGTAATTCGTGTTGATTTTCGTTTTTTATCAAAATTGTTCGTTGGTTCTTGTTTAACTTAGATCTTGTGTTTATTTTCTTTCTCCAGCACTAGAAGCGTGAATCAAATTAGAGTTTCTTTTATTTCTTGGATAATGATTAATGAGTAGTCGTATAGGTAGAGTCGCGAGACGATTAACACAGCGTAACTAGTTCGGGCACTGTTCCTATTTTTCAAACAATCCTAAAATGCAATTTTACGTTATTAAAGAACATTCGTTAGACGAGCCTAGGCATCGTCGGAGCCCATGTAAACGGGAGAACGGGGGTCCAAAACCCATTCTTCGCTTCGCATGGGTAAACGGCGACCATAGGGTTTCGCATCTTGCGGGGTATCTTTTTTAATCCAAAATTGGACGTTTTTAAGACGGAGCAAGTTAATTCGGTCAGGTTACGAGTGCTATGAACCCTATGACTGCACATTCTTTTAATTATTTAAAAAGAACAGTTGTTTCTTAGTTTTAATTAATCTCAATCAATCGACAATGGGTGGCTACCTAAATGCCCGTTTAATCAGTAGCAACCCGAGTTTTTTGTCAGCATACATCGCCGTCTTTGTGAATTCGACTCCGGACTTACCGGATATTATGCTACATCGGTCTCCGCCCTACACTTGGGGCTACCCATTAATTTAGGACTAGGAAATCGTCAAGCACTACTCTATAAGTAAATATTATGTGGTTGATTCCGGATATCAAAATATGCTTGGGTTTCTAACGCCATACAAGGGCGAGCAGTACCACTTGTCCTTGTTCCGTGGACGTAGACGATTACCTACAAAAGAAGAAGAATGATTCAATTATCGTCACTCGTCCCTTCGCAACGTGATAGAGTGCTGCTTTGGCACATTGAAGGCGCAATTTCCTATCTTGAAACAAATGCCTAAAGGCTTTAGTGTGCGGATCCAAAAATATTTGCCAACCGCTTGTTGGACGGTCCACAACTTTATAAGAATGCATGACAAAAATGATGCAGTGTTCAAATTCTCAAATTCTATAACAAGGAAGATTTGATTGTTGAGAGTGAGCAAGGCCATAGGGGCTCTTCTCAACAAATCAATGTAACCCCCGCTCAATTGCGAGAAATGGCTAGAGTTCGCGATACTATTGCCCACCAAATCTTTAATAGCCAAAGGCTTTGATGCATTGGTAGTGAAGCATCCATTGCAGCAGTGGTAAGAGACTCCAAAGGCAGAATTGTCCATTGGCAGAATCAGCAATATTTTACAAGGATGCTTTAGCAGCTCTTGTTTCTCTGAATTCATGTTTTTGTACTTTCCTTACTTTTATGAGACTATGAGAGTGATTGGAGTGGACTAATTCAATTTGAAATTAGATTGGTTTGATTCAATTTGACGTTAGATTGGTTTGATTCAAATTTTTTTTGATAAACAAAAAGGGTGTAAGGGGGCGACCAGCGTAGCGACTCCCCTTGGGCGTGACCATAGGGGCTCCCTACCCGCTGTGGAATGTCCGGTTCGAGCCATAGCTGCTGTCCGGAAGGACAGGCCGTCACCACAGCACCACTAAGGTGACTAGGTGGCCAAAGGCCTCCATGCAAATCCACACAAAGACCTTGCAGTGGCATGGGTGGGATTCGAACCAAGGTTCGTGCACATGGAGGAGGGGACTTATCCCACTCACAGTGGCCAACTAGACTACCACCCTTGTGGTTGGTTTGATTCAATTTGAATTGTCCAATGGCAGAATTGTTCTACATCGCCCCCCCCCCCCACCCAATCTCTCTTACTCTCTCCCGTGTCCTTTGGGAATTAGTGAAGAAATTACAAGAGAGACATTTTTAGGAAAAGTAAAAATTGGTTTTAGAAATTCTTCTTCTTTTTTTGTTTTTGAAAACAGGTTGACACAAACATATTTTTTGCTTTCACTTTTTTTTAAGGAAAAGTATAAATTGATTTTAGCAAATAGAAAACAGAAAAGTGGTAGTTGATGAGCACCCAATATTGCAGATATTTGGTGCGACTAATCCCGTGTTATATTGTTTCATCTTACGTTTATTTAGTTTTATAGGGATATTGCACGTAAGGTAGGTTTTTGTGTGTTTTCATGTAATACGTGCAAATAAGGTGCTTTTCAACGCCATGGATGGCTCAAGTGCTTCCAAGTACCCGAAGACCCTGTCGGCCCCTTAAAATCTGTCTAAGTATGAAAAAATGACTTTCTGAAAAAGTTTTGATTTTTGAGATAAAAGATGGCGGTAATTGATCCTTGAATTTTTCTAAGAGTAACTATAAAGTTGCAAAATTTTATTTGAAAAGCAAGGTCATGTTTTAAGCCATTTCTTCCTGTGAAAATTGTGCAGTTTTCTATTTTGCACTAAAAGTGGGAGGTTGACATTTTGATTTAAATGGAATCTTAAAATTCTGGTAATGTCATTGTTTCCAAATGGGGGGTACTTTCTTATTTTTATTAAATAAATTAAAGTAAAGGAAAGATAAAAGAAAGGTTTAAAATGTAGCCTTTACTTAAGTTTTGAGAATGAAAATAAGATGCTTAGGAGCTGTGAAGTGCTGAGAGCTATTTGCTAAAGCTGAAGCCTCAACCTGAAATCTGCAGCTTTGAAGAATGTTATCGATAACATACTCAATGGTACTGATACCATTTGCTCCATTTTGGTCCACAAGTTGTCCAGACCTGAGGGTATCGATAACATATTTTTGGAGTTATCGATTCCAGTTTTCTCCGGGGGATCATTTGAAGGATGTTATCGATACCTTTGCTTATGGTATCGATAAATTTTGTCTTCTGTAGATATTTATATTGTTTTTTAGACTTTCCATTTATGGAATACTTGCCACTTTTGGCAAGTTCAGGGATATTTTGAGAGGATACTTGCCACTCAGGACATGAACCAAATTTCAGAATATGTTCTCAAGCCGGCGTCTTATAAATTTGATGTTCTATCATGTATAAATTCCTTCTTCTTCTTCTTCTTCTTCTTCTTCTTCTTCTTCTATTATTTTTTTTTAATAGGAAATCCATCTTCATTTGATGAACGGCAAAAATCTTTGGTCCGGCCAGGGTTGACTTCCCTCATGTCAATTTACTGTGTTGTGTGATCACCTTTGTCCGGCCGACTAAGGGGGTGTTCCGGATTAAGAAAAAGAAGGTTTTTAAAAAGGAAGGTAAATTTCAAGGTCAAAAATCATGGATTTACGTAAATAATTTTCCTACCAATATGGATCTTGTTTGATAGATCTCATTGAGATCTTTTAAACGGTGCAAAAAAAATTGAAAAATTATTTTTCATTTTCGTTATATTTGAATTTGAAATTACCTTCTTTTTAAAAAAGAAGGTTTTTTGAAAAAGCGGAACGGGGCCTAATTAGATTCAGTCATAGATTAGATCCTACTTAATTGCGTAGTAGTGAAGTAGGATAAAATATAATAAATCTGCTGGAGACTGAGGTGGGTACGTTTGTCATTTCCTGGGGAGACTGAGGTGGCCAAACTAAATCTTAGGCTAAGGGATTATGTCATGTATATATACTAATTAAAAAAAAAAAAAACCTTGCTCGTTAAGACAAAGTTCTGTAGAGTAAGACAAAAGAAATTATATTTATCCTGACTTCATTTGAGATGTGTGTCGTCCTCACTGATCTCATCATGAGTTGGATCGGAGCACCGTCGGTTTTATTATATATTATCATTGATCACTGATTGGGCGTGCAGAGAGGAAGAAAGAATGAAACCCTTCACCTCCTGCTGAGGCGAAGGGCATTGGCCAGCGAATCGAGCCTCGATAAAATTCAACAATTAATTAACTAATTATGTAATCGCTGAATAACTATCACGAAATATCCGATATTAAATATTCGAAAGATGTGATAGTCATTTGTCAAGCGATATCACTCATCATTAGGTAATTGCATACATCTTCATTAGCAGTCCGACCAATTGGATACTACTCCCTCCGTTCAAAATTGAGAGTCCCTCTTGGGAATTCTAACTATTTAAAGAGATATGCAATCATTACACTTATAATATCTATTATTTCCACCATTACTCCTATATTCTATCTACTTTACAACACTTATATTCACCTATGAGGGACATTTTTGGAAAATCACTAAATTTTTCCTTCCATTTTTAGAAAAGGACTATCATTTTGGAACAACTCAAAAAGGAAAGATGGACTTTCATTTTGGAACGGAGGAAGTATATGATTTTGAGAATTGACTATATAATCTCTTCCTTTTAATAATTTTCTAACCCCACACAATTACACAAGTTCTTTCGTATAATATATGGAGCCCACACACCCAAATTCCAAATTTGCATGTTCAAAAAACCGACGCAGCCCTACAAATTAATACGGAGGGTTAGTACCAATTCGTATGACTACGGTCAAAACAATAACTCTTCTAAGTGCCCCGAAAATACCAACTATAGTGTTCATTTGCCATTTTAGTTTAGTTTTAGTTTTATTTTTCAATCATTATTCTACTTATTTCTCCAATTATTATCCTATTTTTTTAATTATTACTTTTTCATCTTTCTCCAATCATTACTTACTCTCCAACCATTACTATATTTTTTTCTCCACTCATTACCAAAACTAAACTAAACTGTCAACCAAATAAAGCGGTTGAAACTTTAACTAACTAATTAAAAAAGTTTGGGCGGGGGGGGGGGTGGGGGGGGTGGGGGCTGGTGTTGGGGTTGGGGGGGTTGTTAAGAGTTATATATTTGAAAAGTTCATTAAAAATCCAAAAAACAAGTTTTTGAATTTCTGTTTTCATTCGAATTTATGAACTTTTAAACGAAATGGACCTATTCAGTTTTAGATTTCTAGAGTTTATTTTGGGCTTTACTTTACTTTATAAGTTGGAGTCATTCATTTACTCTCGTTGTGAAGATAATTAAACCCACCAAGTATCTTGAGGAGGCGGGGGGGCTGCTCCCCCCCTTCCCGCTCCCCTTCCTGCTCCCCCCCCCTTTCCGGGCCCACTCCGGTCTCGCTCCGATGATCGGAAACGTTCACTTTGTAGAGCTCGTCGAGTAGAACAACCATGTCAAAAATCAGCTTGATTGGATATCATTAAGTCCTTGATCGGAACCTTTTTATTTTAAAAAGAATGGATCCGAAACACTGAATCAAATCCATTGTAACCCATGGACCGAGAGTTTATGGGCTCCGATCAGGCACTTAATGATATCCAATTAAGCTGATTTTTGACATGGTTGTTCTACTCGACGAGCTCTACAAAGTGAACGTTTCCGATTATCGGAGCGAGACCGGAGTGGGCCCGAAAAGAGGGGGAGCAGGAAGGGGAGCGGGAAGGGGGGGAGCAGCCCCCCCGGCTCCCTTGATCGATATCAATAATAAATTATTCGATCATATATATCTATATCTATATCTATCTATATTCAAATAAATTTGTTCCAAACCAATGAGTGTTTGTTTTTTCATTGTAAATGTGGTGTAAAGTTTGATCATTTTCCAATCAACATGATGGGTTGATGATTATATTTCTCAGCGTGCTTTATAAAATTAATAGTTCAGCTTAATAAAGTGGATTATCAATGAATTTAGAAATGTCAAATTGAATGACCAGGTTTTTCCTCCAAACCAGAGAGAAGCCGATTCCATAAAAAATTAGGTAAATTGCCCCCTAACGTTTGAAAAATTACAAAATACCCCTTGTCAAATTACTCCCTCGATCCCATCGCGATGAAGCGGCCGGCTATAAAATTCGACGAAATGTGTCTGAAATCATCAAATTCTAATTACAATGAACGTACTGTGAAGGCTGCAAAAGTATATGAAAACATCATTTCACATGCTAAAAAAAGATAAGTTGGTCCAGTGTAATTAGGATTTGATGATGTCAAACATATGCCATTGAATTTCCTGGCGGCTACATCATGACAAATGGAGTAATTTCTTGCGACACGTGGGGTGTTTCATAGTTTCCCAAGCATGAGGGGCAATTTGTAATTTACAGAAACCTAGGGGCGGTTGTGGTAATTTATATCCTAAAAAATTTGGTCCACGGCTCGAAGCGCGTGAGCAATGAAAATGATTTCTCTTCTTCACTTCCTATAAATTAGTAAAAATAGAAGGAAAAAAAATGTGTAGTAGTAACCACATTTTGGTACCCATTTTATAAAACCCCTCTTCTTACCAAACCACCACTAAAAAATCATCTCCAAGAAAACTTGAGAGAAAACAATCACTCCATCTTTCACTCTAGCCATGAAAAAGCTCTTAAACAGCAAAGGCAAGGTCCACCCATCTCCACCACCAGCCGCCGCCGACCACCGCCTGTCTTTCCTACCGGCAACAATCCTGACCCTCGCCGCCGCTCTCTCCCCGGAGGACCAAGAAGTCTTGGCCTACCTCATCTCCTGCTCCGGCTCCTCCACCAACTTTTCTGGCCACCACAACACCTCCGCCGTAGCCGGCGGCGGTAGAAGCGGCGGAGACCATTCTCCGGAGTTCCACTGCAACTGTTTCAGGTGTTACATGAGCTACTGGGTGAAATGGGACGCGTCACCGAACCGTCAAGTTATACACCAGATATTGGACGAGTATGAAGATGGGTTGTTGGATAAAAAGAAGAAGACGAAAGGGAAGAAGGAGAGAAGAAAGCGAGTTGTTGAGACGGGGGGTGAGTCGAAGTGTGACTCGGGTAACTCGGGCGAGTTGGGATCGGTGGAAGCCAGTGGTATAGCGGATGTGGTGGTGGTCAGCGGAGAGGATTGTGAGGTGGGTGGTGAAAAGGGTGCGGTGAGGAAGCTCGTGAGCTTCATTGGAGAGAGGATTTGGGGTGTTTGGGGGGTGTGAAAATTTTCTCAGTAGGAGCTAGGGAGGAAATTTTTCCTTAGCCATTTTTGTACAAAGATTACGCCTTTATTTACCCAAAAAAAAAAAAAGATTACGCCTTTGTGATGCTTAGTAAAAGATAGGTTTTTCGCGGTATGATTTGCCTCCCTTTTTTTTTTTTTTTTTCCAGGAGTTGATGGACATCAGGTATGTATATATTCAGGCTATCAAAATTTACAAGAAACATTAGCTATTTCATTACAAGGCGCAGTGGAGTATATATTAATTTTCTTTCTCTGAATTTTGTTACTTCTTCGTTTTCTTCTCTTTTTGTTTCCTATGGAAGGTGAGTGATTGAAATTTCCATCCACTTCGTATATTCGCCGGTTGATCAGTTTGAGCAGGGATTTTCCCTTAAGATCCACAAGGAATATTTAGCATCTCCAATAAAAAAAATTTTCCTTTTAGTTGTCTGTAATTTAGGGGAATGGATCGGAAGATGATGCCGAGGATTTTCCTGTGGAGCTGGTGCAGAGCACCTGATCCAACCGTTCATCTCAAAAGTTGACGGCTCGAATTTTAACCGCGTAATGGATGGCTTCAGATTTGTATGCACTTTGATTCGATCCAATCAGTCGATCCGTACCGAGATAAATGACCGAATCGACCGCTCTGCAGGAAGCTGCTCGGAAATACTAATTACGGTACTTTGTATTCAATCTCGGAAATTTTCGGAAATTTTCTGAACTAAGTGAAAGACAAGTTTGTGGTCACTCTCCGAATTGTATTCTTTTTAAGGACTGTTTAATTAAGTTTAGTTGAAACTTGAAACTTGATTGTGGAACTTGTCAAAGGGAGAGTTCGTCAAAGGTCTAAATTGGGTGGTGTTGATCAACGACCATAGAAAGAAGACAAAGCTGGCCTAAAAAGACGACTCCTTCAACACTTTTTTAACTTTCAAATTTGGGTGAATATTATTTCGAATGAATTGGATCGAAAAGGATAGTTCTGCCCAACGTTGGGTTTAGGAGAGGAAAATGACTTTCACATTTCTCTTTTATTAATTGGTATTTTTTTTTGTCTTATTCTTTGAGTCGTTTTATTCATTTGAATAGCCAATTAATAAATACAGAAAAGAGAATGCCAATTAATAAAATAAGAGTACTATTAAAATCATTTTCCTTTTGAAAACTTCAATTTGGTTCGACAATGCTCAAGTCTCATAGTTCTTTATTGGAACTAAATATACTCTTAATACCACCCACACGTTGCAGAATCTTAACTTAATTTGGTCCCGATATAAGTGCGGTAGACCGTGAAATCCTTCCCTACAAATAGTGATATGGTGTGACGGAGCAATAATCTCTAGCGTAAGTGACGGGATACATACTCACACTTCCATTTCTCCAACCGAAAAATTAGGAAAGAAATTAAGTGTCTTACTAGGAAATTAGCGGATCTACAAAACATTGTCCCGCAACTAACCTGATGATGTTTTGAGCCCATGACAGTAGACTCAAGCTAGGGTTTTTTAGTTGAAGAAATTAAAGACTGTTTTCGCTTAATATTCAGATGATTTATTTTTTATTTATATTCAAAATTTTCTCATTGGCTTACTTATACATCCCAATTAAGCTTACAGTTTATCTAATCATTGTCGGATAGTAAAATTAGTAATGGGTCTTATGACACCCCAATGGAATTTATCCATCGAGTGTTATAGCAAAATATGTACGTAAATTATAAGACATGCTTCTTTTCAGTTGATGACCAGCAAATATGGTATTCATGCGTAGCCAGGCCTCTCGCCCACTAACTGAGTAATTGACGGAGCTATATATGTACATTGGTGGGGAGGCTCGGGCCACCCGACCTTGCTAGAATTACCCAATCTGTAGTATAAAATATATATTAAATTATCATAATATTATATTGGCCCCTCCAAATTTCAATAAAATATATATCACGTATAAAAGTAAATGGGTTAAGATAAACTCGAAAACAATTACTTCCTTACGTGTAGATATATGTTTTGTCAAGTATGAATAGAAAGTGGCTTTTTTTTTTCTTATACAATATTATTCATTAAATTTCAAGCTTGAACTTCAACTTATATAAGAGGAAAACTTAGAAATTCAACAACCACGGGAATATGTGGTTTCCAGGTTTTAATTAGTTTGCAATTTTGCTATTTGTAATGACCGGAACAATGAAGACAACAATAATCAACACGGCAAAGTGATGGGTCCTACTCCTCTCTCGCCTTCACAAACTCGCACAAACTAATGAAAAACCAAATTTCAAAATCTTGGTAAAAGGGTCATTGCGGGAATTCCCACTTTCCTAATCCTCATAGGCCAAATAAGCATGAGAAAGTAACCAAGAAACTTGTCTTTAAAGAGGTTGCAAATCAAATTTTACGAAGAACAAATATTTCAAATCTTAGAGAACCATTAAAGATTTGATCGGTAGTTAATTTTATAGGATTCTGGAACCCAAACATCTAGTTATCAAAAAGAAAAATAAAATGAATCCATCGAATTTCCATCTATAGTATAGTCACATTATATTTATCCATGATTCTTTTGTTAATGATCTCAGGTGACATATTTGACTCTAGTTGGTGTAATGATCCCACATGAATATATCGAAAGTCCAACTATGTGACTGTGCACATTAGATGGTAAACCAAACAAGGAGCTCAGTTCTGTTCGGTTTGTCTTCCTTGTATGTTTTTATGCAGGAATCTTTTGTGAATCTTTTTCTTCCTTGTGGGTTTTATTTTATTTTCCTTTGAATTTTTTTTACTTTTCGCCTTTTCCAGTTCGTCTTCACGAGGCATCAAAATTTTTTTTTTTTTGAAGAAAAGACCGAAAAAAACCCATAAAATTCAGATTGAGTTAATTAGAATATTCCATTTGCATATTTACATCTTATTGGATTTTTCAAATTTGTGGTCAAATTTACTTTTTCAATACCTCTTTCGAAAATTAAACGAACCCAAAATAAAAATAAAAAATTTGAGGAAAACACAAAAGAAAACCCCACTAATTAAGACGAAAAGATTTCTAGAAGATTTCAACAGAAAAAAAAGCAAATAAAAAAGGAATACCAAACGGGCCCTTTTCTCGCATGGTAATGCTTTGAATTTTGATCATAATCGCATTTATTTGTCTCGGTTAACCGAACAAGGATTTATAATTTTATACAGGCGATTTTGTTTTCCAAGACTCAATCATACTACTCCTAACCTTCATTACTCGTTGCCCGCATTGCTCCTCCAATAAATATCCTCACAACTACACAAGTATTTGTTCCTCTCTCTCTCTCTCTCTCTCTCTCTCTCTCTCTCTCTCTCTCTCAAATAAGAATGATGCCACAGAGATTCATGTCAAAATTGGATACTCACCAAATTCAATTTGATCAAGATCGAACCATCATTGTGAAGGTGGTAGATGAAGCTGCCATGGTTAGCCCATAACTTGCCGAGCTAAAGTCTAATAGAAACGTCTACACAGATCAAAAAAGGAACGTCTATTGCTGTAGGACGACTCAGGGTTAGGTATGTTGACCTCAACATCGGTATAGATTGCAATTACCCATCAATGTTGTTGCAACTCAGTGTCGGAACTAGCTCGTTGCCTGTTGATTCAACTAAGGCACTTCGATTCAATACCAGAGGGCCTGAAGGAATTTCTAGCTGATCCAGAAGTTTGTTTTGTACGTTGGCTTTGATACGCGTTATGCCCGTCGTAAGCTGAAAAACTTACTGTGAAATAGAACTTATAACAAACGGCATTGACGTGGGTGATTTGGCTGCGCAGGTAGTACTCAAGAAGAGTGATCCTGATTGTGTATGCGGATTGGAAAAAATAGCAGCTACTGTAGGGGTTTCTCTTCCGGAATACCCATGATCGGATTATGAGATAGACTTTGAAGCTGAGTCTAAGTTCTACTCATGCGATGAAATTAAGCGCCTTGTTTACAATGTTTATGGAGCACATTTGATTGGAACCGAGCTCTTCAGCTTGCTTTAATATGTTATCTCAATGTTTTTGTTTTGTGGTGTTGCAATTTATTTGGCTCAAATTAATGCTAATATATGACACATGCGTGCTTTTTTCTTTTCTTTTTTTCTTTCTATTTTTTGAAGGGCTCTAATGACACATGCTTAATTATGAGTTTTTACCACCGGAAGAATATATGTTTTTTTTTGTTCTACCTATATTTTTGTTGCTCGTACAAATGCTAGTTTATAGAGCATTCGCACCGCATACGATCGACAATATTCTTTGACATTTCTCTAATAACAAAATAAATACGTAACAAATTAAAATAGCTGCTACACCTACAAGCAAAAAATTCTCTCAAGATTGGCAAAATACCTTGTCATTTATGGCAAAATTGGAGAGAGAGAGAGAGAGAGAGAGAGAGAGAGAGAGAGTACCCAACATGGATGCAACACGTACACTTACCATCTTTATTTGTATTTTTGTAAAATTTGAGTCAAATGACACTATTCGTCGGGCAATAATAAAAATGACATTCATGGCTCATGTGAGTGAGAATGTTCTTAGAAATATGGTATGTCAAATCTATCTATCTATAGACTATAATAATGGGCAAATGCTAGAGTCAACCCAATGGACGGTCTTGTGTGTCCTGCATCAACTTGACGTTTCTTAACTGTTCAGTTTCAACTCAAACAGTCAAACTCCAGCTGTACTGCACAATTAGAGTTTCTCAGCCAAATGACAAAATTAACCCGTATCACTTTCTCCCGATCTGCCTTCCTATTTCGTTACGAAGCAACATTTGTAGGGCATGTCCGCCACTGGATTGGTAAAATTGGCCTAACAAACACATATCAAACACACGTCCACACTCACATGAGTGGTGAGTTCCGCACATATTGGAGGTACTAATGTGTGCATTACCCAACACTTACGTGTTTTTGGGTGTACAAGTATGTGCGACACTAGCAAAGTTGTTGCCATAATTACCGAAACCATTGCGTTTCACCATCAGGCAGTACCAACCCACCACTAAGGACAGACCGAGGGGTCAATGTAGGGGCGAAGTTAGGATTTAACTAAGGGGTAACACTATTCGATTGGAGTTCACAAGTATTTTTTTTTTCTTTTTGCAATGCAGGGTGTGCGGGGCCAGTTTATACACACCTCTAACTAAAATCTCTACAGTCCCTCCCACAACCGTTTCATACACTTGTACCTAAGGGTGAGGTTGCTCTAAAAATTAATGGCAAGGAAAATTAGACCTAAGACCTTGGGAACTCTTATGCCCATACTAAGACCACTTGGCTAACTCCTTCGGGTTCACTGCTAGTATGTGTTATAGATTGTTGGTAGTGCATTCCGAAGAGAAAAGCTAATCGTAAAATCGGATTGGGCTTTAATTTTTTGTTTGAATAATTTAAAACTTGATTCAACTATCTTGTGATCTTTAAATGGAAGTCGCTGAAATATTATTTTTATGATCCGAACTATTTGTTTCTTTTGTTGCTACTTTTTTTTCATTATTTTAGTGAGATGTCAAGTTATTTAGTTAATGATAAGCAACCAATTGACTACCTTTAGGGTAAAATAATATTTTTTTCCAGAGAGCCACCCCATCCCCATTTACCTCTGCCTCTAGGCTGATGAGCGCAGAAAGCTCACCACCACTGTGGCATTGGCCAATCAAGTGTAAGCGAATTGAAAAAGTAAAAAATGACCAAAAATTTTAAAATGTCGTAAAAAAAATGGGAAACTTTTAAAAAAGACAATTGGTATTTTTCTTTTTATTTATCTTATATGAATTTATAGGTTTTAGATTATTACTTCTATATTATTGTGATCTCTCTGACCAAAATACATAATAATGATTAAATAAAAGCAAGTTAAATAAATTAATAAAAAATCATTAAACATTTTTTTTATCTGAACAATCATTAAACATGAATTAGCAATTTTGTGGGAAAAAAATTTGTAATGTAGCTCAAACACATCATTGATACCAGAAATGGAGAAAACGTTCACTGAATATTTTTCAACAAATGGGCCTCTTCTGTAGGATTTAAAGAAGAGAGCAAAGCAATGAAAATAGGTTTAACGAGGGGGTAATATGGTCATATAAAAAAAAAAAGGATGAAGGGAAGCACAGTACTCATTTAAAAAACTGTAATACTAGGACTATAGTTTACAAATCATCTGATGTCAATGATGGAAAGATCTTAATTATAGTACTGTATCTTAAGAAGTAGTACAACTTTTATTTTGACAGGGTAAATAAGTCAAATGACTTATTTTTTTATTCTTATTCAAATTTTTTTTACATTTGTAGGTTTTTCGTTATTTTTTTTTGGAATTATTGTTTTTTCATGACAAGAAAAATCTAAAAAGTAAAAAATTAGGATTGAAATCCAAATTTTTTTGAACAAAGACGAAAAAATTGGCATATTGATTTATTTTTATCTTTATTCAAAAAAATTAGATTTCGATCATAATTTTTTACTTTTTAGATTCCTTTCGTCATGACGAAGTAATAATCTCCAAAAAATTAACACAAATGTAATAAACACGAAAAAAATTTAAATGAGAATAAAATAATAAGTTATTTAGCTGAACGGCCTAGTACTCTGTCACCTTTTTAGGTGCATTTTGAGGCTTTGTTGGTTTTGCATTTTTAGATATTTTTAGTTTTGGTAGTGGATTGAGGAAGAAATATGAAAATGATAGGAGAGGGGTAATGAGTAGAAGAGATAAATATAGAAACGAAAGTAATAATGAGAGAAATATGATAAGGATTAAAAAGAGTTGTACGAGTATAAGATAATGATTAAAAACCAAACGAACAAGTTCTAGGACTATAATCTTGGCAAGCCAGCAACAGATCCTATTTTTAAACAGTTTTTTTTTTACACCTTTTTAAATGACGATATTTCGCAGATAACCCTGAAAGTTTTTTTATGTTAGCGTACCAATTACCAAAACGGAGTAGACAATTCCTCCCTCCATGTAAAACCATGGTCGCATCCAGAGCGTCTCCCAGGAGGAAAGACGATGACGACTGCTCCAACCACAAATCATTTTTTATTTGGGTCATTTTTCGATTCAAGTTCTTTCAAAGGAAATTACTAGTGTTGCCGATAAAAAAAAGAAAAAGATTAGTGTTCCAATTTCTTTTTGAACGGAGAAAACAAATCACTACTAATCTTTTTATCGTAAAATAAATATTTCGGTTTCAAGTTACAGTGGCGATTTATTTGACTTTAGTGCTTGCTTCCCCAAAAAACAATTAGGGTTATTTTTATTTTTGCATACATCGAATTCGTCCAATGTTCGACTCCATTAATTGCCTTGGCCCCATGGGTAGAATTATTGTTTCGTTAGGTTTGTCTTTTTTTTTTTTTTTTTTAAATTTTGTTAGATTCATATCAAATTTTTTTGAACTAATTATTTGCTTCGTTGAAATAAATATAAAAAGTAAAACAATTACGATCAATAAAAAATAAATGTTCGCTAAAGAGAAATAAATTAAAACAACGATATTTTATTTTGGGAGCTGATAATACCAAAACAACTTTTGTTCCAGCCAAAACTCTTTTTGTTCCCTCCAAAACTCATTCAGTGCATGACTTAGGGGTTTTTTGATAAAACTGAAAACTGAAACTGAAAGTTGAAGAATTAAGTACTGAAAACTGAATGCTGAAATTTTTAAGCTGAAAATCTGTTTAATAAATATATTAAGTACTGAATTAAAAAAATGATGAATTAATTTTGTTCCAATTCTATCTTAATTTACTAACGGTCACAATATATTATTGGTAATGGTGGTGGGGGAGTGGTGGAGATAGTAAGAGTGCTCGTAGTGGTGGTGGTGGTGGAGTGGCGGTGGTGGTGATGGTTGTGATGATGGTGGTGGAGGTGGTGGTTGGAGCGGTGGTGTGTGGTGGTGTAATGATGGTAGTGGTGGAATGGTGGTGATGGTGGTGGAGGGAGTGGTGGTGGTGGTGGTGATGTGGTGGAGGAGGAGGTGGTGGAGTGGTGGAGGTGGTGGTAGTGGTGGTGGTGGAGTGGTGGAGGTGTTGGTGGAAGTGGTTGTGGTGGTGATATGACGGTTGAATGTAAGTACATAAAAATTCAGCCAGAATTAAGTAGCTCAAAGCTACTTAGTTTTTTCAACTTTTTAGCCTATATGTTAAGTGGTACTTAATCTGTTAAGTAATATGAAATGTGGTTATCAAACCTACTGAATCACTTATTACTTAATTGATTCAGTATTAAGTGCTGAATTTAAGTTATCAAACAAGCCCTTAATTGTCCTCCACTATACCACTTGCTTTACAAAAATTCCCTTGAAATCTATAGGATTATTTTCTCATTTCTTTTGATTTTCTTGCACCGATCAGAAGGTTGAGAGCTTCTTCAACAGAGAGAAGCTTGGTACAGAGCTTGGCTTGGCCCCTTCTTTCATCAATCACTCCAGGTTTTGAGCTACTTTATGACTTCTCTTTTTTATTCTGTCCTATATATTCTGTCGTATTCTATTCTTTATGACTTCTCTTTTTTTATTTTGAGGTAGTAATAAAGGCTTTTACTTCGAAGTTCGTCCAAGATATGAGAGTTTCTGTGTGGAGATTAAAGAAATACAATCTGAACTGAAATTATTAATTTTTTGACATAATTTTGATACTCTATTTCAACACTTTTCTTTTTAATTTTTAGATTGTGGTAAGGAAGATGTGCGAAGATTAGAGTATGCATGATGGAGTTTTTGTGTGAAGAGTCATTTGTTAATCGCAATTTTAGAACTTTTTGGAATTGATGTTTAATTTTTGATGATGATGCATGTGAACATGGCTAAGTCTAAAATTAGCTCGTGTTTGTTAAATGGGTTGCTCCTGAATTGATGAAAACATGAAAATGGAATACATTTATTAATGTTTAATTTTTGTTTGCTTGTCTTCTAAAATTAGCTAGCTCTTATTTCGCTCGTGAATTTGCATTTTTGCTTGAAAACGTGGAGCTGGAAAACAATTACTCTTCAAGGGGTATTTTTTAAAGTAAGTGGTGTAGTGGAAGGTAATTAAATCATGCAATGAATGAGTTTTGACATGAACAAAAAAAGTTTTAGCAGTAAAAAAAAAGGTTTTTAGCATTACCAATTCCTTTTTTTTTTTAGTAAACTAAGTTTTTAAAATTTAATTAATGTTTAAAATTTTCTCCTCAAATAGAAATTAATCTTGAAACACCATCCTCTAAGACTATAAAACGGCTCGGATTTTTTTTTATTGAACGATTCATATTTTTTTCAGAATTCAGGTGCCGTTCCGTTTTCTTTTTAAACCTTTTTTTCTTTTCAAAAAGAATATAATTCAAGCTCAAAAATATAATACAAATAATTTTTTAATTTTTTGTACCGTTTAAAAGATCTAAATGAGATCTATCAAATAAGATCCATGTTGGTAGAAAAATTATTTACGTAAGCACATAATTTTTGAACTTAAAATTATTATTATTATTTTAAAAGTTACTACCTCCGTCCGGATTTAACGGTCCTTTTTTGGAGTTCGTGCCATTTTTCAATCGATTATATCTTTCAATTTATAATGTTTTACGTGATTTCGAAAACATTGAATTAAAGAATTAATCGAGATCTATCAAACAAGATCTATATTCGATATGAAATTTATTACGGATTTAAAGATATAATCCATTTTTTAGCCGATTAGAATAGAACTACGGACAATTAAATCCCGACGGAGGGAGTACTTTTTTAAGAAATTGGAACGGCCCTCACCCCGCGTGGCCGTCGGCGAAAAATCAGTAGGGCTACCGTCGGTTGCCGTAGCTTTTTCGTTTTCTTTCATAGCTCTCGACGAAGCAGCAGCGGGAAAGAATAGGCTGTGGAATGTGGATCGATTGAAGCAGAGCCGTTTACACTTGTTACGCTTAACGAAACGGCGCCGTTACTTCCATCTTCTCCGCCCCTACTCGTTCAGTCAGTTCTCTCTCTCTCTCTCCTCCACATCTCTAATCGACCGAGAGAGAGAGAGAGAGAGGTGATCACGATGGACGTACTGTTCAAATCGATCGACGTCCGAGACCTCCTCTCCTCCCACGACCTCGACGACTCCTCCCCCTTATCCGCGCCTGATCTCCGCCTCCTCATCGACCGCCTCCAAATCCACTCCCTCCACATCAAGTCCAAGGTCCACGACTACATCCTCTCCCACCACGCCGACTTCGCCTCCCTCTTCGCCCAGTGCTCCGACGCCGTCTCCGCCTCCCACCGCCTCTCTGACCACCTCTCCGACCTCCTCCGCCTCACCTCGGACCACCCGATCGACGTGGAGATTCGCGACGCGACGGCCGAGATCGGGCGGAAGAGGAAGGAGGCGAGGGAGAAGAGGGAAGTGCTGGAGCTGGTGAGGGTGGTTTTGGAGTTGAGCGAGGAGTTGAGGGGCGCGAGGGAGGACGTGAGGGCGGGGAGGGTGGTCGAGGCGGCGGAGAAGGTGAGGGGGCTGAAGGTGGCATTGAGGGTACGTGGTGACGCGGAGGAGGAGGAGGAGGGAGAGCCGGTGGTGTATGGGTTGTTGAGGAAGGAGTGGAGGGAGTGCTTTGAAGAGGTAAGGATTTGGTTAAAACTCTGTTTCGTTTATGAGGTGATTGAGGGAAAAATTGAAATTCAGAAGCTTATATTGTTTCTATGCTTTTTAGCTTAAAATGTTCAGCATTCAGGCAATTGATTAGTTAATTTTCTACTTAAAATGTTCAGCATTCAGGCAATTACTTTTAATTTTGTACTGTCAGTTTTCAGTTTTATCAAATAGCAATGTAGTGTTTTGGTTAGGTGTTTTGGGAGAACGGAGTGATCATTGGCCTTTCACTTGAATGGCTATTCATCGAAATTTGGTGAGTGATGATTCCATATGTAATGTATGTATATGCAATAATTGAGGTAGTGTTTGGTTTGGTTTGGGAGGAAACGGAATGATATGTTGACGAAATAGGCGGAATAGTATCCCAGTGCGATAAATATTCACGTTGTCCATTAGCTTTTCAATGGCTTCTCTTATGGTACCAGATATGAGTGGTTTTGTACTTTTGTTACAGAATTAACAATCTTTTTTGGAATAATCACCAGCCAAAAATGTCTTTTAATACCAGAAATGGTAATGACTTTTGTAAATTTTAATGGCAATTGGAATGATGTTAACTCCTATGGTCCTTGGCCTTCCACTTGAATGGCTATTCATCTTCAGTTGGTTAGTGATGATTCTGAATGTAATGTAGATGCTTTTATTTTGTAGAAATTCAGACATTGATATTAGCATGTTACAAGAGGATGCCCCTTCCTTCTCAGCTTTATTCCGTGGAACCAAATACTGCATGAGTTCAGTCCAATATTGTTGAAATGGCTTTTCTTGGCAACAAAGAGAGGGTAGGCAATGAAAGAAGAAAAAACAATACATGATTGAACCTCTAAATTATCTTTTGTTTGCGTTGGAGGGGTTGGCATAATATGTCAGAACAAAAGTTTCATGTTTCGTGTGTTCAAAATTAGAAATTAAAGTGTTTGTCGATTTCATTTTCTTTTAACGGTTGGCGGTGACCAAATTTTGTATCATTTAAATTAATGGTCTGTTTTGGTGATTTTATTTGTGATCTCTATAGTTTGTGAGTATTTCTTAGAGGAATTGGATTGAGTTTGTAGATTCAAGATTTACTGGCAAGGTTTATGGAGAGAGCGGTGCAGTTTCAGCCGCAACAAAATGAAGTTCGAGTAAATTACCTGTTGAGTTCCAATGGAATTGATGGGGTTGAGCTGCATACGATTTTGAAAGCAATGGAGGTGAGTTTGGTCCACGCACTGCATCTTTTGGCTTTCGGGATAAGTTAACTAGGAATTGAATTCTTTTGGTAGATATACACACTATTCTTTAGTTAAAATATCTAAGCTTAATTCGTCCTTTCATTTTGAGATTTCTTTTGGAAGATTGGTCTCAGTCAAGTAAGGCTAGTTTTGATATTTGCGTTTTTGTAGGTGGTTGGCATTCTAGATTATGGCTTTGCGAAAGTAGCGGACAAGATGATTAAGTATGTTATAGCCCCGGCATTGAAATGCCAATCTCATGTTTCTTTTGCTGAAGAAATGAATCAAGAGAGTGGACGTGTCTCTGAGGCGATTTTGAAGATAGTTCCATCTTTTGATCCTAAGGTGAATTTAACAAGCATGCATTTGTTTTAAGGTTCGGTTGCTTGCTATCTTTCGCTTTTTATATATGGAGACACTAATAACAGAGTACATCAAAAGAATTACCTAGTTATTTATGATTTGTGTTTTGAGACAGCAGTGTATGGGCTCCGAAGCAAGAACAACAATTGTTGATCAATTTTATTCATCCTGGTTCATATTAGAAATGTATTTCGTGAGGTTGTATGTTGCCCTGTCATATTGCTATATCAGTTACACCGTAAAGTACCATGCAAAGATTCTGAGAAATTGGTAATGGCTATTCTGGTTAGGCCTGAATAAATTAGCTATGTGTTTAGTCCTCATGCCTTGTATGAGACGTTAGTGTTGATATTTTACGAATACATCTTAGTCCTCACTCTTGTGGACTATGAAGCACGGATACTTCAATATGGGAGTTGTACCCGTAGCATGTCTGTATTGGACAACGTTACTCCTCCGTTACTCTCAGACATGTATGCAAGGAATATCGACGATATGAAAATCAATTTTCTAAATTTTTTGAAGTATTGGATACTTTATGAGTACTATTGTAGTATTGTTCACGTATCCAAGCTTTTATGAAATTAAGGGGGTGGCTTAGTCCTCACTCTTGTGGACTATGAAGCACAGATACTTCAATATGGGAGTTGTACCCGTAGCATGTCTGTATTGGACAATGATACTCCTCCGTTACTCTCAGACATGTATGTAAGGAATATAGACTATATGAAAATCGATTTTCTAAATTTTTTGAAGTATTGGATACTTTATGAGTACTATTGTAGTATTGTTCACGTATCCAAGCTTTTATGAAATTAAGGGGGCGGCACTTCTTGCATACTATTCGATTCAAATTGGTAGGAATACATGAAGTCTCTTCTTTGATAGCTTTGAATATCTTATTGTGTCATACATGTCTTCTGATAATATTGGAACCAATAAGTAACCAAGTAAACTTTTGTGTAACACTTTTGCGTACTAATAACACAACAGTGTCTCACCATTACTGTAATAATACATAATATTATGCTTTGAAGTCATACAAATATTTTTTAACTTTAAAATATCGTAGCTGTACTCATATCCTATTTTTTCAACATTCCCATATTGCCGTATCCGTATTGTGTCTGTATCCCGTATCGGTATCTATGCTTCATTGTTTATGGACAACTCAAAGTCATTTTTCCGTATCACATAATGTATATGTAGTCTAGATACTAATAAGGAAGTTGTCATTCCATCAATTTATGTGATGGAACATACTTCTCTTCTTCTGTAATACAATAGGGATGCTCATTGTGCAATAAGGGTGCCCTTTGCCTTGAAACATAGGCAGTGCAATTTGCTTATGGCAGCCACTTTCCTATGGTGTTTGCAGAACGAAAACATCCAGGGTGAAAGTTTCTTTTCAGCAACTATTCAGATCATTAAGTTTATTCACAGATCCTTATGCTTGGAAAATGGTGCTTGGATGCAATATTTTGGAAGATTGACATGGCCAAGGATGTCAGAGTTGATAATTACGAACTTCCTCTCTAAGGTTTGTTTTCCACTCACATGTAGTATATCCTGAGTTGCTAGCCTTGGTATTCTGTAGAGTTATGCTCTATCCATTGCTGTTTTTGGTTAGTTAAAGTAAAAATGTTATTAATTTGTCTCATGACTCCCATCTCCCCAAATCTGGCCTTAGTAGCTGAGCACCCACAAGACCAAAATTGCAAAAATAAATTTTAAACAACTCTTGTTTGTAAGTTGAACGTGGCATGAGGATTTGTGTACTAATATCATAAGTTGAAAATGTGAAGCTTTGGTATCAAAACGGACTCTGCTTAACTTTAATGGCTGCAAGCAGGGCTGGTGATCGGAGTGTTGATAACTTAATGCATGTTCTGTAGCCTCCTACTTTATCTTTTACCCCTGTTTACATTGTCTTGGGAGACCTTTCACGTCTCTTCACTGTTCTCTCTGTCAATGATTTCTGTGCTTAATGTAAATACTATCCTTTTTGCTTGGTGCTATAGTTAGTGTTTGTGCAACTTGTCTTGATATAAAACTCTGTTCACTGCTACCATTTTCTTTTAAGGAAGTATTTTTATTGGATTAAGCATGGGACAAGTTTTTTAGATTGTTTGATAGCAAGTTACCTTTGAATTCTAGTAGCTGGCTTCAAGTTCTACTGGAGTTCAGCCCCTCACATTGGAACAGGCATGAGATTTGTCTCCCCTATTATTGTTAGATACGTTGTTATACAGAATGTTATTGGTTAAAGGATAGAATATATTCTAGCGCTGAGAGAGGTTGCTTCGATTATTATGTGAGCTGGACTGTGTGGTATTCAGTTGTTGAGCGTGATACATACCAGATAAGTGTTGTTCGTGATGTGAATTGATTTCTCTCTCTCTCTCTCTCTCTAAACGTATGCATGTCAAAAAATTTGAAATTTCTGGATCCAGGTTGTCCCTGATGACGCTTCCAAAATTGCCGATTTCCAGAGGATCATTAAACTTACGTCTGAATTTGAGACGACTTTGAAGGAAATGATGTTCATTTCTAACGATGAAGACAGGTTGAGTAGCTTCACTGATAATGTCGAGGTTCACTTTGCATCAAGGAAGAAGGTTGAGATCCTAGCGAAGGCCAGAAATTTGCTTCTACAATCCGACTTTATCCTTCCTCAAGTGAGCTTACTACCTCGGAGCCTTTATTTTAGTTACTGAGATGAGTTAGCTTGTGAATAGCAATTTTTTATTTAGCAGGACCATGCAAGGAAAGTTACTGAATTCAAGAATGTTGGAGCTGCACAAAGCTTTCCTGATCATGTTGTTGACTTGCTTTTTTCATCGGAAAGTTGTGTGGTGTCTAAAGCAGCTCCTCAACTGATGGAACTGGTGCATCATACTCTAAAGGTGGGTATATTAAAAGAGGACTCTCAGGATTTTATGCCTTTTGCCGCTGATTTTCTCTTATGGTTTTGTGTCACCATTAAACCAACCACCTCCAATGTGCTTTAATGCTAATCTCAGTTGGTCTGAAGTAGGGAGAAGATATTCTTTGCCATAAAATGAAATCTATTTCCCAAACACAAGGAATCAGGAGAGTACTATTTTATTGGATAAGTTGGAGGGGTTACCATACTTTTGGACAAGACCATCTTGTTTAATCTGCCGTTACATTCCACTACATCTGGTTGGAATAAATCACCATTGGTAGTTTCACTTTTAACATTGTTGCGGTTAGAGGACGTAGCAACCATTGATTGCAGTGAAGAACTCACTAAATGCAGGTCTGAAAAAACAAGTAGATTTTGCAGAAAAAACATTTGAAAATAGGAAACTCACTCTAGATTGCTTCAAAAATTCTGAAAAAAATCACCATAAATCCTAGAAAAGGAGGATGGAGAACGTACGGAAGTCGCCAGAGTTCATAATGCCTATGGACAATGACATCTGCAACCCAGAGACTCCAGATTTTGTTCTCTCACAATGCTCAGAATTGAGTTGTCCGAGTTTAGTTTGGGAAATTTTAAGATGGATTGATTTAGGCTCTGATACGAAGTAAAATGGATGATACGAAACTAGGGTTAGGTTTGGAGAAGAAAGACAAAAGTGGAAGTAGAGAGTACATTAAGAGAATAGGGTTCAAATCTTGATGAGCCTTTCTCACCACCATGTATGTTCATAAGTTGAGAAGACAGGTTCATACTTTGACTGAGACAGAAAAACAGCGAAATGATAATCCCTTACAGCAGTCAATGACTTTATGTGCAGGATGTTTGCTTGTCATCTCCAAGAGTGGCTTGGGAGTTCTATCATGCTGCCAGAGATGCTTTACTTCTTTATGAAGCTATTGTCCCTGTCAAGGTTAGTATGAGGGTACTCGCATTAGTGGATTATGCTCGACATACTAGCATATTCAAGTTTTGCTTAACTGTCTTGATAATTTTCATATGATTTTCATCTTGCAAGAAAGATTAATTTCAAAATTTCTTTAAACTAGAGCTTTGCAATCTCTTTGGACTGTTTTGGTGGAGCAGTACATATACAATAGATAAATATTGCATACCCTAACTACGGTGGTGATCTTTTCACTTGAAGCAAGAAAGGAAGCTTGAGGGCATTAACCAGGTCGCTGTTCTCATTCACAATGACTGTCTCTATCTCTCTCAGGAGATTCTTGGGCTTTCATTTGAGGTATGAATTAAAGTTTGTAATTTGCATTATAATTTCTGGTCCAAGTGTGACCCGCATTTGTCTGCACACTTGGACAAATATGCTCTTATACTCCTATATCTGATTTGAACTTGAAGCAAAGTACCAAGTCTACTTGGTGCAGAATTTGCTGGGGAACATCGATGTACCAAGAATGTTGTATAGTGGCAGTGTAATTACTTGGATTACTTGATTAAAACATGTAAACTTTTTTTTTTTTTGCTCAGATTAAAACATGTAAACTTAATGTTCATGTGCTAGTGGTTATGCTAACTATAATTTGAAACAAAGTAATGTCTTCTAAAGGAACCTGACGTTGAATCCTTCTCTCATGGCCCGACTTTTCTTGGTGGTGTTCTATTTGAACCTTTGTGTATGGAAGGAGAAACATACGAGAAGAGACATTGGGTATAGTTAGCATTCCGAAAGGAAATTGAGGATGGAATTCAGATTTATCCAAGATTATTAGATACATTTGTATACTACGATGCTAGTGGTAGACTGATACGCTTGCTCAGATTGGTATAACCAAAAAAATTAATGGCGAGTCTCTGAACAAGTCCTTTTCTCTTGATAAGCACTCTCTGAATGGAACTAACTTGTTCAAATTTCTCAACTTCTATTGGAGTCGTTGACCAGATAACCAATATTGTTAATACTTCCAGAATTTTAATTTGCCTAGTCGTAGGTCATAAGGTGAATAAATTTAGTCAAAATTTGAATAAATTCAGCTTACCGTCTTAAGTCATGGAACATGTCTGATGTGTCATGATATATATACGTACCTTAATAAAGCTTATGTATCTGTATTCCTCTGTTTCAGTATCGCTCGGACTTCCCAAGTTCCATCAAGGAATTTACTGTCTTTGTTGATTTGGCTCCACGATTCCAGCTTATGGCAGAAGAAATATTACAAAGACAAATCCAACTTGTTATTTACAACCTGAAAGAGGTGTGGTCATTGTACGGTAAACACAGCGATTAAGTTGTGTGTATGAAAAGTTCTTCACTCTTCTTTCTTTCTGCTAGTTAATTCCGTGATGAATTGTCTGCAAAACTTTCTGATATCAGGCTATTGATGGTGCGGATGGCTTCCAGAATACCCACCAAATCCAACAATATGAATGTGCAAAGTTTGGTATAGATCAGGTAGAAATGCCATAACATAATGTGATAGAATTTTGTTTCGTTATGTTTCCAACGGGATAGCTCTAAACCTTCGTTGATCAGGTTGTTTTTATCCTTGAGAAAGTACATATTATTTGGGAGCCTCTCTTGCTACCTTCAACTTACAAGAGAAGTATGTGCACCGTGCTGGAATCAGTCTTCTGTAGAATGACAAAAGACATTCTCCTATTAGATGATATGGCTGCTGAGGAGACAATACAGGTCAATTTTATAGACCTGATTTGGATTTTTTTTTGTCTGGGGAAAACTTGATTCAAAGCTAACACACATTTCCTACGCTCTCACAGCTTCAAAGACTGATTTATTTGATGCTGGAAAGCCTATCTTCTTTACTGAACTCCCTCAATACTACCACCAGCCAAACAGGGAAGTCACATGAGAACCTCACCCGCTCCCTTGATTATCTTATTCCTTCTCTTGGGAAAATACGTAAATTGGCAGGCATGTTTTCCTGACCATCACCCTTCACTGCCTTGGTTTTGTAATATTGAAATATTTTGGTCCATACAACCAACCACTTGATTCTTTTCTTTCTTCTTTTCCTCCATTTGATTTTCACTAGATTTGCTGGACATGCCTTTGAAGTCCATTACAGAAGCTTGGGAAAGTGGAGAATTGGTCAGTTGTGGTTTTACATCATCTGAGGTACAACAAGATGGGTTCTGAATCTTTGACTGTTGTTTGGTTTCAATAGCCATGTTGCCTCTGGTGAACTAACCCACTTGTTTTGACAAGAACTTGACTCGTTATGGTTTTAGCTCTTGAATTACAACCTGATTTTTAGGTGCATAGTCAATTAGTCTTTTCAAATTTCGGCCATGACCTGCAGTTATGACCATTACGGTTTCTAATTTTGCTTATTTTCTTAAGCCATTCACTCTCTTGCAGGTCGAAGATTTTGTCAGAGCCATATTCACTGATTCCCCGTTGAGGAGAGACTGTCTTTGGAGAATAGAAAGTGCCAGTTTTTACTAGTTTCAGAAACCAGGCTGCTTAGACGTCTGGTGGAATTAGCGTTTCAACCGTGAGATAGACCACTCACAGCCCAACTAACAGAAAGCGGATGCAGTTTTCCCTTGAGTTCTGAAAATCGGTTGTCTTTTGTCTTTATATTATCTGTTTACAAGCAAAAAATCTAACACGGATGTCTTCTTGTAAAATATGTAATCTTATTTCTTTTGAGCGAGATGCAATTGCATTTTGTAAAACTAAAGTATATATTTAAAATAAAAGATAGATTGATAACAAAGTTTTGTTCTTCCTGCATAGCATATATCTTGGCTGAATAAGTAAGTTGGTGGTGCGTAGCCCAGAACATCTTGTTCTTCCAAAGATAATGCTCTAATTGGAAAAAACAAATCATCTTTGTTACAGTAAGAATCTCACTCTCCTTGCTCAGAACAATCCATGACATTTAACAAATTGCTTGTAACATCAAAATCATTCCAGACAGGATTCTCATGATAATAATCTGAACTGGTTTAAAGCTCATCCTTGCTCGCAGATTCTTCTCCCATTAGTTCTTCGAGAGAAAACTCATCTTCTTCGACGATTTCTCCGTCTTTACCATCCCAAGGTTCAGTCTGAAGAATTACAGGCGTGCTCCCTAGGGGTAAATTACCCTTTCCCCCACGTCCAGCTTCTCTTACAAATTCTCTGAGAAACCAATTTGGGTATTATAATCATGCCTCACTCCTAAAACAATCGTGTTTGAAAGAAAATGAAAATGAGAAGCAAATACTTACATTATATGTTCAAGCTCAAATGCGCTCCGAAGTGGGGCATATGCTCCTTTCTTCGCATTAAGGGCTACCAGAGCTGGGTACCCATAACCACCAACGCCCACATTCTTTTCAAGATCTGGCTGCTTACCAGCAGCTGCCCATACATAGCTGCACCAATGTTGAATCTATTATTAGTTATATCAGGAGTTTGCTCGACCTATCATGCAAGGTATATTTTGCGCACTATGGAAGGCTACTGAGCAAGTAATATCTGAATGAAGTCTTCATTCCTCGAGCACAAACAGGAATGAAAAAGAACTACCATTGCCCGTTCCGAAATAAACTAAGGTAGCGTTTGGTCCTCAGGAATGATTTGGGCAAGAAATGAAATGGTCATTTTTTGGCCTCTCAACGGAATCAGTTGAAAAATGTTTTGATTTGTAATATACATCCTGTCATTTTATAGCAAACCATAAGTCCGTATGAGCATTCTGAGTGAATGACCATTTCATTCTAAGTTCATTCCAAATGAAACAAACACCACCTAGAGTTCTCTGATTCTTACCTGTAAGGACTCCTTTTGAACTTCTCGGCAGTGGATAACATCATCTGTAGATACTTATTCCTTCCCTCTGCCTTGGAGTCCAAAATATCAGGGAGGAAAGCAACAAAACAAATGGCAGCTGAACCACACTTCTCTTCCATGACATCCTAATGAAGAGGAACACGTCAGTTTTACAGTACATTGATCTCTGACATAAAATGTATCTCATGTTGGAACAACACTTACTGGGCCAGTCAACTCGGTTACTTCAGGAGGTGAAACATTTGTTTCCAGCTGCTCAAGAGCAAAAGATTCGATAGCTGAGGCAGTTCTTGCACCTTCATAAGGGAATGGGCTGTCTTTATCAGCACCGAATACCAAAATAGTGGGGAATCCTTGTACATTGAACCTGCTCATCAGAGACTGCTAACACCACCACGTTAGATCCATGGGTTTGGTAAGAACACAAATAGCCTATATTCCGTTGTATATTCAGGTTTTGGATTCTGCAGTGCAGAAAGGTCAGCCTGTTTTCACGGGTTCTGGGCAAAACATTAATCTAGTCCAAACTCTGCAACCAGGTGGATTTGTTAATTATGGTTATAATCTATAGTACGACCATAATTGCAAGGTTCCAGACAATCCAGACATGAAAAAATGGAAGCAAAAGGTGTCAAATAGGAAGTCATGAATTACCTTCTCTGCATCACAGTCCACATGACCCAACTTGACCTTGCCTTTCAAGTTATTCGAAGCTTTCTTCCATTCTGGAGCAAGCTTCTTACAGTGTCCGCACCTATAGAAAGGAAAAAATTAGTTTTAAAATCACTAAATAGAAGGGGAAAATAAAAGCAGATACAAATATCTTATCCAATCATAAATGTCATTGATACCAGGAAAAAAAATGCAGGCCTTGGACTGCAATCTATCCCTTTCATAGTTGAATAATGGAAGATGAAGCACCCACGTAGCATGACTTGTCAGCTCTTCTTTTGTTGACATTTGTTAGATAGTCTTGTAATACAACTTATTCAGAAGATTTTAGCTCTGCATAATTATGATTTGCTTTAACTTGCCAGTGTACTTTCAACCAGCCTGTGCCTAAAATATCTTGCCGTCCCGTATCTCTTTTGTTACAGTTTCTATAATTCTATTGAGAGCTGAGTTATATAGTTTCAACTTTCAACCATCAAATTTACTTCAGTTGCACAAGTCATACTGTTATGTTGTATTCAAGGTTATCGATGCAGATGTTATGCAAAAATAACTGAGTTAAAGAACAAAACCAATGAGAGATGAGGTTTTTGTAGAATACCAACCACTGCTAACTCTAAGTAACCAAGACCATAAGATGAACCAACGAAATCAGTATCATTAAGCATCACGTACCAAGGTGCAAAGAACTCCACAACCCAAAGTTCTTTACTTTTAACCACTAGCTCATCAAAATTACGCGAAGTCAGTTCCACTGATGCAGTAGATTCAGATTTCTCACTTGATCCTCCAGTATCTTTTCCATTTAACCGATCTTTCAGAAGTGTCTTTACCTGTACACAACCAAAAAAACCTTGGCATTCACTTATAATGATACTTGATGGAAGTAGGAGTAGCTAACCGTGACTTTAGACTAACACAATGCCTGAGAGCAAGGCAAATGGGCCCAAAAATGTTCGTCGGTACATGAAACACATCCTCACGGGTGAACCACTCCCCCATGTGAATAGAAAAGACACAGATAGAGGAGAGTCTTTATAGACTGACAACAAGGTGGAATAAATGGAAGGGGATAGAACATGTTTAGAAAGCTATGAGTCCAAAAGCTTAACTTGTAAGGGAATGGAACAGACAGTAAATGCCTCGATCTCCCAAGTCGATTTAGTCTACGGTTTTTAATTTTGATTAGCTGCTTACTGTAGACCCAATAAGTGGCTACTAACCCACAAACCACTGAAACCAATAATCTTTTTGTTCCAAGAAGTACGAATAACATTGCAGCAATATTATGGCTCTGTTAGGAATTTAGGGAAGGAAAGGGAAAAGAAAAGAAAATAAGTAAGAAGGAAATGAAAGGGAAAATTGAAGAGAAATTGGAAAGAAATTTGATTTGAAATTTTCCTTCTCTTTTGGCAGAACCAAACAAGGGAAAGGAAAAGTTTAAAATTTTCTCTTCTTTTCTCTTCTTTCCACAAGTCATCCTAGCCAAAACATATCAATTTGAAGCACGTTATCCTTAGGGCACCTTCATATCAATTAATGAACATCTTGCTGATAATCATACCTCCATTTGAGTACAAACAATTCTCAAAAAATAAAATTCGTGTAGCCGATGCTGTTTTAAAATCAATAAAACGAGAAAAAATTGTGTAATGCATGATACAGATAATAGAAACAGACCTACTTTTATCCAAAGCTAAATAAATGATAACAACGCAATCCCCTCAACAAAGAAAAATAGATAAACAACGAAAGGAATGGGATAAATGGGACTCAAGTACCAAAGGAGACAAGGACAACCTGTTGCAAGGCAAATTCTGCAATGGGTTTGGCATCCCTAGCTCCTTGGTAATCTACTGGAGGTTTCCCAGGAACAAACACCTTTATGGTAGGAAATCCCTTAATCCCGTATTCCTGTGAGAAAAAATAAGTCAATCAGTATGGTGATGAATCAGTCATCAAAAGATTCAAAACATATTCCTACAAATTTTATCCCAAAGGAAAAACATGAAACCTCAAAGTTAAATGGAATCTCAATACAACCTTTGAAATGGTGCCATAACTATTTTGTGTTAACCAGTCCTTTGATAAATGATAAATGTTGAATCTTGTTAAAATGAAGAATGACACCTATGGATTATAATTTTTTATATAAAAAAAAAAATTATGGATTATAAATTTGTCCCAAACAGTCACTTCACAATCTTGATCTGACAATATCAATCAATCTTTCAGTTCAACTGGCTCTGATGACATATTAAGGTGTTTAGGTAGCAATTCGGGTATAAAAGTAAGATAATATGAGAGAACAAAACCTAAATCTCTAGCCTGCTATTATAATTGAGTGAAACATCCTGGAGCTCCACTCAGAGTCCAAACTCCAAACTCAACTTAGCATAGAAATCCAACCAAACTGACTAATGACAAATTATGGAGCTATTACGTCCTCTGAACACATTTAAAATGACCAGTCCCGTTCTGCTCCTAAAACCACATTTATTAGCATTAGCAACTTTAAATAGCTGCCAGCGTATGTACATCACAATTTTTCACTCCATTCCTTTTGTAGAAGCTAATATGCACACCAGCTAGTCAGCTACAAATGAAGACAGACAAGATATTCATTTATTTACAACCATATAAAGTAACTATCTGTGCAACATACCACGGAAGGATAAAATCCAATGATGTTGGTTAAAATTGGACCTGTAACAATATACTTCCTTTCCCTTTTTACTCTGGCTTCAGAGAAACATTCGAAAAAGAAATATAAACCCCTAGTCAATGATGGAATTAACGTTGTCTTTCGAACTACAAAAGACACCCAGATGAATTCGGATGACATCAAGGAGCTACAACTACTACTTTGCTTTTGCAACGTTATCATACAACCAAAAACAACTACATATAGAGCGATATCTGTCGAGATAGCACCGCATTGCAATCTACAAGTTTTCAGCTTCATCTACAACATTGCCAGTTCTAAAGTTTACCATCCACTCTTACCACCAGAAAGCACGGTCACCTTGGCCAGTACCACCAGCAACACTATGGAGCTTTCATGTCTATCATATTACCAACTACCAATTGCCCGCCTCAAAACATCATTGTCACCAATGACGCCACCATCACCACAACCAGCAGGGCCACCGCAATCACAATTCACAACCAACCATATTGTCATCTCAATCAGCCATAACCACTTGCCCACTTCCAACACTACCCCAAAGCCTGGCCAATTGCCAACAGAACACACTTTCATTCTTTTCTGGTATGTGATGACATTTTCTTTTGTTTCTTTTTATTTCACCTTTTCACCCAAGGAACCAAAACCTAATCCACTCTTTTCCAAATGTTTTTCTTTTCTATTCTTTAGTTTATTCTGTTAATAATTGAACATAAGTAATAACACAGTCATGTCTCAAGTGGAAATCAACCCTGCATCTTCCCCTAAAAACTGCGCGATATACCATCTACACAAACAACGGGGCAGATGTTGACTGTGTCACTTCTCCTTAATGCTATGCTTGGTTCATCCAAGCAGAATATAATTTCCATAATTCTAGAACGAACAACATATCCAAAAGCAATTACTGAAAGTACAAACATCTCTAATATGAAAAACACCTGGGCAAGGGACTGGTGAGCGTCAGCATCAAGTGCTGCCACAGTAGCAACACCTTTCAAGACAGTAGCCGTCTTTTCCCATATCGGTGTCAGAGCTTTACAGTGACCACACCAAGGTGCAAAGAACTCTACCAGAACAACCCCATTTGAATTCAAAACCTGCCACCATTTAAGGACAACAAATCATATATCATTTCCCTCCACATATTTTTACTCTTTTAGTTTCACAATTACTGATGAAAAAGTGTGATGCCAGGAATGAAAGAAATTACTTTCTACTAATAAAAATTTAACATAAAAAGAAAAGGAAGGAAAAAATTAGAGGCACATTTCCACACTTACACTAATTTTCCAAAAGAAACTCCTTCTCCAGAATGGAATCTCTAAAGAGAAGTACTACTACAAACCAATAATAACAGAATGAATCCAAAAGCATGGGCCAATGGTTATAAATTAATTCATCACTCTCCTTGGGTTCCTACCCAGCGCCTGGTAATTATCGGATATATTTGAGGGGGGCAGACTACATGTTGCCAAGGATTACTCGTGGCAAAACTCCAGACACCCTTGTCATTAAAAAAATCTCCAAGTAATACCGCTATGTAACCACCCATTGAACTGATATGCCATGGACAAAAGCACACAACAAGTGCAATGCTCAGGGGACCATGTATCCGGTGTGCGATTAAAAATTTTACTGTTTGGATTAATGTCATAGAATTACATGCTGTTTGTGGTACTATTAATCCCACAGAGTACTGAATATACAATAACATAATATTTGCAGGATTATTAATCCCGCGCAATTAGGCCGACCATTTTACCTATCTAATTATTTATTGCTTCACTATTAGTCTGGTTAAACAAATGGACCCTAAGTTCACTGGATTACCTGCAATATATTGGGAAGGCTAATTTGCAATTTTATCCCCTTAGTTATTCAATTTCTGTTTAATTCATTCTTAATCCATCAATTAAATGTACTTAAGCCTCAATTGGAATTGGGCAAGATGGTGATGAATTGCCTCCACATATTATTGGCTTATTGCTCTCTGATAGCAACTTCTAGCAAGTAGAAAAGGAGGGCAATTGTCAAAGAACAACCTCGGTGCCTGTTCGAGACTCAATTCACAGTCTTTCACGTGACAAATCAAAATCTGCCAACCATAAAAAAAGAAAAAGAAAGACCCATTCTTCTTTTTTCATTCCCCACTAAAACTGATATTCATCATCAGATTATAAGACAGCTTGCTTCCTCCATATCTCATCTGCAAATCCTTTCAATTTTGTCACTTCCTTACACATTTAAATATTTGACTGTTCCAAAAAAGTTTAAAAGATTTATGATTGGGTCATTCTACCGTAAATAAAGCTGATCTCACAGGAGGTGCTCTCGATAATAGCTGCCGAGTGCCGTCCACTAAATTCATGGAGATTCTCAAACCAGACTAAGTAGACATCAGTTTGGATAGTTTAAGGATTCAATTGGTTCAACCGACAGATTAAGGATGAATTGTTAAGGATGAATTAAACAGAAACGGAATTAGAGTCTAATTGACAACAATGAGTAGGATCTGAAAAAGAAAGATGAAAATAAATACGAGCCAGAAAATATACTTCATTTGTGGAACCGAAAATCAGCCTCTTTTTACCTTAGACTTGAAATTGGTGGGGTTTAGCTGAAGCACCGCCGATGATGATCCGTACAATGCATCAACCTGTGAACTGAGGCCGAAAATTAACAAGAATATAAAAGCGGGCGCGATCAATACAGGTGGTGATGAACGCATTCTCACTCTACAGTTCTCTCTCTCTCTCTCTCTCTCTCGCTCGATAGAAATTTCGGCTTCTGTTGTTTGAATCAAATCGGAGAAACCCTTCCCGGTGGGGTCTACTCCTGCTGGAACGGAGACACGTGTATGCACCAATCAGAAAAGCACACCTCATCTTCTGTGGACTCGCGAGCGAGAGAGGATAGAGTTACGGGAGAGAACATGGAAACTCCGAGATGCGAGGCGTAATTGCAACACGTGGCCAGAGTACAGTGGGTGTTTGCCAATATTTTTATCTTTATTTAAAAAAAAATTGAGTTTCGATGTTAATTTTTTATTTTGTATATTCTTCCCATGTCAATAATACAATAATTCAAAGAAAAATGATATAAAATAAAAAATTACAAAATACGTTTGAGTAAGAACCAAAAAAAAAATCACTTTGCTTATAGCGAAAATAGGCCTTTAGACTGTTGAGAACTCATCTGATTTTGGGCCTGCTCAAGAACAAGAGATTGGGCTTGTAAGTTTTACAGCCCAAACTGATCCCACCTACCCTAGCAAAGAGATTCTGACATTCAGCAAGATTTTGGGCCCAGCCCAACTTGAGTTCACGTGACACAAGGCATACAATCCGTGTGTGTGTGAACGGGTGCGAGAGGTTGAGCGTCGCCATTTGAAAGAACTGTAAGGAAGAGCGTCTAAGAGCATGTACACCAGTTGAGCTAAATGCCATTTTTAGCTACTTTAAAGAGGAAAAACCTAAAAAATTTGGCTGCACCAGATTAGGTATAAGAAAATCTTTTTTATCTTTGCCACATTTCCTCGTTATTTTAAGCGAGCTACTATTCATCAATAGTGAATTTAAATATTATATTTTCACTTCAACTGTCTCTCATTTTTCTCCCCTATTGATTTACATCCCTCTCCCCCATTGAATTTAATAGTAGTATTTTATAGGATAGAGAAGATGATAGAAACTTTTGGTGCCAGCCCAAACAAAAAGTGAACATGTAAAATTGATAAAGGTCCAAATTGAATAGGTTTTTTAACTAATTTTGGTGTACATGCTCTATATACACCGTTTCGTGTGTTTCAAGCAAAATATTTTGAACATTTTGCTACTGATCTTCATAAAATTATGCAAATATAAAAGTACATGACGCTTGTTAATAGACCATGGAGATAACAAAATTGAAGTAAGTAAAATGATTTAATTGAACACGATGATGCAGCCATGCAGGTTTAGGTACATGGATTTGTGTTTGTAGAGTATTCGAAATCTCCAAGAGGTAATAAAATGGATAGGGATCAAGGGTGATATAGAAAATTATTGATGTTAGAAAGCCGATAATCCCACGAACCCTCGTAAAGAGAACCAAAGAGTTTCTCCACTCCCAATCTACTTCGTCTCCAACGTCTCTTCCTCTTTCTCTCCAACCATTCCTCCTATTAAATTGTCTAGAATAATATGATAAATTTAAAAAAAAAAACTAATAAAAATACCAAATAATTAATTTAGCTCAAAGGCCCCTAATTAAGGGGGGTCAAAACACATCTCTATCATCACTGGGCAACGACCAGGTTACGTTTGGAACCTAAAACTATTCCATGCGTCATATATATACTTTCAGTTTCCCTTTCCCTTTATATCCAATAGTAGTACATCAGCAATGGTTATGATGCTTCTAAGCGGTTTGGGAGCATGATGCTCCCAATTGCCTCTAACCGTACGATTGTATGAATGGATCTCAATCATTTATTGTCAAAATATCTCAGTAGTAAGTATAGTCATATAATGTAGTAAATGTAGCCATATAACATTGTAAGTGTTGTTTTACTAAATGGTACATAAACGTTGTCAAAATATCTCAGTAGGTGATTTTTTGGTGGAAAATTGTAAAATCATCTTGTTTTTTAACAAATTCACATACATCTTATTTTTATGGATAATTTTGATCTATCGATTGTGATTTACATAGTTTTCAATCTTAAGCTCCATATTCAATAATAGCATCATGATGATCTTGGTAATGCGGCTTGCGGGGTCTGATTCCTACGTGATCATAATGGTACTTTTATCATGGGTTTCCAAAGGAAAATTGGGAGCTGCTCGGTGATGGCGGCAGAATTATGGGGGCTTTGAGCATCTACATCTCCCTCTTTATTTCTCTTTTCAAACTAAATTAAAGAGCCAAAATAGGGAAGAAAAAAAAACCCCAACATCAGGCTCTCTTCTTTCCTCACTACTTGAAATTTTTTGACATTTTCTACAGTGACTCGTCTAACAATAAGAGCCACTAGAGAGAGCACATTAATTTTTTTAGGAACCTGCAATAAAAAATCAAGTATGCCGATATTCTAGCAAATAATGTGCTCTCTCTAGCATTGGGTTTTAGGTGCTTTAATGTTGTTCCATCTTGTTTGTGATTTTAATTAAATGCAGACTCTATAGAATTAAATACCTCCAACTTATTTCTATTTCATAATCTACGTTTCTCCGTTCACTATCAAAAAAAATCATGCTCTCATACCACTTTGGAGCATGGCAGAAATTTGCCATACACACTCTCTCTCTCTCTCTCTCTAACAAACTGATTTGTAACATCCTCAAGAAAAGGCTACAATAAGTTCTAAATGCAGGAAAAAGACAAATGCCAATGAGGCCAAACTCATTCATTTTGAACCCTCTAAACATCTCCCTTTGGTTACAACTCACACAAGCCGTTAATTAACCACATGAAATAGGCATGGTCCCCGCAAAAGCTTCCACACATTCCATGCGATACCCACCCTTCTTAACTACTTATTTAATCAGGTGTCAATACATAAACTAATGAGAGAGAGAGAGAGAGAGAGAGAGAGAGAGAATTAAGCACAGTATGAGAATGGAGATGCTTGTGAAGTGTTGGAGGAAGTTGAAGAAGATGCTGACATTCCCAGATGGGAATTCCGATCATCATCGAGCAATGCCTTCGGTTGCGCCGTCTCGTGCTGTTCAGTGTGATGAGCTCTTCTTAACATCAGGAGGAAAAAAGAAGCGGCTCGGAGATGATATGGATGTTGGTCCATTGGTTGCTGCTCATCTTGCTGCCCAAAGACATTTCAGCTTGAGGCCAAACATCTATCTCTGAGAGAGAGAGAGAGAGAGAGAGAGAGAGAGAGAGAGAGAGAGAGAGAGCGCATGTGTTAGCTCCTGTAGTTTGGAAATCATATTCTGAGCTAGCTTGAGAATTTCGTGTTCGCAAAATTGCAAGTATCATGTCATGAAAGAACACAAAAATTTTTCTTTTTCTTCTTAACATTGTGTAGGCGCGGTCAAAGTCAATAAATTGGAACCAGAGAGAGCGACTATTTGACTCTCCAATTGCGGGCAAACACGTGGCAGCATTTGACTACGCTGACCAACCCATGAAGCTGTGACGCGTGGAGTGGCGGATCGAAGGAGGTGGACCGCGGGAGTCGCCCGCGGGGGAGTCATTGGATCCACCGCGGAACTCACCACCGCGGAGCTCGCTTCCGCGGGTCCTTTTCGCGGTGCCATCTGTTGGTTTATATCGAGATCCCGCGCGTCACTCCCCGGAAACATCATAATAATCAACTTGTCGTCTCGCGAATTCTCCGCGGACCTCTACCTGAGGCCCAGAGGCAGGGCCCGGGCGGATCTCCGCGGGGAGATAACGATCGCCGCGGGTCGCGACCTCGCTCAGCGGGAATTTGGGGGTTTCTTGTGGTTTGGCGGCTTGGAATGGGAGGTGACGCCGCGGGAAAACGAGCCCTCCCGCGGAAAATCGTCCGCGGGAAGGCGAGCTTTCCTAAGGCCAAGAAGTACAGGAGGGACACGTGTCGGGGACTAATAGGAGCGCCGTTCTGGGCCTGACATAGGCCCAGGAGCCCTATAAATACCCCTGACATTCCCAATGATGACAGAGGACCTTTTTCTGGGGAAAAGTGAGTGAGCACTGAATTTGAGGGAGGAGAACATTCTTCCTCAGGGAAACGTGTGACCTCACTTGCCAGAGCCCGGAAAAGGTTGAGTACCCCGCGGAAAACAAAGGAGACACGCTGCCTCTGTCCTTCCTGTGCTTCTTGCTCACATTCCTCTACCCCACGAGATCTCACTCATCTTCCTTCGACTAATCATCAACCAATCACACCTCTCCAGCTCACGGATAATCACACGTAAGCGATCTCATACGAACTCACCACCCACACATTGAAATTCGATCTTATTGCTTCTCTAAATGCACATACAAATCAACTGCAGTAACATCATTTCTACATGAACAACTCATTCAAATGAATGGTGTGTAGAGATGAAGAATTTTTCAGTGCCAGGTGGGCACCACGTGGTGCCCGCTTGGCATATCTGGGCCGTCTATTGCTGTTTTAGACGGCTCGGATTTGAAAAGCGACAAAAGAAGAGGGAGAGAGAGTGGTGGGGTGAGAGGAGAGAGAGAGAGTTTCAATCTGAGCCGTCAAAAAATGCATTGGAAGACCCGGATGTGCCAAGTGGGCACTACGTGTGATATACCCACCCGACACGAAAAAATTTCTCGTGTAAAGATAAACACTCATTTGTATAATAATGTTCTTTTCTTTTCCTTTTTTTTTTTTTTTGTGGTAAACAACTTTCGTATAATATTTTCAGAGGAATTCGCAATATATACTTAATTGCCAAAAAAAAAAAAAACAATACGTGCTTATGGATTCTAATTTTAGTTATCAATGTAGAAATACATGTGAATATGTGATTGATCAAGCCAGCAAAGTGCAAATCTTGGCGTCCGCCACTGCAAGCATAGGCTTGTAACGTGGGAAAAACTGGAAGTCCGAAACTAACAACAATTCTGATGTATTTACTATACCAATGTTTTATATATGGTGTACAAGGTATACAAATTATATACAAATTTGAACCATTTATTGCTCGGTTAAAATTCGAGCCGTCGATTGTTGAGATAATACGGTCGCTCTGCACCGCTCTACAAGGAGCTTCCATTGCATAAAACAGTGTCACGGGATGCAACTTTACATAAACTTGCTCACCAAAAAAAAACCTTGACAGTAACTCACCTCTGATTTGGATTCTTCCTAGTTTATATTCTCACTGAAGCCTAAAAAAGGCAATGACAGGATCAAACACAACTTGCTTAGCATTCACAGCCATGAACATAATCGGCATGAGCATGGTGCTCTATTTACTGCACGACAAGCTTGTCTCCCTCGTGATTTTAGAGGCTGTCTAAGCAACTTCTTCACGTCGTTTACATCGGCGAGAGCGTGTCTTGACCACCGTAGCCGAGGAATAGAGGAAAGTCGTTCGGAATGCCCGCCATGTTATACATGGGTGGAGTCGACCGGCTGTAGTGTGTTCGCCTGGGATGCGCCTGGGGCTCATCAAATTGCGCCTGAGGCGCATAAAAACTATACAATCTGTCAAACTTCGCGGGTTTGTCCCAAATTTCGATTTATGCGTGGTTTGAACCATTAAAAAGCTTGTTAAATCTACTTTTAACCCTAATAGTTTGGATCCTAATTTATTTTTATGTCAAAAGATATAACCATTTTACCCTCAGTTGGTTGAAAATAAGTCATTTCAGTAAAACGTTCACATCTCTCCTTTAAAATCGATAAAGACTTATTTTACATCAATAAAATAATTTTTGAAATACTAGAAAATGGTGGTATCCAACCATAAAAATAATAGACTTTGGTTTACGAAAAAGGGATAGAAAGCAAGCCACTACAAAAAAATTCAAAAATCATCAAATGCTATCACCCCTTCACCACCAACACTATCACCCTAAAATCATCCCACCATCACCGTCACTTCACCGATTGAAACTTAGTGTGGTCTCTAGTTGAAAAGGTAGGTCTCGCTCAGGTGGCTGTCTGGCTGACATCAGATTCGGAGTCCTTTTAACTTGTACTAAAATTTACAAAGACATCGATAACTCCAACTTTCGATGCCAATGAACTGGTCATACATTGTAAAGATACTACTATATCCTATCATGTTACATATTTTTTACTCCGTCACCCGCTGTGTTCGTGTCTCTATTTGTATAGAATTTACACATCATGTGTCCATGTCCCTAACAGAATTCAACGGCCACGGTACAGCATTATGCAACAAACAAGAAATCGTTGATTTCTGAATATATCTTTGTATTAATCTGAACGCAAATTATCCAAGGTTGTGTATGGATCATGAATTTGTGGTGGTTTTCCAAAATATCCAAGCTCCCGCATGAAACAGTTTTATTGTCTATCGATCCTTACTCCATGATGAAGCATTTGGCCCATGCTTTTCTCATCCTCATGCCTGAGATTTCGTTGACGATACGATACTGAAACGAAAAGTTCCTTTATTTTGGAGGTCACACTAAATGTGTGTTGAAATAAGAACATGGGTTTTTTTTTTTTGGAAAAATAAGAAAGAAATTCATTAATAATAATAAGGTTACAACCCAAGTGTGCAGCTATTACGATGCGTACCGGCGATAACAAAAAGAAACTACCAGCCAATAATGATATGTACCGGTGAATAATGATAAGGCCGGCGAGACCATGTTGAAGATGCGCACGCATAGCCTAGATAAACAAGTGCGACTGTGGTTCAATAGCGACGAGCTTTTCCACATAAACCAATAACCAACCAATTAACAAACACCACAAGTAGAATGCTGCGTGCAGCGGTAACACATACAAACTCGGTCATCATAGAACCGAGCTAGAATGTGTGTTGGAACATGCTTTTCTCATCCTCGCGTACCCTGTGACAAGAACATATAGCTTTGACGTTATTGTTGTCCAAATGTGTGTTGGAATGAGCTGAAGTGCGACATATGACGTACATGCACCACATGAATATTGGGAAAAGATACAATATTAGTGCCATCTGCTAGAAACTCTTGAAAACATTTTCCCACCTATCTGAAAAATTTGGTCTGTTTGTTTTAGATTTATTTTTTAAAGCATTCACACCACTAGAAATCGGCTCTTAGTGTTTTCCAAGTCATTGATAAAATATGGGAGGAAATATTTTATTGAATTCGATGATTAAAACTATCGATAAGGCCTCTATTTATACAAGGGGAGGGAGTCTAATTATGAAAGGGAATCATCCTAATTATAATGAAATCATAATCAATCATAATCAAAAAATAAATTCAAAGGAATCATATAATATCGTAATCATATCCGGATATGATTATGATATTATATAATTACTAGATTCTAAATCTTCCCTCAAACTCAAGTAGGCCTACCAACTTGAGTTTGAAAAAGTCAAGAAAAAACCTAGGATTAGCCAAGCCAAGTTAAGAGAAACTAGGAACAACCAAGCCAAGAAAAATCAAGAGCAGCCAAGCCAAGAGAAACTTAGGACAACCAAACAACAGCCATAAGCGAGAGAAGCCATGAGAGTAGATATTTGAGGTGAAATCTGAATAAGCGAGCCAGTTATATGTTACTACAAGTGCTCTGCGGACGGCGATGAAGTTTAGGCTGCCCGCCAAGAGCAAAAATTTCATAGGGTCTAAATCTTATAGTTCTGATACTGTGATAAAATATTATAAATTGGATGATTAAAACTATAAAATGGGGAGGGAGCCTTACTATTGAAGCAAAACATCCTACTTAATTTTAATGAAATTGTAATCAATTACAATCAAAATAAAATCAAGAAAATCATACGATATCGTAATTAGGGCTGCAAAACAAATAGAGCCGCTCTAGATCACTTGGCACGGTAAAAGCTGGACTCGACACATAAATAATCAAGCTCAAGCTCAAATTATAGACTCGTTTAGTTATCAAGCCAGTTGAGGCTTGGCTCGAGTTGGCACGCAAGTCAAGACTTAGTAGACTTTTTACATTAATTACTACAACTAACATTAGCATTTTGATACCTTGATGCAGAATTCTTACAAAAACATATTATATGTTATTATTATTCTAAAATTGAGATTGTTTTCTTGTAGAGTATAGGAAAATGAAAGATTATATACCTTCACAATCAAACTATTTTTTGTTGTATTAGACCTATGCGAGTATATATATACATTTTTCGTTGGTCCATTGAGGCTCAAGAACAAGCTCGAACTTGAGTCAAGCTAAGGCCCGCTCAGCTCAAGCTCGACTCGTTAAGTTTTCACTGAGCTCGAGCTCTGGTTCATTAAGGACTTAATAAACAAGCTTGAGTATAATAAAGCTCGGCTCAGCTCGTTTACAACTCTAATCGTATTCATATTAGGTTATGATTATGACATTATATGATTACTGTATTCTAACAGTCATAATCTATTTCTCACGATCCCGTATGTATTATAAGCATCGCGAACCTCTCAAGTGATCAAATTAACAAGTCATCGATCCTAGGAAGAGGATAACAGTTCTTGATCGTCACCTTGTTGATAGAGATTCCCAACAAAACCCAAAACAGAGGACAAGCAAGGGGCCGGTAACCTCCACCCAAAATAACCTAAAGTGCAATCAAACACCACTTGGTCCCCAAAAAAATAAAATAAAAAATCAAACCCAACTAAAGAACAGAGAACAGAGAACAGAAATTATGTTTTATTCATATTTATTTAAGTAAATGCTGGCCCAGTAGATACAACTGTTGCAAGTACCCAATCCAACAACCTCGCTACGTACCAATTATGTTTGAAAATTCGAAAGGAGTATTCGTGTGCAATATTTTCGGTATTTCGTGACAAATGCTCTCAGTTGAGACTGAAGAAGCCCATGATAGGATCATACACAACTTGATTCGCATTTCCAGCAAAAGTGAAGTCCAAATGTGCATACTCCTCCAGGTAAACTACCAAAAGCTTATCGGCATCATGATCGCTAAGAGCGCCCATCAGTGTCTGCACATCTGCGGGATCAGATAGGTAGTCCTGCCCTCCATGAGCAAGGAAAAGAGGAAGGTCATTCGGGATGCTTGACATGTTGTATACGGGAGGCGTGGGCAGCCCGTAGTGTTTTTTGTTGTCATCTTCGCTTCCATAATCGTGCATTGATATGGTGCCTTGTCGAACCACTGCACAGCAACCGCAGATCACAAAGTAAAGATTTACAGCCATTCTTACCAGTGAACAAGGCTAATACAAATTTTTCCTTCCCTGTTCATCTTTCCCTCAACCCAGAAGATTGTCTATTTCCATCATGAGATGACCCAAACGTTAAACTGAATTTCTTGGAAGTCGAGATTCATTGCAATCTGATATAATACCAAACAGCTTAAAGTACTTATAACAGCTATTCGTAAAAGGTTCAGATACTTTTGCGAGTGAAACTGAATAGCTGGACTGTTCGGTTGCTTAAGTGGTCTTCTTCGATTCGGGCAAAGTTCAATCACTCATACATTCAGACATTGAAAGCAGTCCTCGGCTGTGGGAAAATAAATCTTGTAGAAACTTACTCTGTGCTAAATGGAGCATGTTCTTGGTTGCCGTTGGCTGAGGTCCATACTTAAAAACCGCATCCATGGTGGAGGGACTAATACAGCAAGGCGGGCCTATTTACAGCAAATTACAAAAGTTAATTAGCAGTAGATATGAATATCTTTTCCCAAGTGCAGAATGCAGATCAAACAAGTAGGTCATGAGATTAGTGTTACCGGCAATAGCAGAAGCTACTGAGGAACAATCGACGTTCGTTGTGAGGCAAATCCCATTTATAAATTTGGTTACAGCTTCCCTGCTCGGTAAAAGAAGTTAGATTTTGGGTAACAGTGGGAATCTAAAATGGTCAAGAAGATATGACAATAGAACACAATAAGGCTTGTACACAACGTCTGATTGACAACGTGTACATTGAACTGAACCCGCCAACATACGCATATGTTGGTGGAGCCATCAGCACAAAACTTCAACTGCGAGACCATCCGCCAGTAAA
This sequence comes from Rhododendron simsii, assembly GCA_014282245.1. Lineage (NCBI taxonomy): Eukaryota > Viridiplantae > Streptophyta > Magnoliopsida > Ericales > Ericaceae > Rhododendron > Rhododendron simsii. The sequence goes on along the minus strand of CM024958.1, from coordinate 27,625,069 downwards.
AGGGTTTAATCAAGATATGTACGTGTAGGTAATTGTGTCAAAATTGTCGGGTCAGTTTCTCACCCTCCTGGAACGAATTCATGGACGCCCAACCAGTACAAGACCTGTCAAGAAAAAGAGAACAAAAAGAAGGCCATGGGCAAAGCTTTTATCGCAATTTGAAGTAAAAAATATGGTAGTAGAGATTGATGATTACATCGCCTATCATAGAATAAGCAGCAGCTTTTCCAAGAACTGTGGTGATCTGATCCAGGTAAGCTATAGGAGATAACAAAGCAGTTGATCTTATCATGTTCAGTGACTGCTGTTGGGAAAAAGCAGCTAGAGCCATCAGAGTTCCCTAAAAAGGAGGCATCAAAACACAAAATCAATCTCAGCAAAATATTTTTTCCGAATTTTTTTTCTTCTGAAAACTAGTTCATGAACTCAATATTGTAGCGAAAACAAGGATATCATACCAAGGAGTGACCAACATAGTGCAGATTCTGGCCTGTTTGATCATTGACATATTGGACTGAAGCAGGAAGATCATAAGCGGCTAATTCATCCCACGACCAATCCCAGTAAGCCTATGAATTATAGAACAAACATCAAAACAAGTTTAAAACAACGTGTTTTCTTATGAACTCGGCACAGTCATTAAGATGAAGAGAACCGGATCACTGGGACTAAGCGACGTGTGTCCTCTGCTATATTTAGTCCCCCGGGAGTTTGCAAGCCAAACATCGTATCCATTATCAGCCAAAATGAATCCCAAGGATTGATCTGGGGTGTTCAGCAGCCAGGTTGCTGCATCCTGCAACAAAACCAGAAATTTACATTGTTAAATGGTTAAGGTTCAGCATATGCATTTTACGTGTATGGGAAGAGCTGAGTTTGACAAGACAAAAAGAAAATGAAGGGAAGAAGCTGCGTTTATCAACTTGTTCCCCAACTCATTTTACTAATATTCCCATGTAAATTATGATCCAAACGTATGTAACAACAAGACATTTTAGAATGGAGAATGTTACTTACTACCAACAACCCATGCTGCAAAAGAACAGGAGGTTTGTCTGCTATCACGCCAGACCTCCCTGCCGGAAGCCTCTGCAAACTAAGAATATATCCATCCGTTGTTGTCACCTGAGACTCAGAAAAGCCACGTACATATTCGATCCAGTAAATCTCATAGTTCAATACTATAAAACAAATGACAGATTATTCGGTAACACGTATCATACGGTGTGCTCTTCACAAGAGTAACCTTGTGTCTCCACCATTGATTTACAGATACCAACATCGGAATCCGAGAACGATAGCAACCTGCCGTTGTTGGTGTTGATTGTATAAGGTACTTGCCTAGCTCCATCTGCAGACACACACAACAGGAATACTAAAATGCAGATGGTTAGAGAATTAGCCATGCTGTGCATATGTGTGTTGTCTGCCTTGTTTCGAATAAGCTTCCCTGTATATATAGTAGAGGAAACACACGTGTTACATAATAAAGCTTTTGGCCTTCTTCTAAAGCTAACTGTTTCAACATAGCATCCGTTAGAGTCCGTTTGATTAGATTGAAAATGATAAAAATAAAAAATAAAAAATGCAAGAGAGTAAATTTTGTGGTGTTTGATTAGCATAAACATGGTAGAAAGTACAAGAAAGCAAATTTTATTGTACGACTCATTTAAGCATAGGTTACATTACTTTCACTTTCTTACTAAAAACACGGGGAAATTTTATTTTCTTGTGAAAGTTGTCACCTCTTATGACACTTACCATTATGCCTATAGTTTTTTTCCTTTCGTATCAAGATTCAATATACTCCCTCCGTCCCTTATTTAGGGTCCACTATACCATTTTGGGCTGTCTCTTAATAAGTGTCCATTTTGTAAAGTTAGTGGGTAAAAGTTGGTGCGTTGTCTATTTTTTCTCTAAAAGTATATTCCATTTTAAAAAGTTAATGAGTAAAAGTGTAATGATGATGGGTAACTAGAGAAAATGGAGGGAAAAATTTATTTGAAAGGTATAATGATGATGTCTTTTTAATAAGTTGAAATTATGAAGTAGGACACTTAAAAAGGGACGGAGGGAGTATATATTGAGGGTACGTTAGTAACAATAAGTATTTTCTTACAAGATTCATAAAAACAAATTTCCAACTAATCACAGGAGTAGAAGAAAATAAAAAAAAAATTTACTTTACTTTTTCTCTTTTTTATTTTCAGTATAAATTTCTTTCTAATCACGGAGACCCTTAGGGCCCATGCTTTTTCATCCTTAATTACCCCCCAAAATTATTGTGGACAGGGAAGATTTAGCCACTCATTATGAGAGGGAAGTTGCGAGGTTGATGGTGTTGCTCTTTATTTTTCCTAAGGTGCAAATTCATTTGTTTCTATTTCAATCAGGACTCAATTAGACCACTTAAAAATTCATCAATGAAGTCATGGGCTGCCGACATATGCTCGTGCCCAATGGACTTGTCTTGACCAATATTTGCTTAATTGCCTTGTAAATATTTTTAATTCCTCAATATAGCTCCATGTATTACTCAATTGCTCCACAAGTCCTCAGACGAGGAACGAGGAAAAAAATTATCAAACTTTAAGTAATATTATAAATGGACATAACAAGAGTAAATTAGGAGGCGTAAATGGGCACATTTAAGCACCTATCAGACATCTTCGCGTAATAGTATTCTTGCCACATATGAAACTTAAATAAATACAACTCTTCCAAGTATAGTTAGCTCTTTAAAAATTGCAATGATTTGGTCTCATGTGCTTCAAATTGCCATGATTTATTGTTAGACTTTTCTCACATCGCTCATCTAAGTCACCCCAGCTTGGTTAATAAATTCTAGAGGTTACTTCAATTATATATTGCCAATTGGTTTTGAGGTGGATGCTTTAACATGGTATCAAAGCTAGGTTTTCGGAGGTTTTTCCCCTTTGTTGTGTCATAGTTGTACTTTGTTTCGTTGTGATCCTTATGTTCCGGATCCTTTGTTGACCCCCGACTTGCACATGCGAGGAAGTGTTGAAAATTGTCTCACATCGATTAATTATCACCTTGAAAACTGGTATATGAGCTTGAGCGGCCTCTCCTCTCAATGCCAATTAATTTTAGGTAAAAACCCTCTAAGAAATCAAACATTTATTTAAGAGAGATGGTTTCAAAAGAAAATTTCTTCGACCATTCAAACATGAAACGCTACTTTCAATTCAAACATGCCATAATTATCCTTGACTCTTACTTTATGGAAAACCAAGTGTTTTCAATAATCATAGGGCTGCAAACGAGTAGAGCCGAGCTTTGTCGAGCTCGAGTTCGCTCGCTCGTTTACTAAACAAGCAAAAAATTTGAGCTCGAGTTCGGCTTAAGTGTTAACGAGCCGAGCTTAGTCTTTTATTAAACAAGCCTCTTTAATCGAGCCGAGCCTTCTTTAATGAGGCGAGCTTTTTTCGAACGAACCGAGCTCCACTTGGCTCAAGCATTTACTAAACGAGACGAAAACTCGAATTCGAGAGCCGAGCCGAGCTCGCGAACTGTTCGGTTTATTTGCAGCCCTAGTTTTCATCCTCACCTAAACTATAAATATACCCAGCTAACATACTTCCATTCATTCTTGACATCCTACCACTACAATTAAAAATACAAGCTTTCTGTTTTTCCTCTAACCAAAGACGTATAGTTTGGGTCAACATCAATTACCTTCTCCACAACTCTAAAATCTGATTTTTTTTTAATTGATTTTTACATTCCTTTTTTGATATTCACTCTTTTTTTTTTAGTGTTGAAAGTGTATTTATTTTTTTGCTAAAAGACAAAAAAATAGAGTGTGAATATAAAAAAGAGTAGTGTGAAAATGAGCTCTCTTTTTTGTGATGAAAATCGACGAATTGATAATATAGGCGGGCTTTCCTTTTTATAGGGCTGTCTATGTTGACACAAACCTATGAACTCATCCAAATTCACTTAAACTCCATCCATATATGACAGCAATTGGCATTGGTCAAAGATGCAATGAAATAGACGCGATTCACTATCAACCTTTCAAGAAACGTCTCTTTTTCTTTTTACACTTGGGTGTCTGAGCTAGTTTTTCTGTATCTCAACTAATTCAGGAATTTTGAAATTAACGACAGGGCAACTCTATAGTGGCCCTAAGATTTTTCTAGCGGTAGAAGCTGACCCTTCAAAGTTGGGACAGTAAATCCCTTATTTGTTGACATGTTGTCACTCGACCAACCTTTTGAATTTGTCTTTAAGAAGTAGTAAATTGAAGCCTAGTGATAGACGCGTAAATATGCACATTAGTGCTTCCTAATTTGTCTTTGTTAAGTTTATTTATATTGTTAATCAAAATTTAATACTTAATTTGTGTACTCTAATTGTTTGAAAACTTAATACGTTAGTTGTTGATGGAAGCATGAATTGTGCCATATAATTTTTCCTCCACAGCCCAGTGGTGTTTGAAGTGAAATGGGGGTTGCAGAAAATACTCCAACTCACACGTGTATTTGGTGTACCAAAAGTAAATGTTTTATTAATTGAAATTTGACTAAGAATTGGGCTGACAAAACAACTAAGGATGGGGCCCAAATTACATATGTTTTACGAGGGCATTTGCAAGCCGGATATCACGCGAAACAGAAGACGAACGCAAACAAGGGAGCCATGCATCAGGAGGATTTCGCCGCACATTGTTGAGCAATTTCTAACTTCCGTTGTTTTTTCAGAGATGTTTTCTTTCAAGTTTTGAAGCTTTATTTAATTTTTCATATTTTGATAATTTGTTTTAATTTCTGTTCTTAATTAAAGTTGTTCGTTGGTATTCAATTAGTTGTTATTTTTAATTTATTTTTTTCATCTCGCATAATAGAAGTATGATTCCAATTAGAGTTTCTTCCGTTTTTTGCCTGGTAATGAGTGAGTAGTCGTTTAGGTAGGGTCATGGGGTGATTAGTACGCCGTGACCAGTTCGGGCACTGCTCCTATTTTCAAATAATAATGAAAAAACAATTTGAGGGTAATAAAGTACGTTGTTGATCTCATTATTTTTGTAGTCGAGTGTTGAGAATGTTTTGAATTACCTACTTATCTCTTGGGTTTGGAAAGTTGGATGGTTGTGTTACCCATTGGAGAGGATTATAAGCCATCTTTGCTATTTTAAACCGGTTCGTTTCTTCCTTTCATATATTTATCTCTTATGAGCCTGTTTGAGCCTCTTGCATGCTAGCATTTTTCTCCACCATCTATATTGTGTCTTGCAAAGAGTTAGTTAATGATGTGAATGTGAATTATTCAGAAGAGAGGGTAAATATTGTTAGAATTGAACTTTGTTGATTGATGATCTCCCAGTACAAAAAAAAAAAAAAAAAAAAGAGTAAAAAAAGAAGATACCAAACGATTGAGAAAATTAGAAATACTTGTTTTTAATGTGGGAAAGAAAGGTAGGAAAGAGAGATGTGGCGAAATTGAAAAAAAAAAAAAAAAGAGAAGAAAGAGGGGCACACATTATTATATTTGCCCTATGCGAATTGTTGTGAACCATTCTCGAACACTTGAATATTTTACCTAACCTTCAAATATTTTCCCTTACCGAATGTTATAACCGGAATTGAAGTCCTATTTAATTCTAGGGGCAATGGGCTGTGAATTGGTAGATAGAGAGAGTTTTCAACACTTGATACTCATTTCATGAGATCATGTGTCCACTTTATAGAGCGTTTTTTTCGTGTCATTATGTGCGGAAGTATTTTACTTCATTTACATAACGTCCGCCAGCACATATTGAGAGTATCTAGAATGTACCTTGTTTCGAGTGATTTCAGTTGTTGAGTGTATGACACGGTGAGATTTGAGGTTAAGACTCGGTCCTGAGAGAACTTTCAGTTATTTTTCACATGTAATAAAAACTCTTGCTCACACACGCTAAGTATAGGTGCCATGACAAATTTCTATGACTTGATAGTATTTATAACTGCTTATACCCATTATCTCTTTGCCATAGCTTCATATTCTTTGCTTGAGATTGATTTGAGCTGTTTTACAAACTTTCGGATTTCATGCGAAAAGTATTTATAATGTCTGTGGGTGTTCATTACTGTAAACCATGACAAGACTCCACTCGTCATCTAGGGATCACCTAGGGGTTTAAAAGGCTTGTCGCACAGGCTAAGTGCAATCGTGAGTCCTACGAAAATGACATAGTTAAAATTTATCTTATTTGGTTTCTTCGCTCGGGACTAACAAATTATAAGTTAAGGGGTGTAATAGGCGCGTAAATGTTCACATTCATACTTACTAATTTGTCTTTGTTAAGTCTATTTATATTGTTAATCAGAACTTAATGCTTAATTTGTGTACCATAAGTATTTGAAAGCTTAATACGTTAGTTGCCGATCAAAGTGAGAATTGTGCCATATAATTTTTCCTCCACAGCACAGTGGCGTTTGAAGTGAAATGGGTTGCAGAAAATACTCCAACTCACACGTCTATTCAGTGGACCCAAGGTAAATATTTTATTAATTGATTTGACTAAGAATTGGGCTGACAAACCAAAGTAAATGTTTTATCAATAATAATACTACTTGCACATATTATGCACATATATTTTTGTAGAGCCCATATTGGAATTCTAAAAAATGATCCAAATCGATCATATTTTTTAAAATATTTTTGGAAGGGTTCATGTAGAAAATCAGCTCCAACGGATATCGATAAGAGCTTTCTCAAAAATCGTAGGGCAAATTAGAATGATTCACCCTACGATTTTTGAAAAAGCCCTTACCGATATCCGTTGGAACTGATTTTTTACAAAAATCCTCCAAAAAATATTTTAAAAAATATGATCGATTTGAATCATTTTTTAGGACCTCAATATGGACCTCACAAAAATATATGTAATGATATGTGCACAAAAGTACGTTTGGGAATCATTACCGTTGATCAACTGGTTTGACCAAGGATTGGGCTGACAAAACAACTAAGGATGGGGCCCAAATTACATATGTTTTACGAGGGTTTTTGCAAGTAAAGAGAGGCGGCACTTTTGGCCGGATATCACGCGAAACAGAGGACGACGAACGGGAAGATTTCGCCGCACATTATTAAGCAGTTTCTAACTTTCGTTGTTTTTTCAGAGTTGTTTTCATTTCAAGTTTTGAAGCTTTATTCAATTACTCACACTTTGTTAATTCGTTTTAATTTTTGTTTTTAATTAAAGTTATTCTTGGAATTCAATTAATTGTTTTCTCTTATTTATTTTTTTCATCTCGCACAATAGAAGTATGATTCAAACTAAGATTTCTTTCGTTTTTCGCTTGGTAACGAGTAAGTAGTCGTTTAGATAGGGTCGCAGAATGATTAGCACGATGTGACCAGTTCGGGCACTGCTCCTATTTTTAAATAATAATGAAAAAACAATTTTAGGGTAATAAAGTACGTCCGTTAGACGAACCCAGGTATTGTCGGAGCTCATGTGAATGGGGGAATGGGGGTCCAAAACTCATTTTTCGCCACGCATGGGTAAACGGCGACTCTAAAAGTTTGCATCTTCCGGGGTAGCTTTTTCTCTCTAAAGTCGAACGTTTTTAAAGTCGAACGTTTTTAAGAATACCGAATGGATCAAATAAGTCCAGAATTGGTTGCAAGTGCTATGAACCCTACGATCGTACCTTTTTTTAATTATTTAAAAAAAAAACAATTTCTTAAGTTTAGTTAAACTCAACATCAAATCACAAGGGGCGCCTACCTAAGAGTCATTCAAATTATAACAATCCGAGTTTTTAGTCAGCACACATCATCGTCTTTGCGGATTCGATTCCGGTCTTATCGAATATTGTGCTATATCGGTCTCTACCCTACACTTGGAGCAACCCATTAATTTAGGACTAGGATTCCGCCAAGCACCTAGAATTCAATAAAAAGAGAAGAAGAAGGAGGAGGAGGAGGAGGAAAAAAAAAACTTGCTTGCGCAGGCAAGACAAATACACACAGTTCCAACAATGTGTTCTCTAATCTAGATCAATGTGGCAATCCAACAGCAAGATTACAAAACAGAGTACTAGACTCCACAACTAGAGCAAAATCAGACCACAACAAACCACCATCTTCCAAAAAAAACCAATAACAACGCCTGGTATAAGTGCCTTGAACTGCTTGTTTTATCTTTTCCCATTCCTTGGATCCGGGGACTCTCAAGTGCAGGGGCGCCCTACAGAGGTTTCATGTCATCCATCTCAATAATTAATGATTCGGATTTTAGAAGACTCGTTCCGGAAAGAGTAGTTTCTTCCCGGAATGAGTCTTTTAACAAAATCTAACTATTGAAAACACTTTTAAACGACCGCGATGATAGCATGTGTTAAGTAGTAAGATTTATGATTTGCCAGAACACCTTCACCTGAATTGTGCAAAGATGTTCTTGTTTCTTCTTTTCCAAACAAAACTCAGTATATATGTTCTTTCTTTTTTCTCTTTTGTTTTTTGGTCAAACGGAAAGAGTATATATTTTCCTTGTTGTCTATAAAGTCATGTTTCAGCCTCATCTGTTTCCCTGAGGATTGATAACACAACTAAAGAACAAAGAACAGAATTATAGTATTTTTTTTTTCATATTTATTTAAGTACCCAATCCAACAACCTCGCTACATGCGAATTATGTATGAAAATTCAAAAGAAGTGTTCGTGTACATGTAGTACTTGTCAAAATTTACAATATCAACGGTTTGAATTTAATTTTTGGTATAGGGAATGGTGTGGTTAGATTTAAAAAAGAAGAAGAATCAAGAGACATGATGAGGATAAATTGGTCTTTTAATGTTTGTCCGTTAATATGGATGGAAAACATGACAGTAAGGGGTCTATCTGCACATTTTCAAAACAAGTAGATTACGTGGTCAATTTTGAACCATAAAAGGGTATCCGCGCATAGCGATAACCACATATGGTCAAAGTGGACTTTGCCCTTTTTTAAAAACATGCATTTACACCACTAGAAATCGGCTCTCAATGTTTTCCAAGTCATAAACCGTTTCCCACGAATCCCAAGATCCCGTAGCAAGTGGTTTCTATAGTATAATTAGCATCGCAAACCTCTCAAATGATCAAATAAGTCATCGATCTTAGGAAGAGGATAACAGTTCTTGATCGGTCACCTTGTTGAATTGGCAAGGTGCCTGTGGTGGGCCGAACTCGACTGGGCCATGGTTTGGATCACGGTGTAGTGATAGCACAGGTGGCTTGGGCCGAGGCCACACGCTCGATTTGGGCCTAAGCTACATATGCATGCAAGCCTACAGTTTATTGGGTTGGGTTGAACAGAGATGGACCGAGCCGAATGTTACTTCGGTCTAAGCAGCCCGGGTTTACTTCGGTCTAAGCAGCCCGGGTGTAAACCCGTGGATCGTCCCTTCAGGTCGGGCATGCACCAGGTCGGCCCGACCCAGGCTAAATATCCGAGCGGAATTCCTTCCTGTTGGTTCTAGGGGTTTCTAGAACATTTCAGAAGCTAGGGCTAACATGAACTAGGTGTCACCGAGCTAAGGCGGTTACATGTGACGTCACAGGCACGTGTTAGGCACACCTAGCTTGGATAGCAAATACATTTGTCTATAAGTAGAAGAGGAGGAGCCCTATAAGTAGAAGAGGAGGAGCCCTAAGAAGGTACGTTCTCACAACTCACAAAAGTCATCTCCTGTGTATTGACTTGCTCGTCGGAGAACGATAGCCAACCACCCTACGTCTTGGTACAAGTACCACGGGGAGCGACGGAGAGAAGATCCGAGAAGGTAGAGCAGAACCACCACACCACAGTACGTGCCAACAAAACCCAAACAGATGACCAGCAAGGGAGAACAACCCCCCAAAATAACCTAAAGTGCAATCAAACACCACTTGGTTCAACAACCAAAAAAAAAATTTCAAACACAACTTAAAGAACAAAGAGCAGAATTTCTATTTTTTTTTCATATTTATTTATGGAAATGCTGGCCCAGCACAAAAAATTGTTGCAAGTACCCCATCCAACAACCACGCTACATACCAATTATGTTCGAAAATTCGTAAGAGTATTCGCATACGTCTATTTTCGGTGTTTCGTGACAAATGCTCTCAGTTGAGACTGAAGAAGCCCATGATAGGATCATACACAACTTGATTCGCATTTCCGGCGAGAGTGAAATCCATATGTGCGTACTCCTCCGTGTAGTGTACGACAAGCTTATCGGCATCATGATCGTTAAGAGTGCCTATCAGTGTCTGCACATCCGCAGGATCCGAAATGTAGTCCTGCCCTCCATAGGCAAGGAAAAGAGGAAGGTCACTTGGGATGCTTGCCATGTTGTATGCGGGAGGTGTGGGCTGCCCGTAGTGTTCATTGTTGTGATGTTTACTTCCATAATCGTACATTGCTATGGTCCCTCGTCGAACCACTGCACAAGAACCACAGATCACAAAGTAAAGATTTTGAGCCATTCTTGCTAGCGAACGAGGATGACACAAATTTTTCCTTCCCTGTTCATCTTTCCCTAATCCCAAAAGATTGTCTAGCTATTTCCATCATGATTTGACCCAAACGTTAAACCGAAAATCTTGGAAGTTGAGATTCATTGCAATCTGATATACTACCAAACAGCTTCAAGTACTTATAACAGCTATTTGTAAAAGGTTTAGAAACTTTTGTGCAACTGAATAGCCGGACTAGGTGGTTGCTTAAGTGGTCTTCTTCAATTCAGGCAAAGTTCAATCACTCATACATTGAAAGCAGTCCACGGCTGTGGGAAAATAAATCTTCTTGAAACTTACTCTGTGCTAAATGGAGCATGTTCTTGGTTGCTGTTGGCTGAGGTCCAATGTTAGCAACCGCATCCATGGTGGAGGGACTAATACAGCAAGGCGGGCCTATTTACAGCAAATTACAAAAGTTAATTAGCAGTAGATATGAATATCTTTCCCTAAGTGCAGATAAAACAAGTAGGTCATGAGATTAATGTTACCGGTAAAAACAGACGTTAGTGAGGAACAATCGATGTTCATTATGTGGCAAATCCCATTTGCAAATTTGGTTACAGCTTCCCTGCTCGGTAAAAGAAGTTAGATTTGGGTGACAGTGGGAATCTAAAATGGTCAAGAAGATATGACAATAGAACATAGTAAGGCTTGTACACGTTGTCCAATTGACAATGTACGTGTAGATTGAACTGAACTGTTTATAATGGGTTAGATAAGAGCCCACATATGTTGGTGGAGCCATCGGGCATCGGCACAGAACTTCAACTGCGAGACCAGCAGCCAGTAAAAGGGTAGGGTTTAATCGATATATGTGCAGGTAATTGTGTTAAAATTGTCAGGTCAGTTTCTCACCCTCCTGGCATGAATTCATCGCCGCCCAACTGGTACAAGACCTGTCAAGAAGAAACGAACAATAAGAACGCCATGGGAAAGGTTTTTATTGCGATTTGAAGTCAAAGTATGGTAGTAGATATTGATCGTTACGTCGCCTATCATAGAATAAGCAGCAACTTTTAGAAGTGTGGTGATTTGATCCAGGTGAGCTATAGGAGATAACAAAGCAGCTGATCTTATCATGTTCAGTGACTGCTGTCTGGAAAAAGCAGCTAGAGCCATCAAAGTTCCCTAAGAAGGAGGCATCAAAACACAAAATCAATCTTAGCAAAAATCATTTTTCTGAATTTTTTTCTTCTGAAAACAACTTCATAAAGTAAATATTGTAGAGAAAACAAGGATATCATACCAAGGAGTGACCAACATAGTGCAGATTCTGGCCTGTTTGGCCATGAACATATTGGACTGAAGCAGGAAGATCATAAGCGGCTAATTCGTCCCACGACCAATCCCAGTAAGCCTACAAATTATGGAACAAACATCAGAACAATTTTACAAAAACGTGTTTTCTCATGAACTCCGCACAGTCATTAAGATGAAGAGAACCGGATCACTGGGACTAAGCGATGTGTGTCCACTGCTATATTTAGTCCCCCGGGTGTTAGCAAGCCAAACATCGTATCCATTATCGGCCAAAATGAATCCCAAGGATTGATCTGGGGTGTTCACCAGCCATGTCGTAGCATCCTGCAACAAAACAAGAAATTTTGCATTGTCAAATGGTTAAGTTTCAGCATATGCATTTTACAAGTATGGGACGAGACTTGAGTTTTGTTCACTCTCCACTTAAGAGGGTAAACATTATCCTCCTTCTTATTGATTGAAATGGTGTGGATCCCACTACAAAATGATGTCATGCTTACCAAAACTTTATTGCAGGGGTAAGCATGGCATCACTTGTGGTGAGATCCACATCATTTCAACCAATAAAAGGGAGAGTAATGTTAAATTTAAAATTGCACTCATGGGAAGAGGCTGAGTTTGAAAAGACAAAAAGAAAATAAAGGGAAGAAGCTGCGTTTATCATCAACTTGTTCCCCAACTCATTTTACAAATATTCCCGTGTAAATTATGATCCAAACGTACGTACCAACAAGACATTGTAGAATGGAGAAGGTTACTTACTACCAACAAACCATGCTGCAAAAGAACAGGAGGTTTGTCTGCTGTCACGCCAGACCTCCCTGCCGGAATCCTCTGCAAACTAAGAATATATCCATCCGCTGTTGTTACCTGAGACTCAGAAAAGCCACGTATGTATTCGATCCGTAAATGTCATAGTTCAACACTATAAAACGGATGACAAAGTATATTATTCGGTTGTCATACAGTGTGCTCTTCACAAGAGTAACCTTGTGTCTCCACCATTGATTTGCAGATACCAACATCGGAACCCGAGGACCATAGCAACCTGCCATTGTTGGTGTTGATTGTATAAGGTACTTGCCTAGCTCCATCTGCGCACACACACAACAGGAATACTAAAAAGCAGATGGTTAGAGAATTAACCATGCTGTGCAAATGTCTTGTGTTTGCCTTGTTTCAATAAACTTTCTGAATATATAGTAGAAGAAACACACGTGTGACTAAGGTGGAGTATAATATTCTTGTTACATAATAAAGGTTTTGGCCTTCTTCTACCTCTTACTGTTTCAACAAAGCATCTGCATGTTAGGGTCTGTTTGATTAAAATGAAAATGATATTAAAAAAAATATGCAAGAAAGAGAAGGGGGAAAAAACAAAAGTAAATTTTATCATACAACTCATTTAAGCATGGTTACATAGTTTTCACTATCTTACTAAAAACACAGAAATCTTATTTTCCTATGAAAGATGTCACGACACTTACCATTATGCCTATAGTTTTTTCCCTTTCATATCAAAGATTCAATATATGTAAATTAAGGTTAAATTAGTAACTATGAGCATCTTCTTACTAGATTCATAAAATATATATATATATATATATATATATTAATCAAACAAATAAAAGAAAATAAACACAGTGTTTGGTTCACAATTTTGGATTGAAATTTTTGAGTTAAAATGTAAAAATATGTGATTGGATGAGTTATTTCAAAAATATGTGGAACCCCTGACTAAGATTTACTAAAAAAGAAAAAAAAGAAAAAGGGGCAGTTAAAAAGACCCAGTTGGCAAGTGTCCCAAGTCTGTTCCGTTCTTCTCTCTCTCTTCAATTACTCCCAACTCATCTTTTCCTCCAAAAATTCATCCCAACCACTCATCTCCCTCTTGAAACTTCATCCCAACCACTCATCTTTCTCTTCAAAAATCATCCTGTAACGCCCCAAGCAAACCACTAGCCCAATACCTTGATTTTGATCCACAAGCCACACCACATGGCCTAAAAGCTTAAGCACAAGGTACTAGTAGTAGCCCACAAGATTTGTTATATGCCCAAGATCATCCATGTAGACTTCCAATATGGGACGGGGTGTTACAATCTCCCCAACTTTATAGCCTCGCGCCCTCGCGAGGGGTCGAGCACTATAATCACCAACGCAAATCAAACCAACAACCAAATCAAACCAAACTCTAAGGCCCACATGGTTGTGTACATGGATGGCTCTAATACCACCTGTAACGCCCCAAGCAGACCACTAGCCCAATACCTTGATTTTGATCCACAAGTCACACCACATAGCCCAAAAGCTTAAGCACAAAGTACTAGTAGTAGCCCACAAGATTTGTTATATGCCCAAGATCATCCATGTAGACTTCTAATATGGGACGGAGTGTTACACATCCCCTCCACGTACAGCTCTTTTATGGCTGTGCAGAGAACGAATCTCTGCAACTCTGTCCCAACCATCTCTCTCTCTCTCTATGTCCGGGTGGGAGTGGTGGGGGCCGAGTCAGATTTAAGTCAAAGCTAGTAGTCTATGCCGGTCTTGGCCCCACATCAAAGATGGCATTCAAACACAACTTTAAGAAATAAAAACTCCAAATGGCCAACCGAACACAGTGAAATTTTCTTTTCACTTTCTTTTCTTTTACTTTTTTTTTTCTAATTTTTACTTTTGAGTATATATAAATTTCTTTCTAATCAAGCGGACCCTCAGGGCCCATGCTTTTTCATCCTTTCCCAATCATTCATAGTATAACAATGTATTATTTTTCTCTAACTTTTTCCAAAACTTTTTACATGGCACCCTCATAAATCTCGATCTTCTCCCTAATCTGACAAGATCATTTCTAAACTTCAAGTAATGCATGTTATTGGTGCAAAGTAATTACAAGTGATATGTGACTAACTTGTTTCATTTTTACAAATGACACCAGCGTCATAGCTAGGAAAGACAAGCGCGGCAACACCTTTATCTACTCTACTAGAGGATAGATCTATCTTTTTTTTGATTTCTGGGATTAGTCGAGATGCACGTAAGCTGGTTCAGACGCTTGAGTTATCCAAAAAACAAAAAAGGAACTCGTTGTGGTACAACACAATGGTCGGCCTGGAGGGTAGATGAGTGAAGTTTTCTGGAGGATTAAATCTCCTAATTAATTGTCGACGTAGGAACGTCGCTTTAAGAGCAATTAGGGAGGGATTAAATTAATGAGAAACTAAAGTCCATAAGCTAATCGTTTTTAAGCACAATTCAATACTTCTCCTCTACTCCCACAATTATTGATCTCCAAGTATTTTATTGACTTTCATACTATTGTAGCTCTCCAAATGGCACGGGGTCGCCATTTTTCTAATTTGTTGTTCTTGTATTTTATTTTATTTTTTTGGTTGAAACCATTAATCTCTCACTAATTTTGCTACCTCGTCGTGATTTGAAATCAAGGCATACCGTGAGTATGAATTTTGATTTGGTACTATACTAGCGATCAATTACATTGATTGGAGGAGGGCAATCAAAGATATATCGCAACATGATGGAGAGGTGGATTTTTACTTGACTTAGCCATTCCACAAGTACAAAAAAATGGATTTGAAAATCCTGTAGTGCAAGGCCCCTACACTGTAGGGTGCACACGGGTCATCGATCTTGACAATGAATGATTAGATATAATTCAAGCTTCTACAAATCCTACCAATCCATTGTTTGGATGAAAATCCGAGCCGTTCATTGCCGAGATGGACGGCCGGATTGGCCGCACTACACGTGTAATGCGGGAGGTGCACTACAACACCCCCGGGTCTCAAAAAATTTGACATTGGTCTATCATTTTTGTACCAAAAATATAATTTATAAAACAGGGAATTAACAATTATCCCAAAGAATAGCAGTTAACTCCGTGATCGTACACGGGGAGTAAAAAAGCTGAGTTGCTATACTTACAATTACTCCAATTTTTAATTTAATTTGGACACCAAATAGGAGTTGGATTTGTAATTGATTTGATTAAACTAATACTAAACTAGAAAGCAATTGAAGTTTCGAAGACATGAGAGAGAAGAGATTAGGGTTTCGATTCCACATTCCCCTTGCAATATAATCCTAATAAAAACTAGGGTAATTAATTGTTCAACGTAAAACAAATAAGATTAATGTCGCTAGGGCTTGTAATTTCTATCGACAATCGTCAAGAGGGTTCACGGGACTCATACATCGTAAAGACTATCTCAACATAGTGCAAATCATCTCACTCAATTTAATCTCAGAAAAATGAAAATTATTGTATATATGATAGTGCTTGATATTCGAAATATAAACACAATAAATAAATAGAAAAAATCTCTTCATCAAACAATGAATCATCCCAAAAAGTCATACAATTAACTGTTGAATAAAACCCTAAGAATCAAACGATTACATTTACTCAGAGAAAGTTCCCTCGTTACCCTATATATGTCCCTATGTTGAGATGCAAATTTCACGTTAATTTGATTGGGCTTGATTGGGCGGTGACAATCACCTCGATGGTGATTTAACAAAAAGTAACAGATATTACTCCATAAAATAGCAAGAGAACAAATTCTATCTATCGTCGGTGTTTTTTTACCACCGTCTATTATGGGCCTCACCGATTGTTTATTCTTATAATTTGAACCGTTCGTATTTGAAGACCTACAGTATAGTATTGCCATGCAAAAAAATCAGCTTGATTGGAAATCGATAAATATATCAAAATTTGAATTTTGGTTTATAAAATGGACGATATGATTTTTGTCAATAATCATAAAACTAAACTGTCCATTTTAGCAAAATTAATTTTTGATATTTATATCGATGTCTAATCAAGTTTTTCTCTTCTTTTTTTTTTGCATGGATACACTACTATGTAGATTTACAAGATAAACGGTTCAGAACAACAATAAACACACAGTAAGACCAAAAAACATGATAAAGAAAAAGTGAAGTTTTCTACCACCGGCAAGGACGGAGGGAAAGGGGGGCTCGTGGGGCACGTACCCCCTCTCGAAATTAAAATAATTTTGTTATATTTTCGTATATTTAGGATAATTATGAAATTAAGTGTATTACTACACATACACACTTGCATATATTTCGAAAATATACATATAGAATTAGTTTTATGTTTCAATTTCGAAATATGGTGCATTTATGCTTGTTGGTTTCCGAACTATTTGTCCATTTAGATCAATTCTTTCTTAATTGTACTAATTTTTAATCGTCTACGAGCAATATTTTAAAATAATATCATTAATAAAACTATATCAATCATTCTAAAACTTATCGATGTTCATGTAAAACGTACTCTCAAATTTTGTTTGAGATTTTATACTCATTTTTACATAATTTAAGTGAAAGTATGTTTACAATGCATGCTTTAATTGTGTACGATCTTGTTGTGGTTAACTAGAAAAATTAATTTTCGCCAGTATAATTAACAAGGTGCCCCACTTAATAACATTTCTGAATCCGTCCCCTACCACCGGCCCAAAGAATTTAATCTCAAATAGCAAAGACCCAATACACAACGTGGGTCAATGAACGAACTCCATTTTTGTTCCTTTTATACACGCAAAAAAAAAGAAAAAGAAAAGAAAACTGACGTGCATTGCATGGGAACCCACCCACACAAGTTGTGGGTCAGTCTCAAAGTGCTCAACGTGGGAAACTGCCTCATTCTCTGTCTATATATATTACAGATGGAAACTGCACAGAATCGGGGCAGAGAGAGAGAGAGAGAGAGAGAAGTGCAGTCGAGAAGAAAATTCTAAGAAAACATTACGCAATAAGCAAGTGCGAGATCGAGAAATTAGGCAAAATTTTGAGCAGGAGAAATCAAAGTACCCACCGGTGATCAAGATCGAGGTAGAATTTCTTCCCTTCTCCGTCTCCATTCTTGCTTTCTCTTTTCCTCTGTTTTTGAAGCTTCCTCTTTCTTTGGAAACTCCGATCTCTCTCAAAAAGGGAATAAAATCTGTTTTCTGCTTCTCCTAAATATATATATGTACCCTCAGTTTGTGTGATGATAGAAAAAAACGCCAGTTCGAAGTCATCCAAACAGATTTGAAACTCTTTTCAAATAAGAGTCCTGTTTGAAGTGGGAGAAGTAGCAATTTTACAAGAGGGGTTCCGAATATTCTAGTGTTAACCCTGCTGCCCGTATTTCAAAAGAGGTCGAAACGCAAAATGATTTGGGCCATGTTTTTAAAACATTTAAAACGTAAAAATGCCAATGAGTTCAGCCTTGCCGTTCCTAAAAGGGTCGAAATTCTATTGCCGTGAAGCGACGAGAAGTTGAAATTCAATTCAAACATGCCACAATAATCCTTTACTTTTACTTTATGGAAAACCAAGTGTTTTCAATAATCGTAGGGATGCAAACAAGCTGAGCTAAGATGAGCTTTGTCGCGCTCGAGCTCGAGCTCGGCTCGATCGTCTTAACAAATCGAGCTTAGTCTTTTATTAAACGAGTCTCTTTAATCAAGTCATACCTCCCTTAATGGGCCGAGCTTTTTTTGAATGAGCCAAGCTCCACTTGGCTCATTTTCTAAACCAGCCGAGTCAAGCTCAAGAGCTGCTCAGTTCATATACCGCCCTAGTTTTCTTTCATCCTCACCTGAACTATACAAAATATACCTAGCTAACAAAGTTCAATTCTTGACATCCTACCACTACTATTTACTAGCTTTCTGTTTTTCCTCAAACCAAAGACGCATAGTTTGGGTCAACATCAATTACCTTCGCCACAACAACTCTAAAATCTGGGTTTTCTTTTTGTGTGATGAAAATCGACGAATTGGTATTATACGCCTACTTTCCTTTTTATAGGGCTGTGTATGTTGACACAAATGTCTTTTTTTCTCTTTACAATTGGGTGTCTGGGCTAGTTTTTCTGTATCTCAACTAATTTGTGAGTTCAAAAGTTATCAACAAGGCAAACCTAAAGTGGCCCTAGGATTTTTTCCAGCAGCAGAAGCCGAACCTTCGATCTTGGGACAGTAAACCCCCTGTTGACATACTGTCGCTTGACCAATCTTTTGAGTTTACCTTTAAGAAGTAATATTGGAGAAAACTTGCTTGTGCAGGCAAGACAAATACACTCAGTTCCGACAATGTGTTCTCTAATTTAGATCAATGTAGCAATCCAACAGCAAGACAACAAAACAACACATGGTATAAGTGCCTGTTGGAAAAAATCTCGGCAGTAACGAATAATCCAGAAAACAGTTTCATTCATAATGAAGCAATTACATAATCAAAGCAAAAAAAAAAACAGAATACAAAACAGAATTACAACAGTCGAGATACAAACTGAATTTGAACATCAAACCGAGTCCCGTGTGGTACCACGGTCTCCTTAAGAAATGTTCGCCGCCTACCGTGGGTGTTGTAGGTTGCGTCGGCGCCTTTCTCCCAGGGTTGGCTCGGCTAAACCGCAAGCCGCCGGAACACCGCCGTCGACCGCCTTGGCGAACTGACTACCGCCTGCCTCTCTCTCTCTCAAGAACGAATTTCTAGAATGTTTTTGAGTGCTCTGATTTGCTGTGCTTTGTCAAAACCGTGATAGCCCTTTTTATAGCAAATGCCCAAGCTGATAACTCCCATAGTAAATTCAGCCAATGAATTTCGAAATTCAATTCTGCCATGAAGAGGGAGGGGAGGTTACGGGATTAAATCACCATCATGAGGAAGGTTACGGGAGTTACAGATTTCCCACAATCAATACGTCTATTGATTGCGTCCAGGTTCAACGAACCCGAGACTGGTTGCCTCAGAAGACCCTCAAAAATCCCGGTTCCATACACCCGAAATTCCGTAAATTTCCAATAGTGCCAACTGCTAGTTTTATCATTTTCTATTCCTCGGATCCGGGGACTCTGCAGTGCAGGGCGCACTATAGAGGTGTAGTGTCATCCATCCAACAATCAATGGTTCAGATTTTAAAGACTTGTCCCGGGAAGGGTAGTTTCTTCCCGGGATGAGTCTTTTCACAAAATCTAACCATTGAAAACACTTTTGGACGACTGTGATGATAGCATGTGTTAAGTAGTGTACTAGTAAGATTTATGGTTTGCCAGAACACGTTCACCTGAATTGTGCAAAGATGTTCTTGTTTCTTCTTTTCCAAACAAAACTCAGTTCATATGTTCGTTGTTGTCTATAAAGTCATATTTCAGCCTCATCCGTTTCCCTGAGGATTGATAACACAACTAAAGAACAAAGAACAGAATTATGTTTTTTTTTTCATATTTATTTATGTAAATGCTGGCCCAGTACATACAATTGTTGCAAGTACCCAATCCAACAACCTCACTACGTACGAATTATGTATGAAAATTCAAAAGGAGTATTCATGTACATATATTTTCGGTGTTTCGTGACAAATGCTCTCAGTTGAGACTGAAGAAGCCCATGATAGGATCATACACAACTTGATTCGCATTTCCAGCCAGAGTGAAATCCAAATGTGCATACTCCTCCGGGTAGAGCACTACAAGCTTATTGGCATCATGATCGCTAAGAGCGCCC
The DNA here is from genome assembly GCA_014282245.1 of Rhododendron simsii. NCBI lineage: Eukaryota > Viridiplantae > Streptophyta > Magnoliopsida > Ericales > Ericaceae > Rhododendron > Rhododendron simsii. The sequence goes on along the minus strand of CM024958.1, from coordinate 27,604,756 downwards.
ATCAGTGTCTGCACATCCGCGGGATCCGAAAGGTAGTCCTGCCCTCCATGGGCAAGGAAAAGAGGAAGGTCATTCGGGATGCTTGACATGTTGTATACAGGAGGCGTGGGCTGCCCATAGCGTTTGTTGTTGTCATCTTTGCTTCCATAATCATACATTGCTATGGTCCCTTGTCGAACCACTGCACAAGAACCACAGACCACGAAGTAAAGATTTAGAGCCATTCTTACTAGTGAACAAGGGTTTTTTTTTTTTTTTTTTTTTATCCGAAGTGAACAAGGCTAATGTATACAAATTTTTCCTTCCCTTTTCATCTTTCCCTCAACCGAAAAGATTGTCTATTTCCATCATGATTTGACCCAAACGATAAACTGAAGTTCTTGGAAGTCGAGAGTCATTGCAATCTCATAAACATACAAGAAACTTACTCTGTGCTAAATGGAGCATGTTCTTGGTTGCCGTTGGCTGAGGTCCATACTTGAAAACCGCATCCATGGTGGAGGGACTAATACAGCAAGGAGGGCCTATTTACAGCAAATTACAAAAGTTAATTAGCAGTAGATATGAACATCTTTTCCAAAGTGCAGACAAGTAGGTCATGAGACAAGTACTTTTTTTTTTTTTTTTTCCAAAAAAAAAAAGAAGGTCATGAGATTAATGTTACCGGTAAAAACAGACGTTAGTGAGGAACAATCGATGTTCATTATGTTGCAAATCCCATTCATAAATTTGGTTACAGCTTCCCTGCTCAATAAAAGAAGTTAGATTTTGGGCAACAGGGGACTCTAAAATGGTCAAGAAGATAGGAAAATAGAACACAATAAGGCTTGAACACGTTGTCCAGTTGACGACATGTACATTGATCTGAACTGTTTATGGTTTAGACTTTAGATCAGAGCCCCCCAACATGCACATATGTTGGTGGAGCCATCGGCACACAACTTCCAACTGCGAGACCATCCGCCAGTAAAAGGCTTTAATCAAGATATGTGCAGGTAATTGTGCTAAAATTGTCAGGTCAGTTTCTCACCCTCCTGGCAAGAATTCATCGACGCCCAACCAGTACAAGTCCTGTCAAGAAAAAGAGAACAATAAGAATGCCATGGGCAAGATTTTTATTGCGATTTGGAGTCAAAATATGGTACTAGATATTGATGGTTACATAGCCTATCATAGAATAAGCAGCAGCTTTTCCAAGAAGTGTGGTGATCTGATCCAGGTAAGCTATAGGAGATAACAAAGCAGCTGATCTTATCATGTTCAGTGACTGCTGTTGGGAAAAGGCAGTTAGTGCCATCAAAGTTCCCTAAGAAGGAGGCATCAAAACACAAAAACAATCTTAGCAAAAAAAAATTTCCGAAATTTTTTCCTTCCGAAAACTAGTTCATGAACTCAATATTGTAGAGAAAACATGGATATCATACCAAGGAGTGACCAACATAGTGCATATTCTGGCCTGTTTGGTCATTAACATATTGGACTGAAGCAGGAAGATCATAAGCAGCTAATTCATCCCACGACCAATCCCAGTAAGCCTATGAATTATAGAACAAACATCAGAACAAGTTTAAAACAGTGTTTTCTTATGAACTCCGCACAGTCATTAAGATGAAGAGAACCGGATCACTGGGACTAAGCGATGTGTGTCCACTGCTATATTTAGCCCCCCGGGTGTTAGCAAGCCAAACATCATATCCGTTATCAGCCAAAATGAATCCCAAGGATTGATCTGGGGTGTTCACCAGCCATGTTGCAGCATCCTGCAACAAAACAAGAAATTTTCCATTGTCAAATAGTTAAGGTTCAGCATATACATTGTATGTGTATGGGAAGAAGCTGAGTTTGAAAAACAAAAGGAAATGAAGGGAAGAAGCTGCACGTTTATCAACTTGTTCCCTAACTCATTTTACCAAAATTCCCGTGTAAATTATGATCCAAACGTACGTAACAAGAAGACATTGTAGAATGGAGAAGGTTACTCACTGAAAAGACCCCATGCTGCAAAAGAACAGGAGGTTTGTCTGCTGTCACACCAGACCTCCCTGCCGGAATCCTCTGCAAACTAAGAATATATCCATCCATTGTTGTCACCTGAAACTCAGAAAAGCCACATACGTATTCAATCAGTAAATCTCATAGTTCAACACTATAAAACAATTGACAAAGATTATTCGGTCATGTATCATACAGTGTGCTCTTCACAAGAGTAACCTTGTGGCTCCACCATTGATTTGCAGATACCAACATCAGAATCCGAGGACGAATCCAAGGACGATAGGAACCTGCCATTGTTGGTGTTGATTGTATAAGGTACTTTCCTGGCTCCATCTGCAGACACACACAACAGGAATACTAAAATGCAGATGGGTAGAGAATTAGCCATGCTGTGCATATGTGTGTTGTCTTTGCCTTGTTTCCAATATGCTTCCCTGTATATATAGTAGAAGAAAAACACGTATGACTAAGGGGGAGAATAATATTCTTGTCACATCATAAAAGCTTTTGGCCTTCTTCTACCTCTAACTGTTTCAACAAAGCATCCATCAGAGTCTGTTTGATTAGAATGAAAATGATTTTTAAAAAAATGCAAGAAATAGAAGAAGAAGAAAAGACATTTTTTGGGTGTTTGATTAACATGAAAATGATAGAAAGAGCAGAAGAGTAAATTTTATCGTAGACTCATGTAAGTATGCTTACATAGCTTTTACTTTCTTACTAAAAACACGAGGAAATTTAATTTCTTGCGAAAGTTGCCACCTCTCATTACACTTACCATTATGCCTATAGTTTTTTTCCTTTCTTATCGAGATTCAATATGTATATTAAGGGTAAGTTAGTAACTATAAGCATTTTCTTACAAGATTCATAAAAACAAATTTCGTATTAATCACACACGTAGAAGGAAAAAATAAATTTTCTTTTCTTCTATTTTACTTTTTCTCATTTTCACTTTCCAATATAAATTTCTTTTTAATTAACCGGACCCTTAGGGCCCATGCTTTTTCATCCTTACCCAGTCACTACACATAGTATACCAATGTGCTATTTTTCTCTTAGAGCAAAGTCCACTTTGACCCCCTGTGGTTATCGCCATGTGCGGATACCCTCCTCATGGTTTAAAACTAAGCACATAACCTACCTGTGATTTTGAAAATGTGCGGATAGATCCCTTGCCGTCACGTTTTCCATTCATATTAACGGAAAAGTATTAAAAGACTCATATACCCTCATTATGTTCCTTAATTCTTCCTTTTTTTTAAATCTAATCACACCATCCCTTGTACCAAAAATTAAATCCAAACCGTTGATATTGTAAATTTTGACGAGTACTACATCTATGCCAAAATTCAAGTCAATCAAAAAATGTAAAGCCCATGATCGAATCGATTTTGTTATGAAATTAAAATTTCAAATTTGAATTTACTAAAAATTAGATCACTGGGTTATTGATGCCTGATCGAGATGATTTTTTACAGAGATACTCTATTCTTTATTTAATACATTATGAACGACTCGGATTACATTTTAGAGGCGTATGAAATACACCTCCGTTAATATGGATGGAAAACATGACGGCAGGGGGTCTATCCGCACATTTTCAAAACCATAGGTAGGTTATGTGCTCAAATTGAACCATGAGGGGGGTATCTGCACATGGCGATAACCACAGGGGTGGAAAGTAAACTTTGCTCTTTCTCTTATTTTGTCTAAAACTTTTTACATGGCACCGTCCTATATCTAGATCTTCTACCTAATCTGACAAGATCATTTCTGCACTTCTAGTAATCCATGTTATTGGTGCAAAGTAACAAGCTTCTGCAAGTTAGTCACATATTCTTCACATCATCTTTTCATTTTGACAAAGTACACCAGCGTCCTAGCAAAGACAAGCGTAGCAACACATTTATGTACTGTACTAGAGGATCAATATATCTTTTTCTCGGTCCCCGAAATTAGTCGAGGTGCACATAAGCTGGCCCGAACACTTGAGTTATCCAAAAAAAGGAACTCTTTGTGGTGCAACACAATGGTCGGCCTAGAGGGTAGATGGGTGAAGTTTTCTGGAGGATTAAATATTGGGGGATTATATTAATGAGAAACTAAAATCCATAAGCTAATCATTTTTAAGCACAATTCAATACTTCTCCTCTACTCCCACAATTATTTATTTCCAAGTATTTTATTGAATTTCATACTATTGTAGCACTCCAAATGGCACGGGGTCTTCATTTTTCTAATTTGTTGTTCTTGTACTTTATTTTTTTTTAGCTGAAACCATGAATCTCTGACAAATTTTTGCTACCTCGTCGTGATTTGAAATCAAGGCATATATCGTGTAATCGCAACATGATGGGAGAGGTGGATTTTTACTTGACTTGGCCATTCCACAAGTACAAAAAATTGGACATCTTCGCGTAATCGTATTCTTGCCGCATACAAAATTTAAATAGATACAACTCTTTCAAGTTTAGTTAGCTCTTTAAAAATTGCAATGATTGGTCTCTCTGTGCTTCAAAATTGCCATGATTTATTTAAGAGAGATGGTTTCAAAAGAAAATTTCGTAGACCCTTCAAACATGAAACGTTACTTTCAATTCAAACATGACACAATAATCCTTTACTTTTAGTTTATGGGGAAAACCAAATGTTTTCATCCTCACCTGAAATACCACTACAATTAAACAAAAAACTCCGCCGTTCTCTGTTTCACCGCTTCCTCCACCACTCTCAATCTCACAGTCCAAAAGTGTTTCAGATGGTCTGCATTTTAAAAGACTTTTCTTAACTCTTCCCTGAAAGAGTTTTTAAAATTCGGACCATTGATTGCCAAGATGGATAGTGAGATTGAGCGCGACGCATAGTTTGGGTCAACATCAACTTAGATACCTTCTCCACAACAAATCTATTTTTTTTTTGTGTGCGCATGTGTGTGTGATGAAAATCCACAAAGTGATGTTATTGTTATACGCCAACTTTCCTTTTTATAGGTCTGTCTATGTTGACACAAACCTATGAGTTACCTATGAACTCATCCAAATTTACTCAAACTCAATCCATATAGACAGCAATTGGCATTAGTAAAAGATGCAACGAAAAAGACGCGATTCACTATCAGCCTTTCAAGAAATGTCTCTTTTTCTCTTTACAATTGGGTGTCTAAGCTAGTTTTTCTGTATCTCAACTAATTCGGGAGTTCTGAAGTTACGACGGAGAAGACCTGTAATGACCCTAGGATTTTTCTAGCAGTAGAAGCTGACCCTTGATTTTGGGATAGTAAACCCCTTACTTGTTGACATGCTGTCACTCAACCAACCTTTTGAGTTTGCCTTTAAAGTAGTATATCAAAGCCAAGAATTCAATAAAAAGAGAAAAAGAAGACTTGCTTGTGTAGGCAAGACAAAAACACTCAGTTCAGACAATGTGTTCTCTAATCTAGATCAATGAGGCAATCCAACAGCAAGATTACAAAACAGAGTACTGGACTCCAGAACTAGTGCAAAATCAGACCACAACAAACCACCGTCTTCCATAAAAACAAATACTGTAACTATTAACACCACATGATAAGTGGCAGTGCCGATCGAAAAAAAAAAAAACACCGCACGGTAAGTGCCTTGAACTGCTTGTTTTATCTTTTCCTATTCCTCGGATTCGGGGACTCTGAAGTGGAGGGACGCACTACAGAGGGAGGTGAAGTGCAGGGACGAGTCTTTCAATGGTTCGGATTTTGAAAGACTCCTCCTAGGAAGAGTAGTTTCTTTCCGGGATGAGTCTTTTAACAAAATCTAACCATTGAAAACACTTTCGGACGGCTATTATGCTGCACTACAGTGTCCTGGTTCCCTTATTCCTCCGTAAATTAAGATTTCCTCACTGCAATGATAGCATGTTTTAAGGTAAAATTGTACCGTAGTTAACTATCAGAGTAACCTGGTTAATGAGACAATTATGCACGCAAAAACACGTGCAGCAGGAAAAAAAAAAAACAAGATTTCGTGACCGACAAAGTAAGTATAAGAAAATACTCCAAGATACCTTCTCATATTTTAAAGGCATCCTTTCGTCTTTGCAAACCGTTTCAGAGTGTACTGTCTGCAACTTCTTTGAAAGAATACCTTCACCAGAATTGAGCAAAGATTCTCTTGTTTCTTCTTTTCCAATCAAAACTCAGTGAAGTATATATGTTCATTGTTGTCTATTCATATTTCCGCCTCATGTCTTCCTGAGGATGATAACTCAGAAAACTTGATCCCCCATTCCGGGGTCAGAGCACATTTAAATTCTGCATCAGCTTGGATTTACACTTTTATAAGAGCATTCCGCATGCCCCCAACAGATACAACAATGCTAGTGACACACACGTCTGCACAAACACTCAAACTAGTGTGTAAAATGTGTGTCCCCTCAATGTTTTGTGCTGTGAGCGTGTGCGCAAAACTAGTGTGTAAATTGTGTGTCCCCTTGATGTTTTCCCAGCAGAAAATACAGCACATTCATAGCACTCTAACAAAATGTAGTACCATTAACTCTGTTGAATTGAAGATTCCTGTAAGAACACATTAAATTAATCATATTTAAGGCCAAAAATTAACATCAAGAGAAGAATACATCGAAGAAAAAAACAAAACTGTAGATCATATTTCTTTTCTAAGCATACATGTATGAGAAATGCCAATGTTTCGAATGTCCACAATAAATGTACTCTCCGGTCATTTTTCTCAATTAACAACCTCCGCAAGTGCTGCTACATAATTTACCTGCTACCGATGAGGTATGGTTTCTCCAGAATTTTGTGCAACAGGTAAATCCTTTTGCAATGCATCTGACGTTTTTGCAGCATTTTCTGGTGATCTGGGTCTTAATAACGGTCTTCGTAAGAACTTGAGTTGCCACCGTTTAGGTTTGATCTGCCCTAGCAACTTCAGCTGCTCCTTCTTGAAATTCCTATTCGCATACCATTTCCCACCTCGCCAGCCAAGACCATACCTACGATACAAAGAGAAGCAAAAAGAGAAAGCTTTAAGGCCAATTAAACTGTAGTACGAAATATATCCCAGAGTGCAGACTTGGTATCAAATATTTGACAAAAAATCCACGTTAAGTTACCAGTAGTCTCAAAAGCTTAAGCTGATAGGAAATGGGCCTAACAATGTATATCAAGCTATCTAAACCCTCCCTTACGTGCAACCCCATCTTGCACGTGGAGGCAAATTTTTCATAGATTTGATTTGCTTCACCTATGAGAATTACAACCAATTCTTATTTTCTTCATCAATCCTCATCCTAATCTCCGTCGAGATTACTGCCATAGCCCTGTCCCATCATTTGCATAATGGAGTTCATCATTTATTAACGGATTTTTCAGGATTTCTCTTTTTTGGAAGAATGACTGTTCAAAATTTCAAGAGAGAAACAGAATATGAAAGGGAGAAGCAGAATGCAAACGGGGAACAAATGCAAACAAAGAGACTTGAACCCAATACCTCTTGCAAACCTTAGCTCTGATACAATGTTAAGTTACCAGTAGTCCCAAAAGCTTAAATTGTTAGAAAATGGGCCTAACAATGTATATCAAGCTATCTACAATCCACGCTGACCTCTTATACAACCCTTTCTTGGGGTGTGAGAGGCCAAAAGAGGAGTGCCAAAAAAGAGATGGAGGATACAGCACCTATTTGAGATAAAAATGAGGAAAAAACGACCAAGTGATTTTCCCTTTCATAACTGGACAACTAATGAAAGAGTGGAAGTATCCCGAAGAAAGGACAAGGTTATCGGTCGTCCTGGGACAACCAATCCTACGACTACTTTCTCAAAATGGGGATTACTTTTGTGGTGATTCGTTGGGCATGAGATAAGTGATGGGATAGGATGAGTCCCACAAGTCTTACACCATTGGATCAAACATCAGTATGGGATTATCTTATTCCCCGACATGCAGTTGCAAGTCCCAACTGCATGAATAACACAACCTTAAATGGGAACGCAAAACCTCGTCTTCTCTATTCTGCAAGGCAAAACGTTATTTGCCAATTCAGCATTGAAGGCTCAAGAACATTTTTTGTCCATTCTGTCATTAACCCTGGCATTATATGCACAAAGTGGCATTTATTAGATCGAATATTTCTTGCCTAGTATTAAATGTCCCTAGTTTTGACCATACACCCTTCTTCCCCTGTCCGTTCCAGGAAACAAAAGCATCCTGGAAAGGTACTCTGCTCTCGTTACTCAAATCAAAGAAGCATTTTGGAGAAAGCCTCTCTACACGCACTGGAAATAAGACATAATACAGATAATAATTGCATATTAAACAAAATAAAGCAAAACTGCGGTCCACCCAAATTTTCTTAAAAGTATTTAAGAATGACTATATACTAGACCAACAATATTTATTTTTTCCTGCATATCCATCTTTCAAATTACATTGAAACAGTTTCTCCCAATTTTAAAATGAAGCATCAAGATAAGAGAAAAGGTCAACAGCAGTTAATCAAAATTTAAGTATAAGCACTAAACTCCCAGAAAGCCATGGTCAGGATTTCATTCAACCTGCAGTTGTACTCCAACCGAAGTGATAGTTTCCAACTCTCCGTCAGTGAAGAAATACAAAAGTAGGTGAATGATAAAGAATTAAATACTCAGAAACAATTTAATAATAATGGCAGGAAAGAAAGATAAACTAACCCAATAATCAAAGAGGTTCCAGCAGTGGCAACACAAGCTTCGGTGCTGAAACCACCTGAACCAACCAGTTTCTTGAACTCTTTATGCTCCATTTGGTAATTGTTATTCATCTGCCAAAAAAGAGAAAACTCCATGTCTCAGAATAATAAACACCACCAAAGAGCAAGGAGTAAGCGGGAGTGGGGAATGATTAAGTTTAAAAAGTGCAGCAAGGGATCCAATTAGAAAAAAAATCAACAGATAACAAATGTTTCTCTTCCCCTCTTTCAACCCAAACCTGCTCTGAATTCCTAAAGAAGGCAGTGACACGCTAAAGACAAATGAACAGAACAAATACTGCCTCATTCAGCACAGATCTCATATTTGTGTATGGATTATTACATATTATCCCCTTGCTTGTACGTGCTCATCACGAGATATGGACAAATGAATTGATCAACTATGATTGTTTTTACCTTACCAAAGCCTTATACAACCACGAAATCTGAAAGTTTGATGTGCCTTTACCAAAGTATTAGATCTCAAAAGCATAAATGCATGGTAAACAAAGAGCTACAGTAAATTACAGTAAAAGCCCCAGCAGTTAGTCCGGTTGGTTGATGGGTCTGCTCCCCACATAATTTAATAGGAGGGGATTAGTTGAGGTGAGCGTAAGCTGGTCCGGACACCCCTGACCATCGAATAAAAAAAATACTTTAAACAGTAAAGGCAGTTCAGCTATGTCTATTTTATCCCAAACGTATACGAGTACATTTTATGAACATTGCATAGATCATTAATCTGTATGGGATGTCCTTATTCCTGTGTATCCTTGTCCAACCTGCTCCTTCTTGGTAGGGCTGTCCACGGTCCGGATTGGATCGGATTCCTATGAATCCAATCCTAATCCGTATGGACCGTATCTCACGGTTTTTAGAAAATGCAATCCAATCCTAATCCAAATGTCTCACGGTTCGGCTCTAATCCGAACCGTGAGTCACGGTTCGTTCCGGTTTTATCCACGGATTTTCTTCCATAAAAATAAAATAATGCTATTGCCAACTAAAAATTCAAAGTGCAAACACTTATTAGTGTTATGGGATGTAATAACTAATAAGTGTTTGTAGCCTTACTGGTTTCAAGGTTCAAATAACATTACAAGAAGTTAGTTCCACTGTTCCAGTCCAGAATCGTCCAAGACAGGAACCAAATAAAGGCTAAGCATTGTCCAAATTCCAACAAAATATGCAAATTCTGGTCAAGCATTCTCTACTCATTACCTTAAGTTTTTAATATTGTCACATTAATGTAAAATTGTTAAAAAAATTCATAACAATTAGTAAGTTATAACTATTTATAAATATTACACACACACATTTATTTTTTATTTTTTAAAATATCTCACGGTCCGGTTCGGTTAATCCACGGTTTTGAAATGAAAGTCCAATCCTAAACCGTATCTCACAGTTTTTTAATTTTTGAATCCATGTCCGGACCATTAATCAACAGACAAAATCCTGAAGGCATGGATTGATTCGATCCGGACCAGACCGGTTTCACAGTTCCGGATTTTTCTTGGACAACCCTACTTCTTGGCATACCCTTGGCCTTCTTATTTAGGATTTTCTGCTTGTTACGATACATGTTTACATAAACACATTTTATGCCCCATATTCTGCCCAAACACTTACAGCTTTTTCAATTGAGTCAAGCCTTTGTTCAACTTTCGATTCATGGAGGTGGCGCAAAGTGTAACCTGCATCATCATTTACTCAACACAAGATCAAACGCAGGACATAGAGGCAAAAACAAAACATACCGATACCATAGGTTGAAACCCATATAAAAATTGAGCACCAAATTATCATGACAGCTATTATTTATCTCATGATTCTTACTACGATCAGAACACCACAAGAAAGCACCTCAAACTAGAAACAATCAACTACATGTAAAAAGACATTAGTGAAAGACATGTAGCATGATTAGCATCGTGCAACGTGCAATGTGCAATGTGCAGGTATAAAAGAACACATTGTCTAGGTTAAATATCCCAAGGATTAAAAGAAAGGACCAAAAAGTATCTTGACAACCAAATGAGCAAAGAAACCCCGACTCTTTATTTAACAAGACCAATGCCTAACTATACTGAATGGAAAAACATCAGTCTCGTATCCAACCTCAAATTGCTAAGATGACAATTTGTTCAGTGACCTACTAACTATGATCTCATAGTTAATGGTCATCCCAAATGTGAATAATGTAAGTACTACCACCCAAATAAGATGTCACCCGAATTAGCAAAGAAAACAATCTAAGTAATGATTTTACAGTAAGCAAAGCAGCCCTCGAAGCATAACTTTCAACGGCCGGACCAAAATCACAAACATCAGTTGTAGTTACTGGCTAGCAGCAGAACCTTAGTTTACTTTAGACGCGTCACACTAGTCATAGGCTCAAAGTTAAACAGACTTACAGTTATCACTTCTCTCCAAACTACCCCACTGAATGATAAGACCACTACAAAATTACATATTTCTATATTCAACTCCAAGGGCTATGCATGCAAAATGCATACTTATGACTGTGTGTTCATCCCTACTCAAATAGGCTAGCGAAGGATTTTAATTTGGGCTGGCATAAATACATTGTCAGCCCGCATTAAAATCGTTATGTGAAAATGAGACTCTAGTTCTCATTTCCCAGTTGATGTCATAACACAGAATAAACATCACTAAAACCTAACCATATTCTCATTTATCAGTTTGGGTACTTTGTGAGTCTGGGACACATGACAGAGGGGTCATGAAGGATCGTGACAATGAGACAACATATCATGACGGACCACGGTGGGTCACGACACAACCAACGGGGTAAAATCTTCCCTATCTAAGCTTTCTTGCTTCTCGTTAGCGATGATTGCATCCGTCTTGAACTTGTGATTACGTTATGTAGCCTCATGAGGAATGACTCAATTTCATCCGGAAATGTCACACAACTAACGTGGGTGACGTTAAAACCATCTATACATTCAAACATTTAGCAAAAAAGGAGAAAAGATGAAGACAATTCACGGTATTCAACCTGTTAATTCTTTGTGAAGTCAGTATCTTGGAAAGGTAAAATAACAACCAAGACAATTGTCAAAAAAAAAAAGGAGAAAAGATGAAAAATGATGAATACATTACTTATTCAGATATGTCAATTTCACATCTTCAGCAAGTGTATAAACATATAATGGCTCATCTCAATTGCGAGTTGCAACAGCTAAAAAAAAACACATTTTTAAGAGAACTTTTGCAGCAAACAAAGGTAGAACCTAGACAAAAAAGCAAAACAAAAGAGAGAAGATTTCAAGCAATTCAGGATCAAACAGAACATACCAGCCCACGCTGTACCAATTGAGGCTAAAGAGGTTGATATTGTAAACACGACTTTGTGCGTCTCAAAAATATCCTAAACGTCAATTCCAAATCACAGAACATGAGAAACCCTAATCCCACTATTATTTAAAAAAAAAAAAAAAAAACCAATCCTATCAAAAGAAAAATACCCATTAGATTAAATAGTGCATGGAGCAAGATCAGAGGGAAAAGGTTGTACCTTGGTTGAGTAAAAGGTGTCCTGAACTGCAGAAAACGCATTGGAAGCTTTTCTCTTAACCAGAGGCACGAATCGATGCCCTGAGGTCCTTAAACGATGCATGTTTAGGTACCAAGTAAACCCAGTTTGAGTTTATTGAGGTTTCTCCGATTAAAAAGAAGCAAAGGAGTAATCGAATTCCGTCGTAGGGAAAGGCCGTCGTCAAAATATTTCAGTCGGGAATAATCCCAAAGATCACATCGACGCTAGTTTCCACTTCCCAGGTTTCTTTTTTTTTTTTCAATATTCAGGAAAACAATCGTAGGAGTATTTGATAATGTTTCGTGAATAGCAATCACGTTCTTAATACTTCACAGCCAAAAGTAAATTGTTGCGGGTAAGGGTAATTGTTTGCAGTCAAGAGACATGTAAAACACAATAAAATTATGCATAGTAATCGTATTTTCAATACTTTGCAAAGTTAATCGTTGTAGTCAAGTGTAATTTTTAGCGGCCAAGAAGCATATGAAACACAATAAAATTGTGCATAGTAATCACGCTTTTCAATATTTTACAGCCAAAAGTAAATCGTTGTGGCCAAGAGTAATTGTTTGAAGCCAAGTGTAATTCTTAGTGGCCAAAAGGCATGTAAAATACAAGAGAATCGTCAAAAATAATCACGCTTTTATACTTTGCGACAAGGAGTAATTAGTTACCGCCAGGAGTAATTGTTTGCGACCAAGTGTAATTGTTTGCGGCTAAGAGAGGCATATAAAACACAATAGAATCGTGTATAGTAATCACGCTTTTAATACTTTGCGGCCACGAGTAATTCATTGCGGCTAAGAGTAATTATTTGTAGTCAAGTGTAATTCTTTACGGCCAAGAAGCATGTAAAACACAAGAGAATCGTCAAATAGCAATTTGATTATCGGAATCATTTTTAGAAAACATCAATTAGGCAAAAAAAAATATCAGCTAGTATAATTTTGGAACACATTAATATTAAAAGAAAGTATGTTTCGATATAGTGTTTCAAAAAAGTTCATATAAAAGTTTTCCAAAATCATCTTACCGAAAATGCGATCATTAAGATTCTTTGCTTGATTAATGTTCTCAACGAAGTCTAAAACGTAAACAAATGAAGCACCAAAATGGACCGTCTTATCTCCCTTCTAAAAATCGGAGATGATCCAATTCTATTTTAAATCAGTGTCTTCAGTCGAAGTAAATAAGATGCTAAAAAAAAGGTCATCGGAATAAAGGAAATTTTGGACAGTAGTCTAGAAAGTAAGGGAGAATATTGCAATTGATACAAATGTTAGTGGAGATTTCTGCCTTTCTCAATAACTCCAGGAGAGGTCAGTTTTATGCACATATTCTTTTTATTCTTTTTCGATCATGTTGAAATTAAAAATAAAACTATGTCTTGGGATATAGAGCTGCACAATGAAAATACATGGCCCAATTTCAGAGACCAGGCCGACCCATTCTCAGTGGGTTCGGTTGGCATAATTAGACTACTAATCATAGTGCTTTGTCAACAAAATGACGCTACATTTGATATTTCTAAATAAAATAAAACTATGGGTACACCGTTTTGTATCCACCAAATGCACACCGTATTATGTGATATCCATCTTGGGGTCCCATAAAAATAATTGGAATGGTTCAATTTGTTTAAAATGTATTTTTAGGGAACCCTGAAAATATTAGCTCATTTTTAATATCGGGCTTGATCGATTCTTTGCTTATTTTCTGATATCCAACTGAGCTGATTTTTTTTTGTAGGGATTCTTAAAAAAATATTTTACACAATTGAGCAGCTCCGATCATTTCTAAACGGTGCACCCATGGAATGACTCATTTCTAAATGTCTCCGGCTTTTGGTCACCATAGAATTAAATTAACCAAAGTAAGAATAATTAGTTGGTGGAAAAGAATATTAACCATTATACATATACTGCAGAGCGAGCCAGAAAAGTAATAAAAATTCATCATATAGCGCCATCCTGAAAAGCAGAAAGATTATTGATTTGGTAATCTAGAATGAAATTGCTTGTGACGCGTTAGACACGTACATATCATCAAATTTAGGTATAAATATTTGAACAAAACACGTACTCTATTGACTTGGTATTCTAGAATGAAATTGCTCATGACGCGTCGTTAGATACATACATATCATCAAATTTAGGTACTAATTTGAGCACAAAACAACCCTAATTACCTCGCATTTTTCATTTTTATCTCGTTCCCTTCTATCAAAGATACAATTTACTGAGCAAAACATGATATATTCTCTTCTTCTTCTTCTTCTCCTCATCTGTAGCACAACCTCCCTCTCTCTTTCATATCAAGACAATGAAACTCAAACCTAATTATTAATTCTCTATATAACCAATGAATTAGCATTCGATAATATCCAGATTTAAATCACCAGTAGAGATTCAATATAATTTAAAGGATGAATCCCATTTGGTCACAAGTTACTGGAGAATACATAAGGTTTGGCCCCCTTATATTTTAGTTATGCGTCCGCCACTGAGGGTGAGGAACAAAAATAGGAATGAAAGCAACCAGCCAAAAAGAAAGAGTCAGAGTTGGGGAAAAAGAAATAGAATTTCAAGATTGCAAAATATCTCTGTAGCCTTTTGCAAGAGATCACAAACGTCTTGACCAAATTTGTGTGGTTATTTTGACCGAGAAATATAAATTGAAAATGACTCCCATCGTTTTAATCCGTAGGGATTTGCCAAACCATTTGAAGGGTGTTTACTGGTTTAAACCTTAGATTTATTGAAATCCTGGTACTCTCCATGAGTATTTTATTTTCCTTCTTGTTGTTACAAATTAAGGAGGACAAATTTAATTTCACTGACATCCAATGAGATTGTTCTTAATGAGAATATTCCTTTCGCATATGAGAAATGACTAGCCCTGTGTGTTTTCAATGTACAGTTCACTGACATCCAACCAACAATAGTTCGACCAAAACACATGACAGAATTAATCTACTTACATGAGCGGAAGTGCGAACGTGAAAGAGCTTTTGACATACTACATCACAACCTAATAAAATTCGTTAGAACAAAAATCAAGAATGTAAAGGCAATGTAAGGATTGAGAGCGGAAACATATGACACAATGACATTTGAAAAGATTAACCAAGGACGGAACCTTCATCACTACTTTGGAAAACAAACTCAAATTACCTAAAAGTGCTAATAAGGTGATATTTCCATTAATTTTTTTGG
Source organism: Rhododendron simsii (assembly GCA_014282245.1). Taxonomy (NCBI): domain Eukaryota; kingdom Viridiplantae; phylum Streptophyta; class Magnoliopsida; order Ericales; family Ericaceae; genus Rhododendron; species Rhododendron simsii. The sequence goes on along the minus strand of CM024958.1, from coordinate 27,589,253 downwards.
TTAACAAGTTGTGGCAAATTTTCATGTTGTTTACACTAATTGAGAAATTTTGCATCCCCATTCATTAGTGTGAACAATAACTCCCATGTCCATATGAAATGTCACCAAAAAGAAAGCGGTTGTCCGTGTGAAATCAACAATCCCAGCATAGTCGAAATACTTCTAATCTCTCAAATCTCATTTCAGCATCAAACATGAATCAAGAAACAATGCAAAACTTCACTCAATATTGCAATTGTATACGAAATCATCGTTAGCTTATCCCAATTGACAAGTCCACGAGACTCGGTTTGATTTGGTATACGAAATCATAGTGGAACAAAGATGAGTAACAAGTATCAGATCAAGAAGGATACTCATCCAATTGTAGTCTGTAAGTACGATATGAGAGTATGCAAATAATTCAACGGGCACCAATCATGGATGCACTGATGGTGCACTGATCGGCGCGCAGGGCTCACGTCCGGGTTGTGTGAAACCCACAAGGTTGAAAAAACCCAGTTCACAGCACCCAATTGAATCATGATTTTTTTCTTCTTCTCTTTTGGTCATTCAATCCTCCGCGTGAAAAGAAAATGGAAACTGGTAGTAACAAAAAGGGAAATTTGACCCAAAAATTATACTAGTAATAATTGTGTACAAAGATGGGTAAGAAGAATCAGATCAAGAGAGGAAAAATCCTCAATATCAGATACACAAATTTATCTCTGATACTGATACAATTGCAATCTGTAATGGCACAGTACAACTCTACTCTACACATGATCTAGCAAAAAGGAAAAATAAAAAACAAGAAAAACCCATGTCCCAGCACCCAAATGGATCGTGATTTTTTTCTTCCTTTTTTGGATTTTTTTTAATCCCCTATACGAAAAAAGAAAAAATGGAAACAAACAAAGAAAAAATAGCACAAAAACAGATCCAGTTAGAGGCGCAGGACCGTGGCGTGTAAATCATCGTCGTCGCCGGCGGACGCCGGCGGCGCCAGGTTGAGATCGAACGGGAACACTACAGGTTTCTGAAACCTCGACGTGGGATCGTTCTGACAACAATCGTCGACCACCGAAGACGACGAGTCGCAGTCGCTCCGGCACTCCTCCGGACGAACCGGCGGTTTGAACCGGTGCTGTTGCTGAGCCGCCCTCATCGACCGCGGCGGAACCGAGGGCCTGGGCCCGCTGGACGACTCCACGGTGCTGCTGAGACTACTCGTGGCGGGACGTGATTGGACGTGATGGTTGTCGTTGTTGTGGATCGGGTGGTCGTTCGAGTTGGTAATAATATCGGGGATAGGGAGGGCCAAAAGGGGAAAGTTGGTCTTGGCCTTGGAGCCGCGGAGGGAGACGGCGGCGGAGTCGTAGGCGCGGGCGGCGTCTGCGGCGGAGTCGAAGGTGCCGAGCCACACGCGGGTCTTCTTGATTGGGTCCCTGATCTCGGCCGCGAACCTGCCCCACGGCCGCTTCCGGACGCCCCTGTATTTGGGTTGGTGGTCCGGGGGAGAAACGGCGGCGTTCCTCGATGGTCCGATTGGGTGATCCGGGTCTGAGGCTGCGACGGCGTCGTTTCTTGGCGCCGGTGTCCGGCCGCCTCGCATGACCATTTTTTGGGGGTGAATTTTAGATCGGAGATGGTAGGTTTCGAATAGAATTGAGGGATTGAATCGGGGATACTACCACCACCTCCTCGGGGTGAATTTTATTATTCTTGTTCTTCTTTCTCCATCATTTTTAGGTCTCTCTCTCCTCTCTCCTCTCTCCTCTCTCTCTCTCTCTCTCTCTCTCTGCTTTATTGTTTTTCTTTTCTCTCTGTGGGAGTTTCGGTTTTTATTTCCTCAAAGGAGTTGTTTTGGGTTTTTTTATTATTATTATTTCTGTATTTTGTTTAAGATGGAGATACAGAATGGGGTGACGGAATGACTACATGGGGTGTATGTATCCGTGTATGAAGGTTGACGGCAATTTTTTTCAACTCGACTATCGGTACCGACGGTGTACATACCGGGCTGCGTCATTCGTGTCCCACCTAAGAGTCTCATACAAATGATCCAAAACGTTCATTGATTTTAAAAATAAATATTAATTGGCTGTATAAAAAATTAGTTCAATCAGGTAACTGGAAGTGTTTTAATCTAATGTACTACTTTTTCATTCAGAATCTGAGATCTTGTTTTTTGAATGAAAAAACAGTGCATTGGATCAAGTATTTGTAGTTATCCAATTGAGATTATATTTTACGGAGCCATTTGAAAAACACTTTAAAATTAATCAACGGTTTGGATCATTCATGCAGGACCCCGACGTGGCCCCACATTCCGATCGGTACTCCGTAGTAAGAGTACAAGTTTGTAACTATGGTTGAAAAACATTATGAATTAATGAAAAACTAAAATAAAATTATTTCTCACCTTAATGAGGTTATAGTTTAGTTTTTGGGAAAATTTCATGTAGGCACCCGACCTTTCGCACAAATCACACACAAACACCTGACCTTTCTTAAATTTCATATAAACACCTGAGCTTTCTAAAAATTCATCAATTCAACACCTGACCTTTATTAAATTTCATATAAACACCTGAACTTTCTAAAAACTCATCAATTCAACACCTGACCTTTATTAAATTTCATATGAACACCTGAGCTTTCTAAAAGTTCATCAATTCAACACCTGCCGTCACCCTTCTGTCTAAAACCAAACAGAAAAAAAGTTAAGTGCTCCGATTTTTTATTTGTTTGAAACAATGCTAAGATCTTATTTTTTTGATTATTTTATTCTAAAGAATCATAATTAATTTTTGACTCTAAAGCTCTCATTAGTCAGCCTTAAGAAAGTCGTATAATCAAATATCTCTTAGGGCTAAGTAACGAGAGCCTTAGAATCAAAAATTAATTATGATTCTTTAGGATAAAATGATCAAAAAAATAAGATCTTCGCACTGGTTTAAACGGATTGAAAATTGAAGCAATTAATTTTTCAACCGTGTATAGATCGTTTATATATTAAAAAATATGGTAAAAAAATTAAGTGCTGCGATTTTTAATCCGTTTAAACCGGTGCGAAAATCTTATTTCTCTGATTATTTTATTCTAAAGTTTCATAATTAATTTTTGATTCTAAAACTCTCGTTAATTAGCACTAATAAAGTCGTAGAATCAAATATCTCTTAGGATCAACTAACGAGAGCCTTAGAGTCAAAAATTAACTATGACTCTTTAGAATAAAATGATCAAAAAAATAAGATCTTCACATCAGTTCAAACGAATTAAAAATTAGAGCAATTAATTTTTCAATCATGTATAGATCGTGTATATATTAAAAAATATGGTTAAAAAATTAATTGCTCTAATTTTTAATCCGTTTAAACTGGTGCGAAAATTTTATTTCTCTGATCATTTTATCCTAAAAAATTGTAATTAATTTTTGACTCTACGGCTCTCGTAAGTTAGCCCTAAGAGAAATTTGATTTTACGACTTTCTTATGGTTGACTAACGAGAGCTTTAGAGTAAAAAATTAATTATGATTCTATAGAATAAAATGATCAGAAAAATAAAATTTTCGCACTGGTTCAAACAAATAAAAAATTGGAGCACTTAACTTTTTTTCCGTTTGGTTTTAGACGAAGTGGTGACGACAGATGTTAAATTGATGAGTTTTTAGAAAGCTCAGGTGTTCATATGAAATTTAATAAAGGTCAGGTGTTGAATTGATGAATTTTTAGAAAGCTCAGGTGTTTATATGAAATTTAATAAAGGTCAGGTGTTGAATTGATGAGTTTTTAGAAAGCTCAGGTGTTTATATGAAATTTAAGAAAGGTCAGGTGTTTATGTGCGATTTGTGCGAAAGGTCGGGTGCCTACATGAAATTTTCCCTTTAGTTTTTTGGGGTGTTAAAATGGTAGAAGCTTCATTGCCAATCATAGGATAAAACCGAATACATCAAACGAGATCGTAATCTCTTCCAAAATGAATCAATAACCAAACAGGAAGTCTAGCTTCCTAAGTTCAATCGCCAGAACCTCACAATCCTGATCTTGAGAACGGGCACTTAATGCACTCCGGTGAATCAACACCAGCACCAAACTCACAAACCAGAACCAAAAAAATTGGAAAATTGTAAATAAATCCAAGGGCTTCCCTTCTTTTCATTTTGCCGACGCCCCATCAAACCCCAAACTCGACGGATCTGCACCTACCGGGAAAGTTGAAGGTGGAATAAAGGAACCAGAGACAAATCAGACAGAATAGAGACAACATCGAATGGACTAAAGAGAGAGAGAATTTAAACAAGATTGTAGTGATTGTTGACTCGTTTTCAGTTTGATGTAATTCCGATACTTGTATTCTTCTACGGCCGCATATTCTCGGTATGAATAATGTGATTAAAAAAAACAAATTCCAGTAAAACGAGAATACCAAATCATCGATATATGTAATTACTTCACCTCACTCATTGTTATTCTGAACAAATACTGTACTATAATTCAATGGGCTGTCCTTATGGGCATTCACGCATAATCAACGTAGTCTGGTCAGCATTCAGATATTTTCATTATTATATGGCCTAACACCATGAAACGCATCCAATAAAAACGTGCACTGTCATTCTCTAGATATTTACTAGGATAGTAACCTTACAATTTTAAATTTCGCAGGTCCAATAGAAATAAAAAGACTTTTATATATAATTATATATATATATATATATGGTCTATTTTGATGAATAGATTAGCTTCAACTTCTCATACACAAACAAACATACTCCTAGCTAGATATTTTATTTAAATAATAACAATGTCTTAAATAAGATATACTCCTGCTAAACATAAGGGGAAATTAAGCCTTTTGTTTTATCACTAGCTTCCCATAACCAAATTAAATCAATACACATGTTAAGCATTTAGGGTAGAGGTAATTAATCATTCATCCGCCTCATTTTGCTTGTTTGTTAGTATAAAAAGTCGTGTCATTTTGGTCTTAAAAGATGAGGTGGTTTCCATTCAATTCCGAATCAACTTGAACATGCTTGCGAAGGTCTGTTTCGGATCGGATTCAGTTTGTTTATAATCAGATTGAATTCGAATCTTGACGGATGTGGGTAGAATCCGGTTCAGACCTAGATCTCTGAGTAACTAAAAAAAGAAGAGAGGGAAAAAACTTGAGGCGATGATCGAGATCAATGGATGAAAGGACCACGGGATTCCGAAGTGTTTTCCACGCCACAAGTAAACTGTGCCATATTTATTGGCCTGTCAAAAGGTGCAGTGAATTTCACATTACATACCCCTCTCTCTCTCTCTCTCTCTCTCTCTCTCTCACACACACACACATTTCACATCACAACATTACATACCGAGATCGACACTCAAAACTCCGGCTCGTTTGTATAAATTCGGCTCGTTAAATAAATTAATCAAGCTTGACTCATTTACAAATGAGCTGACCTCGAACTCGACTTTTACACTCGTTTAATAAATAAGCCGAGTTCGAGCACTACGAAACTCGGCTCAGCTCGGCTCGGCTCGCTTGTTTACACACCTAACGAGGTTATATGTGTCCATTAAAGAGTATTGGCTCCTTTCACCTTCCACCACCCATTCTGTAAAATTTTGATGATCGTTTCAAAGTGTAGCCTTCAAGCAATGTTGCACATTAAATTTATTTGTTACGTTACGTGAATCGTGGTAGCTAGTTTGCAGTTATTGTATACAGTATTTTTAATAGCCAACAATATTTTGTCCTTTTGGGGAGAGGAAAAATAGAAAAATATCTATTATTTGTAGATCAAGAAAGGGAAACTAGAATCAATTCACATGCGCATAATGAGCTCGTAGGAATGACAACGGGACGGGTCGGGCCAATTTTGTGGTATCCCGTCTCTCATCGTTGGTATTTTTTTCCGGCAATCGAGAAGCACCAGATCGGCTTGCGGGGCCAACTTTCGGAATTCTGAACGAAAAATTCATATCTTGAATTAGGCACTTGCAAGATCACTCAAAAAAATAATTTAAAATTAATAAACAGTTGAGATCATTTGCGCGGGACCAGAAAATTCATATATTGAATCAAGCACTTGGAGTTATTGGATTCACCAGATTTTTCGTGAAAACACTCAAAAAATATTTTAAGATTAATGAACAATTGAGGTCATTTGTGCGGGACCAGAGAGTGAGCCCCACGTGCCGATCTGTGTGCATGGTCGGTCCCCCCAAATCATGAGTGTGTGAGCCTAAGGCCTCGTTCCCAAAAGAGAAATAAGTACTTATTTTTTAAGAAGATAATTTCAAGCTCAAAAATCATGTGCTTACGCAAATAATTTTTCTATCAATATGGATCTTATTTGATAGATCTCATTAAAATCTTTTACATGATGCAAAAAAAATTTTGAAAATTTATTTTTTATTTACATTATTTTTAATTTAAAAATATGAAATAAAGTATTTATTTTTTAAAAAGGTGTTCTAAAATGGGCATGAGTCGTGTGAGCTAGAGGAGGCGGTCTGAGAAAGGAGAGAAGAGTCGTGGAGCTAACCACACAATAGCCTAGCTCTTGCACACTCTTATTACGATTTGCTGGGCAACGAGGCGCCGGCATCTGACCGGGACTGGGGTTAGCCGCACCGAATAGAAAACGAATAGATGGAAAAAACTTCGGTGCCGGCCGGGCACCAGTGGTGTCCGCTCAAACGCTAAGCCGTTCATTGTTTTTTTGGACAGCTCGGCTTTGGAGAGAAAGAAAAGGGGGAGAGAATATTGAGGTAAGAGGAAAAATAGAGTTTCAATCCAAATCGCCCAAAAGCGTATTGAATGACTCGAATGTGCCGAGCAGGTAACATATAAAATCTACCCACCCGGCCACCCGGCACCGATAAATTTCTCCAGAGAGAGATGGGTCAGAGGCTTCTTTTCTTTTCTTTTTCTTTTTGACTGGTCGGTGATTGTGACGGTGGGGGCGGGGGTAGGGAAGGGAAGGACAGCAGCGTGCATGCGCCGCGTTGAGTGTGTTGGGCTCTATCTATAGCATTTCGTGCCGCATGTCCCACTCTCCAGATTAGGGAAAAAAATTTCAGTGCCGGGTGGGGATGGGTTTTATGTGGTATCCGCTAGTTAAATTTGAGTTATTCATTATGTTTTTGAACGGTTCGAATTTAAAGAGAGAAAAATTAGAGAGAAAGCGTTGGGGTGAAAAGAGAGAGAGGGTTTCCATCCGAACCGTCCAAAAGTGTATTGAACAGCCTGAATGTGCCGAGCGAGTATCACGTGGGATACACCCACCCAGGACTGGAAAATTCCACCCAGATTGATTTATTTTGAAATCTATTCAGCAAGCCACACATTATTAGGAGTATTCAGGTATAGTTGTGTTTTTCTATCTACCTAAAAAAGAAGAGGGTATACTTTTCTTTAAAATTATTGATGCATGTTGATTTCTTAAGCAGAAACGCTAGGGGTACAAATGGGCGTCTGAACCTGCTAGGGGTACAAATCGCTCAAAATCGTGTGAGTTTCAAAAAGACGCATCGGAATCGCTCATTTTAGCGAAAATGCTAAGGGCGTCGACGGTGCCAAGACCGGCACGTGGGGCTCCGCACGGATGATCCAAGTCGTTCAATAATTTTTAAAAAAACTATTACCGACGTCTGATAGAGTTGATCAAATGAGAAATTGAAAGATTGGATTGAGTATTTACACATATCCAATTAAGCAGATATTTCACAAGCCCATTCGGGTTTTTTTTTTTTTAATTATTGAACGGCTTGGATCATCCGTGCAGAATCCGGAGTGGGTTTCGCGTGCCGGAGCGTGCACCATCGGTGGCCGTAGTCGGGTTGTTCTTATAAGGTCCTTCTAAATTTTTTTAACTCAATCGGAAATCAGTAATGATGTTTATAAAATATTTAACTTTGCTTCAGAAATTCAGGCCTGAATTCATCCAACACTATTACCCGACATCTAATAGAGTTGATCTATTCAAGGACCCTAAATAAAATGTTTTTAATTAAATAAATGGCTTCGATCATCTTTATGGGATTCGAAATGATTCTCAAAGAAATCTATACGGGTATAGATTTGGGATGTGGACACATAGCAATTGTAGGAGTGGTCAAAATCATACTCGGTCTCCTCGGGGTTCAAAACATAGCCCAAAATATTCATGAGAATAAAATGTGCTAGAAAGGTAAAGATGGTTAGCATTTGGAATGAAGGAATGGAGGAGTGATTTGGAGGGGTCGAGGAGACCGAGACCGAGCCCGAGTCATCAGGGTTGCCTGCGTATCCCAATGTACAGGAAATCAGATCAAACGTAGTTCCATCTTCTCTCAAGGAGATTGTCTTTTCCTCTCTCTAAAAATGTCTTCTCTCCCTAGAGGAGATGGCTCACTCTCTCTCTCTCTCTAGAAATCTGTCTGTCTCCTCTTTCTCCCCGTTTGTGTCTCCTTCCCCAAATGAATACCAGCATTGGTATTTATAGGCAGAAACCAAAACCTCCATTGGACCCATCCTGCCACGAACCTTGCTTGTCTGCGACCCTGACGCGGCCCTGTTCGTGACCCTGTCAATCTGTGGCTCTGCTGTTGGACCCATCCTGTCGTGGGCCTGTTTCCAACCCTGTCAGTCTGTGGCCCTGCCATTGGACCCATCCCGCCGCAGACCTGTCCGCAACCCTGTCAGTTTGGGGCTCTTTATGCTGGACCCATCCTGTCGTAACCCTATCAGTCCACGGCCCTACCGTTGGACCCATCCTACCGCTAACCCTGACTGTCCGCGACCCTATCAGTCTGTGGCCCTTTCCGCTGGACTCATCCTGCTGCAGACCTTGCCTGTCCGCGGCCCTTTTCGCCAGAGCCTACCTGTCCAAGAGTTCGCTTGGCGCAAGCCTGTCTGTTGCTAAAAGTTGTATGCCGCTAGCCTACCTGTCGCGACCCTATATTCCCTTTTGTCACTCATCTGTAGGTACCACATGTCTTCTTCTGATGAGGTGGTCAAAACTCTGATCTGGTCAACTAAAGTAATTTTGACCTTTCCTACAGCAATGCTGCTATATGTTATATAATTTCAGATACAGTAGTTATGTTTGAACCTATGCACTTCAGTCTGCGTTCATAGCACTTTTTCTATTTTAAAAATACTCCAAACACACAAAATCACACACAGTTGCTCACACGTTGTTGTAGTTTAGCAGGGAGCCACCCCAAATAAAATGGCTTTCTGTTTGATAGGAGTACTAATAATTGAAGATAAAATGGTTGAGCAAAATGATTTCATGGGTCTTTGTGTGCATACCGCTGATCAAAATTCCCGGATTTCAGCCAAGTGTTCTGAGATTCGTCCGTATTTTCAGCTAAAAGAAAAAATAAAATAAAAGTCTTAACTGTTCTAAAAGAATAGTAAAACACATTTAACTTGTTCTGTTCGGCTATTCAATAATCATAACACTCATATTTATATTCAACAACGTGTCATGAAAAAAAATAAATTAAAGACTCAACAAACTAAATTGATTTCGATTTCTAGGGATGAGTTTAAAATACACACATCTCAGGCGTTGGGATTTTAGGTTCTTGAATCGGATTAGTTTGGTGACTGATTTTGGAGCTTTTTGGCGGCGGCGGTGAAGGCGCCTACAGCAGATCTGACAATCTAGCAGCGGGAACAAGCTTACCGAGAAAGACATCCATGGATTCTCCACCCATTCTCACAAGCAGATCGATGGGTCTGACACTGAAGCTGCTTTTTTTTTTCCTTTGTTGTGTACTTTTGCTGCTGTTGGTTTGTTTTTTTTTTGTTTTCTTCTTGTTGTAATTGTTTTAGTATTACTATAATATGATTCTGTTTCTTTTTAAAAAAAAATGAACATAAACTTTCTCCAAAGGTGCTATTGGTACCAGCGAGTACAAGCCCTTTAGGCCCATTTTGAGTCCTAAAAAAATGATCAGAACCGCTCATTTTGTTTAAAATACGTTGTTTACAAGCCTTGCACAAAATAAGCTCAATCCTGTATCGTTTAGGATGCCTACGAAACTTCCCATTTTGTCCCTAAATTTAGACTTGAATTCTAGGACAAAATGTGACATTTCATAGACCCCTAAACGATATGGAATTGAGCTTATTTTTTTCTGGGATCGTAAGCCAAACCGGTCATGAGCCATTTGACACTTCACAACTACTCTTGGGTGAAAGGTGCGTTCATTGGGAATGTTTTGAAACTACTCCCCCACATGGGTATTTCCGCATTATGTTGAAGAATTAAGCCTTCACATTTCTATCATGGAAACAAGCTTTATGGTCCATGTCATATATAAATACCACAGGATATCTCCAAGCATGAAAAACGAAAATGAAAAAGAAGGAAATTACAAAAACGTTCACGTTCCACAACAATGCTTTGATGAAATTGCAGTGCATATAATCTGCATAAATTACCCGAACTTCTGGATAAAATAAAACAAAGAAGGAAATTACAAAAACATTTCACCTGCTTTTTATTCACCACAAAAAGAGCCTTCCAAAACCCCCCCAGGTTTCCCTTCATTCATAGTACCCCAAAACAACCCATCCCATTATACATAACCGCAGGTGAAAGGGGGATCGGAGGCAGAAGTCATCAAAATGTTTGTCTGACAAACTCAGCAGCAAAATGAAAGGTGACAAAAAGGCAGAGAAATAACATTAATCAGATTGGTCCTGAGGAAGTTCTGAAGAAGCTGGCGACGGATTTGGTGGAGAACTAGGCTGTTCTAATGAACCATCTGGGGTTTCAGTATCAACGTTTTGATTCTTCCCATTGCTATCAGCCTCGGGCTTCCTTCTCCGATCAGGAACTTTAGATGATTTTGATAGAGATGTGTCTGACGAGAGGAACATGGGTGAATTACTCTGATATGGCAATAGAGGTGGATGAAAAACAGTCGGATAACTCAAACCATAGTCATAAGAATATCCAGGCAAAGGGTGATCAAATTTGCACGTGGGACCATACTTGCAGAGTCCATACAAGCTGTAGTATGAACATACTGGTATACCCTGCATAGTAAAAAATAGATACGAAGTTCAAAATCAACCAAACACATTGAAGCATTCGACCAAATTCAGCAGGATTTCACACAGAAAACTTACCCTCGTTAACTTGGACATCCAGTTCTGTTTGGTTTTTGTTTTTGAATCAGTTTTCCGGAACACTTTTCAGATAACTTGCTTGGTTGATGGATTTCGAAACATATTTCAGAAAAACTTTTGGGAAATAACCTATAGCAAAATACCTGAAATTTTTCCCAAAATCTCGAAAACTATTTGTGCTAAAATGTAATCAAGAGATGAAAACAAAGAGTCTTGTGTTTACAAAAAATCAAGGAAAAAAAACTGCAAAACGTTTTTTTGTAAACAGCAACCAAAACTATGTGCACGGTACCCAAATTGAGAAACATAGTGCGTGCAATGCAATAGGTATAACACTTACAGGTCTCAATGGAAGCATAAGTGGGCCTAGAGAATTTGTTGCCAATTGAGCAATCCTTTCTCTAGGATGATGGTACTTGCAATCAGATCCATATTTGCAGCTTCCATTGCTCATGAATTGCCGGCATTCTGGTTGTTCCGGTCTATCAGGTAACAAGTGCAACATGCCCAACCCACCCTGATTTTTGGAGTCATAAATAAGATCAGATCCAAGAACACCAGTAGAAGATACAGACCTCATGCCGCCCTGAGATTATCAAAACATTAGGAATCAGTTAACCCATACAACTTATCTCAATTGCATATTTCCAAAAGCCGAAAGTATAGAACCTCAGATTATGCCAAAATGTGCAAGTAAAGATGGTAAACAAGACAGATTAATACCAAGTTAATATTTTACAGGTAACTATCAGTAAGGGACCTAAAGGTAGAAAGACAAATCAACACCAATGGAAGGAGTCGTTCCGTAAATAGTAACTAATAACTATCTACTATGCAGACTCTTCCCATCAAATAAATCCAACAGTCTAACTCATGTTACCCAGAGATCATGCTACAAAAAGTAGCAATTCATTCAATTAAGCATACCAAACGGTAGACTCAGTCCAAACACATACCAAACATGTATGATTTTTCATGTTGTTTCCTGTTCACATATAACAAAACAAACAACAGGAAACTGCATAATTGATCAATAACTCCTACAGCAGCTGTAGGCTTCAATTGTAGCTTAAATTCAAGTTTCTAAGTTTGTAATGCGGTGCACTACATATAAACGATATCAGCACAAGTTGAATGAGATTTTGGCCCATCTCACTTTGTTGCTGCTTTTAATCAGAAGGGAAGAACATATGTAATCTTTGTCTTCCTTGAACAAGATTACCAAAAAAATTAACCAACCATAGGTCATCCAAACTATAAGGTTCACCCCCACCCCCTGGGTATACTTAGAGGGATAATAGTACATTCTACTGCAAGTAATTTTCCTATTCAGTCGCAATTGATACAGAACTCCAGCTCAAAGAGAAGAGAATGGGGCCGTAGACTGTAAAAGAAAGTTGGCAAAGAAGGAGAGATGCACTCTGCCGGTAAGCTCAACTATACCATTTCACAAATCAATCACGTTTCCAAATGAGTAGCAAGTGTGTCGATGCTTAAGTTGGATATAGAAAGGAAGAAAAAGGAGGTATGCCCTCTTAAAGCCGTAATTCAAATAGACCTTCAAAACAAAGGTAGGATACCATAACTTCAGTCGAGAGCTTTCAAAGGCAATACTTAATAGCTTGGCCAAGAGAACCATTTTTCACTGTTTCACACAGATGAATATTCCCCTGATGGAATGACACCTAAGCTGGCTTTTCTGGGGTTATGAACCTAATAACTTCGAGACAGATGTACCATCTATGCGTTTATCATGCTGTCCATCCCGTCTTCTTCAAAACAAGAAGAGTACACACTTTGACACACCTTGAAAAAATCATAGCATCATGTTTGGATACATTTCCAAATATTTGTCATAATCATAACAGGAACAGAATAGTTTACGCTTGTACTGGGTTCTAATGCACTCTCCTAATGAGAACGCAAAAGCGATAGCAATCAAGTTTATCAGCCATAAATCACATTAACAGGAAAAAAACAGAAGGGAAGGATATAGTTGGTGCTCCAAATCACCAAGCAGTGTATGAATAACCTTTGGTCACTAAAGCATTCTGCAACAAAGCAACTACTGAAATCCAGTCACTGGTTACTATATAGAAAATGGTCCAATACGGAAGAAGCCAAGGGTCAAGATGGAGTCAAAATTTCTGGAAACAACAATATCGTCATGAACCATGGTGGTTTCATCATGTATATGTCCAGACTATGCAATAAAAACCGAATAGGGAAGAGTTAAAATTTCTGCTTGACAGTGTGTAAGATAGTGATTGGGAGTTAAGGCTCAGGTTGGTTTGATTTAAGTGTGGAGGATTGCAATCTTTTAACATTCCTAAGCATAATGGTGCCGACATAGAAATATGATGAACTTAATTGCATCAAAAAGGAAAGGTAGAAAGGGAAGTAAGTAAAAAGGTGAACATACTTTTCTGGACTATATGACTTTTAATAGTATGCAACCAGAAATACTATGAATGAAACTTTGGAACCATATCTGTAATGTCCTGAGTAGATGAATTAAAAGTTCTTAAAACTCCATACAAACTGACTGGGCAATAACCTTCTTTCCTGTAAAACATTCACTAACCATGTAAGTGTTCCAGCCATATCCTGGTGCAATGCTTGGAGACATAAGGCCCGGCATATAGGTCTGGGGGACTTGTACACCTGACGCAGGTAAGTATGGTGTTCTTGAAAATGGCAACTTTGAAAATCCTCCCATATAAGCCGGCCCAGACGAAGGCAGAACTGATAAACCTGGAGATCCGTAGGCAGCAGGTGGAGGAACGGCCAAGGCAGTTCCAGCAGATGCAAGTTGAGGATGATCAAATTTACATGAAGCTCCAAACTTACACGATCCAGTTTTCAGATAAAAAAGGCATGGCTTTTCTTCCTGTGAAAATAAAGTGAATAATCTAAAAGTCTTATTCATAGCTTTAGTGAATAAGCATGTACCAATAAGTCACGAATATGGCGATAGACGAAATCAAAAGGACAATGTAGACCCATAGGAGGAGCGAACAAGTGACACAAGCACCTGACGTATAGGTAGGCCCAAACTGTTAAGTAGGACTGGTACAGCACCATGCCTGTCCCGCGGGTGATGATATTTACATGCTGAACCAAATTTGCAGGTTCCTGTTTTCAGATAATACTGCAGTTCACATTCAAAAGTAAGCAAATTAATGATTATCAATGGAGGCAAAGCCATTAAAAACCATCACTTAACAAAAATGGGGGAAATAGAGTTTCATTTTTACCCCTAAAGGAACATTTCCTCATTAGCTAAATAGTACACTGCTTATTAGAAGAACTAAATCAACTTTGGAGGAATTTACCATAGTTAACACATAGACCTATTTGACCCAAAGCCAAAACAAAGTTTCACCATCAATGGTGCTTGGTTCCAAAGCCAAACTCACATTTATCAAGAAACATCTGCTCAATTATGTGCTACAAGAAATGTCTGGCCAAAGCATGTGAACACCAACATATTTAATTTTAGCCATGTTTTCAAAGGCAATTCTGGGGCTTGTCTCAAGGCAAGGCACAGCTAAAACACTCCTGGGCATTGATTTTTTGGGGAGAGAACCAAAAAGGTGTTCACCTATCTGTCGGAGGCATATGGAGGAGTATGCCTTTTACGCCTTTCTCACCCAGATGACGGAGGATAATGCATCAGAAGAGTTGGTTCTTCTTTTTGTAAGTGAAGAATCAATTGATTATAAGTTGTTAGGACGAAAGACAAAGAGTTTTACTTTTCACATACTGTGAGACAATTTAGAGTGCTTTTAAAAGTTGGATCTATTAATGAACTATGTTTTTATGCCTTAACATGCTTTTTTGTCAATTCTATCTACTATTTACTTGCAACTATCCCCCCCTTTTCATGGTATTTTTTAGATAAATTTATGTTTTAGAAATAAAAAGTAAAACCTCCGAAGGCTTATGCCTCAATCCCTTGAGGTTTACGGCTCGCCTCATGAGAGGTCAAGAGCCTCGCCTTGCACTTTCACCTCTCAAAACTTTGAATTTTAGAGAGCCCACTTAAGAAAGGGTTTTCCAGAAAAAGTAATGTAAATAATATCAGAATGCAAATCCTCCTCCGACATGGTTTATAAAGTCAATATTATATGTTATTATTCAGTTGAAAGTAGTCCATTGGCAGATTGAGTTGGAGTCAAATCATGCTGCACTTCTTGTGGTAATACAACTACCACTAGCACAATGTGATTAATGTTTGATGTTTCACACATAAAAGCCACATGAAATGCATATAAAAGCACCGAGTGATCTGAGTAATTGTTAATCGAAATTCCATTCCCTATTACTCCAACATCAAATATCCCAGGGAAAGGAAAGACAAACACCAACGCAGTAGAAAGAGAACCATCTCTAATTAGGAAAGGCAATTACCCCACAGTCGGGTTGTCCAGCTCTTTCTGGCAGTTCACCTTTATACGCACTGCCCTGTACATAGATTCAAGTATTACTGTACACAGCTAAAAACTATCTTACCCTGAATCAAAGATGATTTGCTCAAACCAAGTTAAAACAGAATGACAAATTCACAAGCTTCAAGAAGGTGTCTCTAACAGGTCAATCTTGTTACTATGAAGAATGAACATAATTGGACAGAATTCTAGTTTACCTGTCTAGGAGAAGTGGGGTGATTGAATTTACAATTGCTTCCATAACCACACAGCCCAGTCCTCAAGTAGAAAATGCAGTCTGGTTCCCCGGGACGGTCTGGGTAGGGGCCTGAATCAGCCACCTCGCCCCTGTCCTGCTTATCATTAGTCTGAATTTTCAACCTCTGTATGGCATCTACAACGTATTCAAAGGGGCAAAATCAACACCAGTGACCAATAAAATCACCTAGTATACATACACTCATCGATATTCAACTCCAAACGGGCATATAAATATATAATAATAAACCGCGTACTTAAACACACATAAAAATATGTTTTACGTTTGTGTAAAGATGCAGAGGCATTAACTTAGAGCAATTTTAAGGAAACTAAATAAATAGCCAACTAATATGCTATTACACATTCAGTACATTAGTTAGTAAACTATTTATTTACTCTAGCATTAGTGATTACCAGATCAAAAGCAAGAATCACGAATCTGTCACCCAATCCAAAAAAAAAACCAAAACAAAAAAGTACACAACGATGACAACAAAGACACCAACACAATCAAACGATAGTGAATTCCGCATATATACAAAATAAGCCGCGCATTTAAATACACATTAAATTACGAATTTTGCGTAGAGATGGAGATTTATTAACATAAAGCAATTTTAAGGAAAAGTAAATAAATGACTAAGCTATAGATTTGGCACATTACTTAGTAACCATATTCAGTATTCTCTAGCGTTATTGATTAATTAAGTGAATGACTAACTAGTATGCTATATATTTGGCACATTAGTTAGAAAACTATTGATTAATTAATGACTTATCAAAAAAAAAACTATTGATTGATTAAATAATTGACTAACTAGTATGCTATAGATTTGGTATATCAGTTAGTAAACTATATTCAGTATCCCTAGCATTAATGATTAAATAAATGACTAAATAGTATGCTATAGATTTAATTTAGTATCTCTAGCATTATTGACTAATAACACGTAAAAAAGAAAGAATCGCGAATCGTCACCCGATCAAACAAACAGAAAGAACAACACAGACGACGACGAGACCAAAGATTTCAACAAAAGGGAAGGCAGCAAAAAAAAAGCCATGATCCGACTCTAACTTCATTGCTTGAAACTCAAGCATGTTAAATATTGCGAGTAAGAGATAATACTCCATGATTATACCTTCGAGGTGATTGACGGATGAATTGGAAACGACGCCGTTGCTCTGAACCTGCCGATTTACCGGCATCGGCCCCTCCCGATCTCAACCACAAAGCAAAAAACAGCAGTACGGGTGACGAAAAGCAGTTTCTCTCTCTTAAAAAAAAGAGAGAAACCGAGCCAAAAACAAGGAGACCGATTCGAACAAGTCTGTCAAAATCAACAGTCCGACGAAGAAGAGAAAAGGCGTGTGATTGTTCAACAAACTGAAACAGAGGGTTTGGCGATTGATCAATGAGAGGGAAGAAAAGAATCACATATGTATCTATGGGGAAAAATCTACAAATATATTCCGATACAGTGAAAATCGGCCTCTTCTCTCTCTCTCGCTCTCTCTCTCTCTCTCTCTCTTGGATGTTCTCTCACTAAATATCTCTGCGTGGGATGCTTTTTGTATCCTTTCACGATTTAGATTTTGATTCGAAAGTAGGAAAATTTTCGGATCTCCTCCTCAGTCTGAACTTCTCCTCAAAAATTGTAAAATACTACCTAGTACTATAAACTACTTTAAAAATTCCCATCACTCGTGTACGAATAATATAAAGGGGAAAAAAATGGTCCAATTTTTCTTTAATTTTTTATTTTGACAATAACTTGTCCAGTTTCGAGAAGGCCCCAAATAAAGAAAAAAATAGTATTCAATGGAGGTAAAGTTTGTGAATTTCATCACACGAGAGTAGTGTAAAAACATTATAGGACGTCACGTGACGGTGCTCGCACTGAATAATTTATTCGAAACGTAAACTACATGGACTACTAGCTAATGCCTAATGGCAATAGTCAAATTATTTTCGCAAAATTGTATTTTTAGTTTGTATATGTAAAGAGAATAATTTGCCTAAAAATTTTTAAAAAAAAGACTTTTGTCCATTTAGGTTAGCAGAAACGAATAGCACTAGTGTCTGAATGCATGTATGGACACAAAACCAATATGTGATGGTGTCGCCAAGCCACCGAATATTCCCTTCAAAGAAAGGACGTTGGCCTTTTTCTCTCTCAAAACCTTTATCAAATAGCTCCCGACTTGTTCTGTTGCAAATTTTCTAGGGAGAAAATTGTCTTTTAGCAACAAATTATGCTTTTAACAACCTTTTAGGCTATCAATAAGGTAAAAAGAATAAAAAATAATAATAATTTTTGATGCACTTTTTTAACTCTTTTCAAATCACTTTGAGCTTATGAGAAATCATGCATGGTAAGATGGTTTGCTCATATGTCCCTTCCGTAGAGATCAAGATTCGAGTCCCACGAGAGGTGGAGTTTGGGGTTTTAAGGCTATGAATAGTCTCTAATCTCTCTCGTTGATCAACTTCCACTAATTCCCGCTAACTATAAAATATGGCAAAAAAAAAACAAACACTTGTTGCTCTACACTACACTTTAACACACAGAAAATTGTTGTTTCTATAAATCATAGCTACTTTAATGACCTTCTCATTGGGACTGTTATTATTAGTATTTACCTTTCACTAGTACTATTTAATGGACTGAAAATGAAAATAGAAATATGCGTCTGCGTCGATACGAAAAAGTGGTGCAAAATCGTAGCCGTCAAAGCGCGTGAAGTTGTGGTTTTTGCATTGGGGACGCGTTGTGCGATCTGGGCCGTTGGAAGGTAGGAAGTTGGTGGGGGCCGCAATTAAGGAGAAGCGGGCAGGTCGGGTTGAATTTGGGGCCTACTGATTTTTCTCTCTCTTTGAGGTTTCCAACGGCCAGTCTCCGGTCGGTATTCACGGACAACGGAGCTCCTCCGCCGCCGCAAGCGGCCGAAAGACGCGAGGGTGACCGTGACGAATCATGACCGGAGCCCGCATTTCGTGAAAACATCTTGAAGATTTTTTTTTTCTTACTATCATCATTCTCAAAAAAACAAAAAACAAACAAAAAACGTTTGGGTTTTTTTTTGTTGTTGTACTTTATGATATTTCCCGTTAGTAATGCATGACCCGTCGAATACTCCCTAATATGCGTGCTTTCAGTTAATCCGGTTACTAGTTTAGTCGAGGAGCTCGTCGGTTGACCCGAACATTCTTGATCATCAACAAAAAGGGAGCAAAGTTAACATATTCCCTAACACTGATATGAACACAAATGCTATGAAGTCGTTCGATGTACAAGTGCAACACACGATACAGATGAAATAGAGGCGTTTCAGCTAAGCTTTAAGTTATAAACTATTTCTTGTAGTCTAGAAGTAGTCCATAAACGCTATGTTATTTTCATTAAACTATAAGTTGTAGAAAATGTGTTGGGTTAGTAAAAGAAAATGTATTTAATGTTTTAGTTTAGCCAGGAAACAACTTAGTTTTTTGACGGAAAAAAAATTAGTTTGGTATGACCAACAATACAAAAGTTAGCAAGTTAGTGGAAACGGAGCCTTTATTGAACCAATGCGGATACAGTTGTGATTGAACATTTATGTCCTTTTCAAATTTTTGATCCGTTGACATTTATGTCCAAAAATATTTTCCTTGATCATCTGTGTTTGGATGTGTTTTTGAAAATAAAAATTATGAGAATAATAGAGGTAATAAGTAGAAAGAGATAGAGATAGAAATGATTAAAAGTCTGGAGAATCTTTTAAAAAAAGCTTTTCAAAAAGAAAAACAAACAAGGCAAAAGAGAAGGAGAGTATAACAAAGAATAGTTTGACACCCTTTGGAGGTCATTGAAAGTTATTATTCCCATCCCCATCACTAAAAAAGATGAAGTTCTTATTCCCCTCTTAGGAGGGATGCGAAAAAGTGCAGTCAGAGTAGAAACTAAGGAGGATACTATTCCCATATCTGTTTCTTGTTACTTCGAAAACAAATGACACGTTAGAGTCAATTATGGTCGAACGAAAGCACTATTATGATCCTGTCACATTGAACGAAAAAAGCACAAGTAGTCCCTCCACGATATCTTTGCTCATTTTACACCAGATCCCCGACGAATATGAATGCATTTTCAAGAAAGATTATGCATTCAACAATCAACATAGCTATTTGACCCTTTGCTATGACCCTGCAATTTGTTCTTTGTCATGATACATATCTTGAATCTTTGCTAATGGCCTGTAATTTGTATGTAGTTTAGGAAAACACAAGAAAAAGGACAACTTTGTTTACACTAGGGTTTAAATTGGATTAAATTGATAGGTGATGGTCCTTTTGTGAAAGTAATAAAACCATCAGGACGCATTATTTTTCTACGCTCGTCTTTTCTCCACTTGGCCACATCACAAAAATTTGACTTCGGATCTCCCACAACGGACGAAACACTTTTAGGGCCCGTTCCAGAACAGGTTTAAGTTCTTATTTTTTGTTTAATAAGAATGGTTGTTCCACAAAAGATTGAACAATTACTTATTTTTTGAGAAGACAATTTCAAGCTCAAAAATCGTGTGCTTACGCAAATAATTTTCCTATCAATTTGGATCTTGTTTGATAGATCTCACTGAGATCCTTAATACGGTGTAAAAAAAATTGAAAATTTATTTCTCATTTATGTTATTTTTGAGTTTGAAAATGTGAAATAAGTTGCTTATTTGGATTTTGTGGAACAAACCTTCTTATTTTTCTTTGAGAAGTGGCAAAATAAGTATTTATTTTTTAAGAAGGTTTCTGGAACGGAGCCTAAGTATCCCAATTTATTTTTTGTTTTTTAGGGCGAGAGGGTCAAGGTTGTTCGGGTCAGTTTACAAGCACTATAGCTAATCTCTTCATCCGGTTCGGTCAGAGGCAGGCCAACTATGTCGGGATTAGGGAACTCAAAGAATATTGGCCCTGTTTGTTTTCTATTTTTATTTTGTTTTAACTTTGTTTTTCAATCATTATCCTATATATTTTTCCAATCATTACCCTATCTTTTTTAATTATTAATTTCATTTATTTTTCTATCTCTCTTCACTCATTACCTTTCTCTCCAATCATTACCCTATTTCTCTCTCCACCTACTATTAAAATTAGGCCCCGTTTCAAAACGGATAATAAGTACTTATTTTTTAAGAAGGTAATTTCAAACTCAAAAATAAAGGGCTTAATGAAATCTAAAAATATGTAATATGGATCTTGTTTGAAAGATCTCGATGAGATCTTTAATACGGTGCAAAAAAAAATCAAAAAATTAATTTTCATTTACATTATTTTTAAGTTTAAAAATGTGAAATAAGAACTTATTTTTTAAGAAGGTGTTTTGAAACAGGACCTTAAAATATCCAAAATTGCCAAACGAACAAGGCCATTATTTTTTACGGCCTAACCCAAAAAATGAACCATGGAAAATGGTGTGGGGACAAACCAACCGCACTGCGGCCACAACTCCCAAGCTACTCATCTATTTATGATGGGATAGATGAGTTGAAATTTTTGGTCTCTCACTTTTTAATCAGGTCCAAAGTAATACGCCTCGCAAACTTGATTCACACCAAGTATGTGTGTAAACTGGAATAATCTGCTATAGTTTAGGGTTTTTTTGTTTCCATTATTCCAAACGTTAGTTACTGCAGGGTGCTTGTGAGTCCATATTTTGACTTTTCATTTTGAGTTTTTTTGGCTTTTTAAATTATGATCAGAATATATTTTAGAGAATGAAGGAGTGTTTGAAAGATATGTGCAAAATATATTTTGGAACAGTAATAGTGTTTGGCAGATGAATGAGAAAATGAATTATGGATTGATTTTATACCAAATTGCCCTTGGCCTTTATTATTGTGTTAAAACTTAAAAGGTGTACAAATATTAATTTCTTTCTGCCTTTGGCCTTCTCCTCGTCTGGCTTCTTCTCTCTCTGTACTGCGTCTGGTGAAACATGTGAGGAAGTAGATAAGAAAAATTAAAGGTAGGGCAAAAGTGGTAAATAGGTAATAATAGTATGGGTATTTTGATAATTGCAAGAAAAATGGAAAAATAGGAAACAGTGAAAAGGAGCTCCGGAGCTCATTTTGGGTTTTTGCTTCTTTTGTCAAAATCTGAGAATGGATTTTATAAAATGAGTTTACATAATTGGGTAGCCAAACAACGAAAATGTAAAAATGAAAATGCAAACAAACACCCCATACATCAAATTCGATATTGGAAACAAACGTGACATTGCTTTTCCTTTTTTTTAACTCAGGTGTTCCATCTTGACTACCTGGAGAATCAATCTCACCGTTCACCAGCAGGAGAACCAATGAAAGCACGAGCAAATATTTCGAACCAAAGACCTCAGAGGAAACGAATCCCTAGTCTTGACTATCAGGCCAATTGCATAGAAAATTTGTTCAGTCCAAAGTACAGAAATTCTGAAATGATGGATCCAACTACTGAAGACAGCTACTTACAACACAACATAATTGACATTAATCACCTTCAACTTCCCTCTTTGCACCATCCTTGCGGTGGTACTAGCTAATTGGAACTGCTACCAATGATGGCATTATGGAGCCGCCCACGTCTATATCTCTGCTTTAATTTATGGAAAAACTAGCATACTGTAATCTCAATTCACATTAATCCAGCAATTTGAGGTTGTCATCGAAATTAATCGTAAACTCGAACGTACTAATATGATAGACGTTCGAGTCAATAGAAATTCTGCGACAAATCAAAGCTTGAGTCGGCTTTGCGTACAGGAGCTGAGATTGATCGAGCATTCGAGCTAGAACTTTCATAGAGTTATATAAAGCATAAACTAGCTATGCAGATCAAGATCAGAAATTAAAAGAAGATTATGTGAAAGACACAATAGAATATTTTGTGCAAATGTTGATTCAAGTAGTTGTATTTTTTTTTTTCCGACGGTCGGGAGTGTCTTGGCCAATTTACGTCCACCTCGACTAATCTACTCTCCGCTTTGATCAAAACAGGCTATCCACATCGGGACTAGGAAATTTGTAATAAACTAATTTCTTGCAGCCTGACCTCAAAAATCAAACTCAAGTCCGATCACTCTCTCTCCTTTTTCTCTCTCCAAATTCAAACTGTTTAAAATCGAAATGGACGGCTTGGATGCACCGAGCAGGCACAACGTGGTACCCGCTCGGCACTGAAAATTTTCTCTTTTTCCTGACCCTGTATGCAGAAAAGGAGGGCAAAAAAGAGGACTAAGTGGGTCCCATGGGGATTTTAGTCAAAGTGACAGCCAGTAGGGGAAGAACACGTAAGGTATGAGGGAGGCAGAGCCATCGACCGTAAAAAAATTAAAAAAATACACACAGCAGCCAGCAGGGAATTTCTAGTCTTGTGAAAGTGTCAAGTCGTTGACTCTTTGCGTCTTTGTCCTTTTCCTACTTCCATTTCTCCGCAAGAGATCCTTCACGTGCCGTATCAGATCATCCCCCGAAAAAAAATAAAAAAAGGCTTTTGTAAATTGTAAAAAAAAAAATTACTAGTTTGTGGATTACTATATAATGTTAGCACTTAGCAGTGCACAATTTTTTTTTAGGTACGTTTTGGATTGGAAATTCATGAAATTCTCAAGAAAGAAAAGTGATGAAAAGCAATAAAAGTAGTAGTAAATGGATTATTTTTCAGTGTAGATTCCATTTTTCTCCGCAAAACTATTCACAAGTTATCACAAGCCAATGTTAGAAAAGCTAACAAAAACTTCTCCGGGGCAAACGGTGCAATCAACTTTTGCAGGATCAGTCTGTACGGACTTTGCTTCGGTCTTAATTGGGTCTTCCGCTAGTAAAAGAAACGATCAGACACCCTATAAGGCTCCATTTCCGTTTCGCTAAGAAAAAATATAATTACTTATTTTTCAAATATATACTTATGTTTTAAATTAAAGGAAAAACTAACGAAAATACTCCAAAACTACTTTCCTTTATTTTTTGAAGTGTTTCTATCAATTTTTGGAGTGCCAGTATCATTTTTCTACTTTGAAAGGGATATGCCAGCAGGCAGCAGTTTTTCAATCCCTGGTTTCTCTCTCTCTCTCTCTCTCTCTCTCTGTTTCGTTTCCAAAATTCAAAGAAGGGTCTGTGGGCTGTGAGCTTGTCTGTTCTGTCACTGACTCATTACTGGCCAAGAAATTCAAACAAGTCTTACCATATGCAAGCAATTTCCTCACTGTAAACTTTGTTTCCGACACACCAGAAATAGCCTTGCTATAGAAATCCCATTTCGGGCATTGGATTTTGGTTCTCGACAGATGTTCAAACAAAACTTGATAGATGATCCAAAAAAAAAAAAAAACACTTGACAGATGCAATGGAAAAGGGAAAAATAAAAGAAGATGGTAATGTTCTTTCACATTGAGAGAAATTTGTTTTGTTAACGACACTTTGCTACAAGTTCTCTTGCATTCACCAACGATGGGTTGGTTGAGTTGTGGAAGCTGGTTAGACAATGTCTAGGTTCGAGACTACATGGCCATTTATTGGACTAAATAAATTCCTGCTCATAAATAAGTAGACTTTAGAGCATTGCCAATAGGCTAAGCAAATGAGGATTTTCGTCACTTTGATGAGCCCAAACCCAAAAAACCCATTCGCAGCAGACTAGCTCCACACTCGGGGAATTGGTTGTCTGCTACAGTCCCTCGCTGGTACCAACGAGGGATGGCTCCCTCACTTCAATTATTTCTCTCTTTCCCACTTTGAATCTTGCAACTTTCAGAGCCGGACTGCACGACAACCATGGCGGAAACGAGATTGGCGACGGAAAAATAAAACTCCACGGAAGTGATGGCGGCCAAATCGAACTCGACCGCGGTGGAAACAAACAACTCGGCGGCGTCAGCGGCGGCAAAATCGTTCGTATGGGTTTGTAGGTTTCGCTGTCGTTTTCAATTTTTGGGTTGTGGGTTATCAATTATTTTGTTGATTTGTGCCATCGGTTTGTGGTTTTCAATTTTGTGGCAGAGAATATGGTTTTCTGGAAGGTGGTTTTCAGTTTGTGCATGTATTGAGGTTTGATTTGGGAGATGGTTATCAATTGGGTTTTCCGAGAGAGAGAGAGAGATGGTTTAGGGATTGACTGAATTGAAATAAGTTTAGCGATGAGAGATTTAACGATGGGTTTTCCGGTGGTTTTGGGAGACTGAATTTTGGGATTTATTCCCTTTGCATAGCCCAATTGCCTTTGCTGCTGGGTACCTCAACCATTTGGTGGCTAGCTAAAATAATTTTTGAGGTAATTCCTAGACAATTTGCCTAGAAAACAGCTTAGGCTGTCAGAGATGCTCTTAGCTTCTGTCTTCGATCCCGAATAGGTGTGGGTTAGATTTTTCTACAGATAGTGATGTGGTTTGACGGGTTAATACTCATTGGCGAGACTCTATGGTCCTTAATTGGACAAAACATACTCTTAACACCGTCCACACATAATTAGACTTTAGCTTCAGCCCAAATAGGTGTGGTGAGATTCTCTCACCCCTACAGTCTGCTACAGATACTAATATGGTTTGACAGGACAATACATGTTGGCGGAAGAAACAGGATCGGTGCCATACCTGCACTTCAAATTCTCGAGTAAAAATAACAAATTAAACTTACGGGCATCATTCCTTTTATCCCTTATAAAATACATCAAGCACTTGCTTAATTGGCCGAATTAGACGTGGGATTTGACTATCAAGTCCACGAGGCAAAAGATTGGATGTGAAAAATAAAAATGAAGCAATCGACAGAGAAATTATATATCCGTCAGATAGCTAATCCTACAAAGTATATTATTCTGATTAATAACTAAAATAAATCCGACATTTCAGATACCAAGAGCCTTTAAGTTTAATTTTCAAATAATTACCAAAAATGTTTTAACTTTCATTTCAGTAACTTCTGTTTTTCCATAATTTATTTGGAAAGAATAGTAGTATGAGCTAAGTTTTTGCATAGTTGTTCCATTTGATGAGCTCTACGAAAGACACATTTTCGATCATCGGAGCGAGACCAGAACAGATCCCGCTCGACCGAGACAGCACGGTACTTTCTATCCCAAGGGACAACACCTCCCCCGTTCCCACCAAATTAAAGCGGATGGTTGACCCAGTAGGGAGTCAAAAGCTAACTCAATCAATGGAATCTATACCGAGTCAAGCAAACTCTAGTCTCCAATGCGTTTACCATCTCTATCTTTTTCAGGAGAAAATAAAAGCTTGAAACAAAACAATGGTCTTGAGTCTTGACGTCAACTAATGAAACTGATGGTGAGTTTGGATTAAAAGTAGGGTAACTTATTTTTTTTTTGTCTTTATTTTACATATTTTTGCATTTGTTTGTTTTGTATCAAATTTTTGTGATTTGTTGATTCGTTTCAACAAGAGGAAAAATAAAAAAATTTGATCAAAGTTCATAATTTTTTGAATAAAGACAAAAATAAGTCAATAAGATAACTTTTTTTAACTTATTTTTGTCTTATTAAAAAAAATTACGAGTTTCGATCATAATTTTTTACTTTTTTTATTCCTCTTTTCGAGACAAATCAATAAGTCATAAAAGTTTAACTTAAAATTATCAAATACGAAAAAAATTTGAATAAAAAGACATCCCCCCGCGACAAAAAAAAAAAAAAAAAACAATTACTGCTTGACTTTTGAAGCCAAATTGCGCCTAAGAAGCTTGAACCAAGGAACACTGGTCTTATTCACCACATTTAGTTATGAAACATCAGAATTTTAATAGCAAACTCACTAATACAAACGCGGGGCCGAGCCGAAGAACTGCTGAATTTTAGTTGTATTAGAATTCAGCTCAGGCATCACGTAACAAACATAATCAACTCATAAACCACAGTATCTATCCACCAAAAGAGAGAAACTTCTTTACAGAACGTTTCCGTAAAGAAAATTTACAGAAGTGAATCGCTGCTGTCCAAATTTGGATGGTTCAGATTTTAATAAAACTTTTCCAGAGAAAAATTAATTGTGACCAATTTATAATTGAAAGCGAATCTTGGCCATTGATTGCGCAAATAAACGTCTGAAATTGCGTCACTCCGTAAACACCCTATTCATAGAGGGGCTGTGAAAAAAGTCTCCCCCACCAAAAACAATAACCCAACAGCATCTGAGTTAGTACTAGAATATAGGAGTAATTCTAAAGGTGTCAAACAAAAATTGTAGGGCAAGTTTTTGTCAAAAAAAGAGACCCCAAACGTGTCCCACGGTCCTCTTTTATCAAGGATTTCCCACCTTAAAATCAGCATCCAAAAGGGACCCCGTCAGGAGCCTATTTCTGTCACAAATGTATAGCAGAAAAAAATAACGTAGCTTACCAGCAAATATAAACTCGAAATAGATATAGTGATAGAACTGACAATTACTAGCAAACTTGAATCCGGAAATTACAGAGCTTAACATCCACCAGCGTATTGGTGCGCATCACAGTTACGGAACCATCGGAGCATCAAACCCCTAAGCCGAATAACAGAACAAAGTATTACCATGTTTGAGAGTGAAAACTACTAAATATAGCCATCAATTGGCAGAAGATTACCTATCCTGACCTATCTTTCGTAAATACCCAGCCTTCATCAACACTATGGGTCACAAAATTGGCCATAAGGCCGATGATTACTAAAAATTGTGTTATACCTTTTCCTTTTCCCCAAGACCAGACACTTGGGTCACCCGTATATGCCTTTTCCTATACCCACCAAAGTACTTCACAACCAATCAGATAATCAATATGTACGACAACTACAAGAGATACCATCAGCTCAGCAGAAAAACATAGAACCCGCAACGTCTTTATGCAACCTCGGAAGCTCAGGAACGGCGGCAGCACTTCCTGCTGTTGTGAGGCTCTTTTGTCCCGAAGATGTTTCGGAGAAGTCCTCAAACTTGATAAACTGCCCCATTTGGGCAGCTGCAAGGTGTGCATAGCAGATTGGAGCCACTAGAGAGAGGGAAAGAGGTTGGAGAGAGTATTAGAAGTGAAATCACGATTCATATAAAAGAAACAGAGAAGGAACAAACGCATGAGAACTAAACGTGGTGTGACCTACCAATTGAGATTGCACAAGTGCTTCTTTGGTACCTGAAAAGTAAAAGGGCCAAGATGAATGCTTGGTGCCATTTATAAAGCTGAAACTTTAGATGCATGGAAGAATGAATTGGAAAGCTTACACGTATGATAGTGAGTGAATAAGATTCTGAAGGTCATCAGGAGAGAAACCAATCTCATCGATCAATACATGATAATGCGCAGGACGAGAAGTTCCCTGTCATTTGAAAAACAAAATGAAGAAAAGGCAAATTGAGTAAAGGAAAGTTTATTCCTAAATAGAAGCCAACCTTAATTTGTGGCTAGATGAACAGATGTGTATTAGCATCATTTTGGCCCCAAAAAAAAAAATTTTCTAAATAAAAAAAAAAAAAAAGTACTGTGAACACTGTGGGCAATATCAGCACATTGAGGTCTTGAAAATATGCATAATTAAGATGGACATGGGAACCATTGCGGTAACATATTTACGGCTACTATCATGGATTACGAAACAAGCATATCACTTAATGATGAGCACACTTGATGCTCTAAGCTGTATTTAGCAACCAAAAAAAAAAACATCCTACCTTGACCAGGATTCCTGGCTCTCAAGGTAAAATCACCTCAACTTCCAAGTTAATCCTCTCCGCAATCTAGATCCAACGGTTGAAAGACATACGATGGCAAACACGTAAATACCCAGTGGCAATCTCGTAAATAAGTCGTTACACACTTTGTAAGGACCGTCCGATCTCAATGCTTACGTCATACACAACCCAATCTAACGACTAACAGTTGTTTTACCCATTATATATACATTACAACAAACAAATAGCCCCTTCATCTACGATGCACAATTGCATATTACACCCGAATCCGATAACCTTAATACCACAATGCTCACAATCCTTTCCGATCCAACACAAAATAAATGGCTATTAATTATAATAGCAGCTGCCATAACCCTAACTATAATTACTATTACACGCATCATATTCCGTTACTGCCTTATAAATTCCATAGACCGCGATCAACAACGTTCATACCCACACACATAAACTTCAACATCCGAGATCAAACATTCGTGTAGGCACGCCAGATGGAGATCGAGATAAACCCAGAAGTCGAAGGATCATTTCAATCCAGAACCGTCGAGGCTCAGGCTTCCACTCAACTCCAACCAATTCAACTAGTATTCCCAACGAAGACCGACCAAGCATGGACTTCACTAGTACATGGAAGGAGGGTTTCCATGATAGTGGACAGATGCATAATCGACTATCGTCCACAGTGTCCAATTAACTCTACCGGAAGAGTGAGAGTATACATTTACGACACACGTCTCGATGGCCCAGACCAAGAACAAGCCCAATTTGTATTTCCAGTCACATGTCCAGTAGAACTGCATTATTTCGGAACATCATACGCATCCCTCAACGACTCCATATGTCCATGGATAGCCAAATATCGGTTGGAATCGTCTAATATCCGACGAGACGTCCGATACTGCAAAATAAAGGCATACGTTAAACTATGCACTGCGAAGAACCCAGAAGAGATTGAATTCAGGCCACCCACATTTAAAATAAAATCTAAACTCTTCAATGAAGATGACATCGATTGCTCCCACGTCGGTAGAGCTCCAAAACAACCACAATTGTGCCGAACCATGAGCACAATCGAAAGGTCCACAAGACAAAGGCCCATGATACTTCCGGGCCTAACGTTCCAACAGGCCCGTTCTTCAGTCAGTGTACCCATAGGGCCAACCTACAGGCCCACAGATGAACACGGCCCAATATTGAATGCCTTCAAACCAGAAGATGACCCAGGCCCATCTATTTCACAAGTTGGGTCCAATAACGGAAATACCATTATACTAGAGCCCAATGACCTGGCCCAAATCGTTGGGTCGGCCGTAGCCCAAGCAATCAAGGCATCCGAAACCCAGCACGACAAATCAAAAAAACCATCCGTCTGAATTTATTTATTACCATTTGTATGCAACTGCGTTGCCATTATTTTATGTATACAATTCTATTCTCTGTTTCTTCTTCTTCAATTCCATTAATATTATTTTCTCTGTCTCGTTTAAAATCCAACATATAGTGTTTCAATTACCAAGTACACAAAAGAAATATAACATTTGTATTTATTAATCCACAATCGCAGTACATTCAATGGAAGTACACAGTTCTGCTATTAATGCTAAATCGCATTAGCGAAGGTACATTTGATTCTCAAACTGCATAAATAACTAACGCATTATCCCTGATATTCCCATAACGCCCTGAAGTGTTCGTTCCCATATCCTTAAATGTAGTCACAACCCGATTACGACCCGAAAGCTTCACATACCTCTTCAAATTGATCGTGCTCCCATGGAGAGATTCATTCACATACCTCCTTTCTCTAACTAACACCTTAAACCTGCTCAATTGATCAACCCTCACATGTTGATCTAAGATAGAACTCACATCATTGGGCACTTCACCAAATACATCACCAAACGTCGGAATAGCCGATGGGACAGGCATTCTGTCCAATACAACAAATAACCCTATATTTCCTTCAATATTAGGGATATCAACAGACTGAGATGGATCTTCCACCATCTGATGATCCGGTTGCCCTATATGACAAACACTGAACCGTCCATCCAGATTAACAGTCCATATCTTCACACGATTAGTATTTCTCGTTTCCACACCTTGACCAAGAGAGGGCAATGTAAAGTAATCGGAATAAATCATCCCATTTCTAACTCCAGCAACAGCACAAAACACTTCATCCTTCAGTGATTTACACATGAAATAACGTTTATTACTCGTATTAACACCACGATAACGCCTTGTTAACGTACGTCTGTTACTAACATATCCCCGATTACTATAACCCTTCAACCTCTTAGCATAATTCT
The DNA here is from genome assembly GCA_014282245.1 of Rhododendron simsii. Taxonomy (NCBI): domain Eukaryota; kingdom Viridiplantae; phylum Streptophyta; class Magnoliopsida; order Ericales; family Ericaceae; genus Rhododendron; species Rhododendron simsii. Next base: position 27,558,451 of record CM024958.1, on the reverse strand, counting down.
TTTGCCCAAATCCAAAATAATTAGGACGTTTTTGGCCACTTTTCATCATATTAAAATCCCTAACTTTACAAAATTGCCTTTCTATGCTACTTTTATTCTCCAAATCCCGTATTTATAAACCATAATATCTGTATGGGCCCACAAATATCATACTTCCCACACAATTAATGACTCATCCCTTCTTCTCATTGGCCAAATACCCATTAACCCGACAGTATGACGTCATCGGGCCCACAATTCAAATTAAAGGTACAAAAAAAAATCGCGCCCGCACGGTAATATTAATACGTGCGGGCGCAGGTGGGGACAAAAGAATAAAAACAGCTGTCGCTGTCAGAGAAGCACTAATGAATGTCATATTCCCACATTACCCTTGTATCGTACAACACATGAAGGGCATTATAGTAAATGATTGGTACACACTTACACACTTTGACCGAGCAAGACTTTTGGAGGCCATTTGCTCTTGCAATCCACACTTTGTACAGCCGTCCGATCCTCTCCGCAATCTAGATCCAACGGTTGAAAGACATACGATGGCAAACACGTAAATACCCAGTGGCAATCTCGTAAATAAGTCGTTACACACTTTGTAAGGACCGTCCGATCTCAATGCTTACGTCATACACAACCCAATCTAACGACTAACAGTTGTTTTACCCATTATATATACATTACAACAAACAAATAGCCCCTTCATCTACGATGCACAATTGCATATTACACCCGAATCCGATAACCTTAATACCACAATGCTCACAATCCTTTCCGATCCAACACAAAATAAATGGCTATTAATTATAATAGCAGCTGCCATAACCCTAACTATAATTACTATTACACGCATCATATTCCGTTACTGCCTTATAAATTCCATAGACCGCGATCAACAACGTTCATACCCACACACATAAACTTCAACATCCGAGATCAAACATTCGTGTAGGCACGCCAGATGGAGATCGAGATAAACCCAGAAGTCGAAGGATCATTTCAATCCAGAACCGTCGAGGCTCAGGCTTCCACTCAACTCCAACCAATTCAACTAGTATTCCCAACGAAGACCGACCAAGCATGGACTTCACTAGTACATGGAAGGAGGGTTTCCATGATAGTGGACAGATGCATAATCGACTATCGTCCACAGTGTCCAATTAACTCTACCGGAAGAGTGAGAGTATACATTTACGACACACGTCTCGATGGCCCAGACCAAGAACAAGCCCAATTTGTATTTCCAGTCACATGTCCAGTAGAACTGCATTATTTCGGAACATCATACGCATCCCTCAACGACTCCATATGTCCATGGATAGCCAAATATCGGTTGGAATCGTCTAATATCCGACGAGACGTCCGATACTGCAAAATAAAGGCATACGTTAAACTATGCACTGCGAAGAACCCAGAAGAGATTGAATTCAGGCCACCCACATTTAAAATAAAATCTAAACTCTTCAATGAAGATGACATCGATTGCTCCCACGTCGGTAGAGCTCCAAAACAACCACAATTGTGCCGAACCATGAGCACAATCGAAAGGTCCACAAGACAAAGGCCCATGATACTTCCGGGCCTAACGTTCCAACAGGCCCGTTCTTCAGTCAGTGTACCCATAGGGCCAACCTACAGGCCCACAGATGAACACGGCCCAATATTGAATGCCTTCAAACCAGAAGATGACCCAGGCCCATCTATTTCACAAGTTGGGTCCAATAACGGAAATACCATTATACTAGAGCCCAATGACCTGGCCCAAATCGTTGGGTCGGCCGTAGCCCAAGCAATCAAGGCATCCGAAACCCAGCACGACAAATCAAAAAAACCATCCGTCTGAATTTATTTATTACCATTTGTATGCAACTGCGTTGCCATTATTTTATGTATACAATTCTATTCTCTGTTTCTTCTTCTTCAATTCCATTAATATTATTTTCTCTGTCTCGTTTAAAATCCAACATATAGTGTTTCAATTACCAAGTACACAAAAGAAATATAACATTTGTATTTATTAATCCACAATCGCAGTACATTCAATGGAAGTACACAGTTCTGCTATTAATGCTAAATCGCATTAGCGAAGGTACATTTGATTCCCAAACTGCATAAATAACTAACGCATTATCCCTGATATTCCCATAACGCCCTGAAGTGTTCGTTCCCATATCCTTAAATGTAGTCACAACCCGATTACGACCCGAAAGCTTCACATACCTCTTCAAATTGATCGTGCTCCCATGGAGAGATTCATTCACATACCTCCTTTCTCTAACTAACACCTTAAACCTGCTCAATTGATCAACCCTCACATGTTGATCTAAGATAGAACTCACATCATTGGGCACTTCACCAAATACATCACCAAACGTCGGAATAGCCGATGGGACAGGCATTCTGTCCAATACAACAAATAACCCTATATTTCCTTCAATATTAGGGATATCAACAGACTGAGATGGATCTTCCACCATCTGATGATCCGGTTGCCCTATATGACAAACACTGAACCGTCCATCCAGATTAACAGTCCATATCTTCACACGATTAGTATTTCTCGTTTCCACACCTTGACCAAGAGAGGGCAATGTAAAGTAATCGGAATAAATCATCCCATTTCTAACTCCAGCAACAGCACAAAACACTTCATCCTTCAGTGATTTACACATGAAATAACGTTTATTACTCGTATTAACACCACGATAACGCCTTGTTAACGTACGTCTGTTACTAACATATCCCCGATTACTATAACCCTTCAACCTCTTAGCATAATTCTTTTGCCCAAATCCAAAATAATTAGGACGTTTTTGGCCACTTTTCATCATATTAAAATCCCTAACTTTACAAAATTGCCTTTCTATGCTACTTTTATTCTCCAAATCCCGTATTTATAAACCATAATATCTGTATGGGCCCACAAATATCATACTTCCCACACAATTAATGACTCATCCCTTCTTCTCATTGGCCAAATACCCATTAACCCGACAGTATGACGTCATCGGGCCCACAATTCAAATTAAAGGTACAAAAAAAAATCGCGCCCGCACGGTAATATTAATACGTGCGGGCGCAGGTGGGGACAAAAGAATAAAAACAGCTGTCGCTGTCAGAGAAGCACTAATGAATGTCATATTCCCACATTACCCTTGTATCGTACAACACATGAAGGGCATTATAGTAAATGATTGGTACACACTTACACACTTTGACCGAGCAAGACTTTTGGAGGCCATTTGCTCTTGCAATCCACACTTTGTACAGCCGTCCGATCCTCTCCGCAATCTAGATCCAACGGTTGAAAGACATACGATGGCAAACACGTAAATACCCAGTGGCAATCTCGTAAATAAGTCGTTACACACTTTGTAAGGACCGTCCGATCTCAATGCTTACGTCATACACAACCCAATCTAACGACTAACAGTTGTTTTACCCATTATATATACATTACAACAAACAAATAGCCCCTTCATCTACGATGCACAATTGCATATTACACCCGAATCCGATAACCTTAATACCACAATGCTCACAATCCTTTCCGATCCAACACAAAATAAATGGCTATTAATTATAATAGCAGCTGCCATAACCCTAACTATAATTACTATTACACGCATCATATTCCGTTACTGCCTTATAAATTCCATAGACCGCGATCAACAACGTTCATACCCACACACATAAACTTCAACATCCGAGATCAAACATTCGTGTAGGCACGCCAGATGGAGATCGAGATAAACCCAGAAGTCGAAGGATCATTTCAATCCAGAACCGTCGAGGCTCAGGCTTCCACTCAACTCCAACCAATTCAACTAGTATTCCCAACGAAGACCGACCAAGCATGGACTTCACTAGTACATGGAAGGAGGGTTTCCATGATAGTGGACAGATGCATAATCGACTATCGTCCACAGTGTCCAATTAACTCTACCGGAAGAGTGAGAGTATACATTTACGACACACGTCTCGATGGCCCAGACCAAGAACAAGCCCAATTTGTATTTCCAGTCACATGTCCAGTAGAACTGCATTATTTCGGAACATCATACGCATCCCTCAACGACTCCATATGTCCATGGATAGCCAAATATCGGTTGGAATCGTCTAATATCCGACGAGACGTCCGATACTGCAAAATAAAGGCATACGTTAAACTATGCACTGCGAAGAACCCAGAAGAGATTGAATTCAGGCCACCCACATTTAAAATAAAATCTAAACTCTTCAATGAAGATGACATCGATTGCTCCCACGTCGGTAGAGCTCCAAAACAACCACAATTGTGCCGAACCATGAGCACAATCGAAAGGTCCACAAGACAAAGGCCCATGATACTTCCGGGCCTAACGTTCCAACAGGCCCGTTCTTCAGTCAGTGTACCCATAGGGCCAACCTACAGGCCCACAGATGAACACGGCCCAATATTGAATGCCTTCAAACCAGAAGATGACCCAGGCCCATCTATTTCACAAGTTGGGTCCAATAACGGAAATACCATTATACTAGAGCCCAATGACCTGGCCCAAATCGTTGGGTCGGCCGTAGCCCAAGCAATCAAGGCATCCGAAACCCAGCACGACAAATCAAAAAAACCATCCGTCTGAATTTATTTATTACCATTTGTATGCAACTGCGTTGCCATTATTTTATGTATACAATTCTATTCTCTGTTTCTTCTTCTTCAATTCCATTAATATTATTTTCTCTGTCTCGTTTAAAATCCAACATATAGTGTTTCAATTACCAAGTACACAAAAGAAATATAACATTTGTATTTATTAATCCACAATCGCAGTACATTCAATGGAAGTACACAGTTCTGCTATTAATGCTAAATCGCATTAGCGAAGGTACATTTGATTCCCAAACTGCATAAATAACTAACGCATTATCCCTGATATTCCCATAACGCCCTGAAGTGTTCGTTCCCATATCCTTAAATGTAGTCACAACCCGATTACGACCCGAAAGCTTCACATACCTCTTCAAATTGATCGTGCTCCCATGGAGAGATTCATTCACATACCTCCTTTCTCTAACTAACACCTTAAACCTGCTCAATTGATCAACCCTCACATGTTGATCTAAGATAGAACTCACATCATTGGGCACTTCACCAAATACATCACCAAACGTCGGAATAGCCGATGGGACAGGCATTCTGTCCAATACAACAAATAACCCTATATTTCCTTCAATATTAGGGATATCAACAGACTGAGATGGATCTTCCACCATCTGATGATCCGGTTGCCCTATATGACAAACACTGAACCGTCCATCCAGATTAACAGTCCATATCTTCACACGATTAGTATTTCTCGTTTCCACACCTTGACCAAGAGAGGGCAATGTAAAGTAATCGGAATAAATCATCCCATTTCTAACTCCAGCAACAGCACAAAACACTTCATCCTTCAGTGATTTACACATGAAATAACGTTTATTACTCGTATTAACACCACGATAACGCCTTGTTAACGTACGTCTGTTACTAACATATCCCCGATTACTATAACCCTTCAACCTCTTAGCATAATTCTTTTGCCCAAATCCAAAATAATTAGGACGTTTTTGGCCACTTTTCATCATATTAAAATCCCTAACTTTACAAAATTGCCTTTCTATGCTACTTTTATTCTCCAAATCCCGTATTTATAAACCATAATATCTGTATGGGCCCACAAATATCATACTTCCCACACAATTAATGACTCATCCCTTCTTCTCATTGGCCAAATACCCATTAACCCGACAGTATGACGTCATCGGGCCCACAATTCAAATTAAAGGTACAAAAAAAAATCGCGCCCGCACGGTAATATTAATACGTGCGGGCGCAGGTGGGGACAAAAGAATAAAAACAGCTGTCGCTGTCAGAGAAGCACTAATGAATGTCATATTCCCACATTACCCTTGTATCGTACAACACATGAAGGGCATTATAGTAAATGATTGGTACACACTTACACACTTTGACCGAGCAAGACTTTTGGAGGCCATTTGCTCTTGCAATCCACACTTTGTACAGCCGTCCGATCCTCTCCGCAATCTAGATCCAACGGTTGAAAGACATACGATGGCAAACACGTAAATACCCAGTGGCAATCTCGTAAATAAGTCGTTACACACTTTGTAAGGACCGTCCGATCTCAATGCTTACGTCATACACAACCCAATCTAACGACTAACAGTTGTTTTACCCATTATATATACATTACAACAAACAAATAGCCCCTTCATCTACGATGCACAATTGCATATTACACCCGAATCCGATAACCTTAATACCACAATGCTCACAATCCTTTCCGATCCAACACAAAATAAATGGCTATTAATTATAATAGCAGCTGCCATAACCCTAACTATAATTACTATTACACGCATCATATTCCGTTACTGCCTTATAAATTCCATAGACCGCGATCAACAACGTTCATACCCACACACATAAACTTCAACATCCGAGATCAAACATTCGTGTAGGCACGCCAGATGGAGATCGAGATAAACCCAGAAGTCGAAGGATCATTTCAATCCAGAACCGTCGAGGCTCAGGCTTCCACTCAACTCCAACCAATTCAACTAGTATTCCCAACGAAGACCGACCAAGCATGGACTTCACTAGTACATGGAAGGAGGGTTTCCATGATAGTGGACAGATGCATAATCGACTATCGTCCACAGTGTCCAATTAACTCTACCGGAAGAGTGAGAGTATACATTTACGACACACGTCTCGATGGCCCAGACCAAGAACAAGCCCAATTTGTATTTCCAGTCACATGTCCAGTAGAACTGCATTATTTCGGAACATCATACGCATCCCTCAACGACTCCATATGTCCATGGATAGCCAAATATCGGTTGGAATCGTCTAATATCCGACGAGACGTCCGATACTGCAAAATAAAGGCATACGTTAAACTATGCACTGCGAAGAACCCAGAAGAGATTGAATTCAGGCCACCCACATTTAAAATAAAATCTAAACTCTTCAATGAAGATGACATCGATTGCTCCCACGTCGGTAGAGCTAAATAAATTCCTGCTCATAAATAAGTAGACTTTAGAGCATTGCCAATAGGCTAAGCAAATGAGGATTTTCGTCACTTTGATGAGCCCAAACCCAAAAAACCCATTCGCAGCAGACTAGCTCCACACTCGGGGAATTGGTTGTCTGCTACAGTCCCTCGCTGGTACCAACGAGGGATGGCTCCCTCACTTCAATTATTTCTCTCTTTCCCACTTTGAATCTTGCAACTTTCAGAGCCAGACTGCACGACAACCATGGCGGAAACGAGATTGGCGACGGAAAAATAAAACTCCACGGAAGTGATGGCGGCCAAATCGAACTCGACCGCGGTGGAAACAAACAACTCGGCGGCGTCAGCGGCGGCAAAATCGTTCGTATGGGTTTGTAGGTTTCGCTGTCGTTTTCAATTTTTGGGTTGTGGGTTATCAATTATTTTGTTGATTTGTGCCATCGGTTTGTGGTTTTCAATTTTGTGGCAGAGAATATGGTTTTCTGGAAGGTGGTTTTCAGTTTGTGCATGTATTGAGGTTTGATTTGGGAGATGGTTATCAATTGGGTTTTCCGAGAGAGAGAGAGAGATGGTTTAGGGATTGACTGAATTGAAATAAGTTTAGCGATGAGAGATTTAACGATGGGTTTTCCGGTGGTTTTGGGAGACTGAATTTTGGGATTTATTCCCTTTGCATAGCCCAATTGCCTTTGCTGCTGGGTACCTCAACCATTTGGTGGCTAGCTAAAATAATTTTTGAGGTAATTCCTAGACAATTTGCCTAGAAAACAGCTTAGGCTGTCAGAGATGCTCTTAGCTTCTGTCTTCGATCCCGAATAGGTGTGGGTTAGATTTTTCTACAGATAGTGATGTGGTTTGACGGGTTAATACTCATTGGCGAGACTCTATGGTCCTTAATTGGACAAAACATACTCTTAACACCGTCCACACATAATTAGACTTTAGCTTCAGCCCAAATAGGTGTGGTGAGATTCTCTCACCCCTACAGTCTGCTACAGATACTAATATGGTTTGACAGGACAATACATGTTGGCGGAAGAAACAGGATCGGTGCCATACCTGCACTTCAAATTCTCGAGTAAAAATAACAAATTAAACTTACGGGCATCATTCCTTTTATCCCTTATAAAATACATCAAGCACTTGCTTAATTGGCCGAATTAGACGTGGGATTTGACTATCAAGTCCACGAGGCAAAAGATTGGATGTGAAAAATAAAAATGAAGCAATCGACAGAGAAATTATATATCCGTCAGATAGCTAATCCTACAAAGTATATTATTCTGATTAATAACTAAAATAAATCCGACATTTCAGATACCAAGAGCCTTTAAGTTTAATTTTCAAATAATTACCAAAAATGTTTTAACTTTCATTTCAGTAACTTCTGTTTTTCCATAATTTATTTGGAAAGAATAGTAGTATGAGCTAAGTTTTTGCATAGTTGTTCCATTTGATGAGCTCTACGAAAGACACATTTTCGATCATCGGAGCGAGACCAGAACAGATCCCGCTCGACCGAGACAGCACGGTACTTTCTATCCCAAGGGACAACACCTCCCCCGTTCCCACCAAATTAAAGCGGATGGTTGACCCAGTAGGGAGTCAAAAGCTAACTCAATCAATGGAATCTATACCGAGTCAAGCAAACTCTAGTCTCCAATGCGTTTACCATCTCTATCTTTTTCAGGAGAAAATAAAAGCTTGAAACAAAACAATGGTCTTGAGTCTTGACGTCAACTAATGAAACTGATGGTGAGTTTGGATTAAAAGTAGGGTAACTTATTTTTTTTTTGTCTTTATTTTACATATTTTTGCATTTGTTTGTTTTGTATCAAATTTTTGTGATTTGTTGATTCGTTTCAACAAGAGGAAAAATAAAAAAATTTGATCAAAGTTCATAATTTTTTGAATAAAGACAAAAATAAGTCAATAAGATAACTTTTTTTAACTTATTTTTGTCTTATTAAAAAAAATTACGAGTTTCGATCATAATTTTTTACTTTTTTTATTCCTCTTTTCGAGACAAATCAATAAGTCATAAAAGTTTAACTTAAAATTATCAAATACGAAAAAAATTTGAATAAAAAGACATCCCCCCGCGACAAAAAAAAAAAAAAAAACAATTACTGCTTGACTTTTGAAGCCAAATTGCGCCTAAGAAGCTTGAACCAAGGAACACTGGTCTTATTCACCACATTTAGTTATGAAACATCAGAATTTTAATAGCAAACTCACTAATACAAACGCGGGGCCGAGCCGAAGAACTGCTGAATTTTAGTTGTATTAGAATTCAGCTCAGGCATCACGTAACAAACATAATCAACTCATAAACCACAGTATCTATCCACCAAAAGAGAGAAACTTCTTTACAGAACGTTTCCGTAAAGAAAATTTACAGAAGTGAATCGCTGCTGTCCAAATTTGGATGGTTCAGATTTTAATAAAACTTTTCCAGAGAAAAATTAATTGTGACCAATTTATAATTGAAAGCGAATCTTGGCCATTGATTGCGCAAATAAACGTCTGAAATTGCGTCACTCCGTAAACACCCTATTCATAGAGGGGCTGTGAAAAAAGTCTCCCCCACCAAAAACAATAACCCAACAGCATCTGAGTTAGTACTAGAATATAGGAGTAATTCTAAAGGTGTCAAACAAAAATTGTAGGGCAAGTTTTTGTCAAAAAAAGAGACCCCAAACGTGTCCCACGGTCCTCTTTTATCAAGGATTTCCCACCTTAAAATCAGCATCCAAAAGGGACCCCGTCAGGAGCCTATTTCTGTCACAAATGTATAGCAGAAAAAAATAACGTAGCTTACCAGCAAATATAAACTCGAAATAGATATAGTGATAGAACTGACAATTACTAGCAAACTTGAATCCGGAAATTACAGAGCTTAACATCCACCAGCGTATTGGTGCGCATCACAGTTACGGAACCATCGGAGCATCAAACCCCTAAGCCGAATAACAGAACAAAGTATTACCATGTTTGAGAGTGAAAACTACTAAATATAGCCATCAATTGGCAGAAGATTACCTATCCTGACCTATCTTTCGTAAATACCCAGCCTTCATCAACACTATGGGTCACAAAATTGGCCATAAGGCCGATGATTACTAAAAATTGTGTTATACCTTTTCCTTTTCCCCAAGACCAGACACTTGGGTCACCCGTATATGCCTTTTCCTATACCCACCAAAGTACTTCACAACCAATCAGATAATCAATATGTACGACAACTACAAGAGATACCATCAGCTCAGCAGAAAAACATAGAACCCGCAACGTCTTTATGCAACCTCGGAAGCTCAGGAACGGCGGCAGCACTTCCTGCTGTTGTGAGGCTCTTTTGTCCCGAAGATGTTTCGGAGAAGTCCTCAAACTTGATAAACTGCCCCATTTGGGCAGCTGCAAGGTGTGCATAGCAGATTGGAGCCACTAGAGAGAGGGAAAGAGGTTGGAGAGAGTATTAGAAGTGAAATCACGATTCATATAAAAGAAACAGAGAAGGAACAAACGCATGAGAACTAAACGTGGTGTGACCTACCAATTGAGATTGCACAAGTGCTTCTTTGGTACCTGAAAAGTAAAAGGGCCAAGATGAATGCTTGGTGCCATTTATAAAGCTGAAACTTTAGATGCATGGAAGAATGAATTGGAAAGCTTACACGTATGATAGTGAGTGAATAAGATTCTGAAGGTCATCAGGAGAGAAACCAATCTCATCGATCAATACATGATAATGCGCAGGACGAGAAGTTCCCTGTCATTTGAAAAACAAAATGAAGAAAAGGCAAATTGAGTAAAGGAAAGTTTATTCCTAAATAGAAGCCAACCTTAATTTGTGGCTAGATGAACAGATGTGTATTAGCATCATTTTGGCCCCAAAAAAAAAAATTTTCTAAATAAAAAAAAAAAAAAAGTACTGTGAACACTGTGGGCAATATCAGCACATTGAGGTCTTGAAAATATGCATAATTAAGATGGACATGGGAACCATTGCGGTAACATATTTACGGCTACTATCATGGATTACGAAACAAGCATATCACTTAATGATGAGCACACTTGATGCTCTAAGCTGTATTTAGCAACCAAAAAAAAAAACATCCTACCTTGACCAGGATTCCTGGCTCTCAAGGTAAAATCACCTCAACTTCCAAGTTAATCCAATGAACAAAATCATAAAATCAACAGTAGAGAAACCAATATTTTGTGGAATGGTAAAGGGCTTTGAGGCAATTCCATGTTTTAATCACCAAATACAACAGGTCTTAAAACGTTTTCCAATTTCCTCTATGTTTACAAAACCAAATCAACATCTCACAAAGAACCCTAGCTACTGCATATGCGCAAATGCTAACCCTAGCTATTACTGGATATGCTCAAATGCTATGCTTGAACACACCTAACAGATTCTCAGAAAATGCAGCAAGACTACAGTGAAACAAATCAAACCTGTTATGCAATAATCATAAAACCCAGAAAGAAGGAAAAGTGTTCTCCCAACAACCAAAAAAGGGAAGAAAAGGGCAATAACTTACTATCATCCCCGCCTGAGCGCACATGTAGAAATCATAGTTCCTTGGATGCACAATATTTGTATCAACAACAGTACCTGTTGAAAACAAGAAGGTAATGAACGTATTCAGCATGTAAGTACTTCAATAAATCACACATGAAGCAAAAACATAAGCAACCGTGCAAGGAAACTTACCAGGAGGAACGTTTTCAGGGGCACTTGATTGAAATAGCTTCGTGTGGTGATTCTTTTGAGCCACAATCACAGTGAACTTGGGAACCTGGGACTCACCAAGGTGCAGGTAAGCCTGCAGTAACAAGAAGTAAAGAAGCTCAGAGCTTCTACTATTATGCCAATAAAAAACACAAAGACGGTGTCAAAAAAAGTCCACAAATGATACTCAGATCGGTAATACGATCTGAACCAGTTCATGAGAACATGACTATTTCATCCTTCCCATCCAATGCAGAATCAACCACCTATCTATTTTTTGTATTTACATATTAGGACACACAAAAGAAAGCTTCTACTACTACTACAAGGGCCCACAGGTCACCTACAATAATAGTGCATGCCCCAAAAGCAAAGGAATGATTAGGTGATCATAGTACACGCCCCAATCATAGAAAGGCCTAAGGAGAGACTTCGATCATTGGATGCAGATGATAGGGCAAAAACTTTTAACCAAATGGCCTAATGGTCACTGAGATTACAAGAGTTTTTAATGTTTAGCATGAAGTGACGGTAAACCCCTATGCCTGGAGCATGCCCAGTGCATGTATGGGTAAATAGATTGTAGTTATAATCAGAAACTATTTACATACTTATATGGATGAAAAACTGATAACAGGAACTATGTAAAAACAAATAATCAATTAACATTGCACAAATGAAAGAACCTTCAGCATTTGATCCAGCTCAATGTTCAGCACTTGATTAAATTGAGATTCGCTCACCCCATCCCTAGAAAAAAGATAACCTTCGGTGAGACAAGGAATGACAAGTCATTCAGTGGCATAAATTGAAAGAGCAAACAAATACTTGAGACTTTTGTTCCAAATGAAATAGCAAGCAGTTCAAAACAGGGATTCTAAATATATCCGCTACCATGCAAGAGTTAAAACTTAAGTTGGTGTTTCGCTAAAACTTCTCTTTATAACCATTGTTCTTATTAAAACAACAAAGAGAACACAAATGCAGCAAATTTCAACCTAACACATTGATACCTGAATATTATTATTTGAGCAGGTTTCCTTCCATTGCTTGTCTGGTAGAAATCAATCAGTAGTTCCCTATAGCACGTTAAATCATTAGGCAGTAACGCATTTTGTGATAATATGTTAGTTGCTAAAGTTTTAGCAATTGAAAAAAGAAATAGGCAATGAACATCATGTTGACAAAATTCACTTGGGCTTAGTATTTACAAGTACCTCATAATCCCATCATCCTCTCCATTTGCTAAGGGCTTGTACAGACATTCGATCATTTCCACTTTTGATGATTGGGTCCGTACAGCTGCTCTATACCTTGATATCAATGGCCATGAGCGAGATCCAACAACCTGAAATTATTAGCCAATTGGATGAGAAGCAACACAAATATTAAGCAAAAATTAACAGAATAAATGATAAAGATGCTGGGAAGAGTTGAGGTCATAGGCCATACCGCCGCTACCGATGGAACATCGGATCTGCCGGGGGAGCCATGAGAAACGTCCATCCCCAGAATCATAGTTGGAGAGTCTTTGATCAGAGGGATGCGGGACGAGTGCTCAAGTGCCAAAAGAGAGTTCGTCCCTCCGAGCTATTAAAAAAGGCACCGAATTACTGACTGACAGTCAAACATTGAAGGAACAAGGATAAGATTAGCTTCGTCTGGGCTTTATTATGAAACTACCTTAGAGTTTATTTTGAGGAGGACATTTGTTAGATACTGATCGTTGATCTTAGAAGGGGAAATACACTGGGTGGCTATACCAAAATCACTAAGACTCTTCTTCTTCCAAGGCCCTTGTTAACACAAAAGAAATATTAATATACGCATAATTAATTGTCAAACAACAGAAACAATCGAAGAAACATAAGTTAGGCTTACCATAAATGTCAGAATTTTTCCGTTCAGGCAAGACACAAAGAATAAATTGAGGAGGACCAGGGAGTTTTGCAGTAATCAGCTCGAACATCTTATCTACTCGTATAACAGGGCCAGACCTTCTATATTGCTGATCTTCCTCAATCAGTGTGTGTGGACGTTCAATATGCTGATAACGAAAGCAAAAAATGACTAATTTCACCATGGGAAGCTTTTACGAAAAGTAAAACCCTTTAGACACTTAGAATACAGTGACCTACAATGCCCTTGTTCCGTCCACATTGGATAAGTTCTCGGGAGAGATGACTTGTATCACACCGAGCAGAAAAGTTGACAACCACCCATCGTTCTATTTTGACTGGGGTCAAGAGATGCTTCAAAGGAACAAAAGGAAAAAAATGGAGAATCACTAGCTACCAAATCAGATATCAGAGTTCGCAGATTTAAGTAGAGCAAGGAACGGGGAACAATTATCAATTGCAGCTCCACCCCCTGAAGTCGAAGCACTTCTCTTCCTTTATTGGAAGGAAAAGAAGGGAATACCTTGTTGTTGAAGTTCCATCTTCCATTACGAGGTACACAATCTTCATTATTTCCAACCTTCAACTGCAATGAAGAGGTGGTTAAAACTTAATAAGGCATAAGTTGATGGATATATGATAGGAAAAGGTGCTTAAAAAATCATTCAGTAAATGCGGATGACAGTGTTAATCAAATTGTGGCTTAATATGCAATCATAAACTACCTTAGGCGCCTCAAGGACACGACCATCAACTTGAGTAAGTTGTTTCTCAATCGAAATGCCGCAAGCAGCAAGAAGAGGGTCATCATCATAACGGTAGTTTTTAATGGCCTGCCAAATTAAGCGAGCATTGAGATTGCAACACTAGAAACTAACAAAGCATGCATTGAGAACTTACATCAGTCACAACCCGTATCCTTTCTGGAGGTTTTTGCCTCGACTTTTCAACTAAAGATGCTCTCTGCACTGAAGATAATGCCTTTGTGTAGCGCTGAAGAGAGATAAGAGAGCAAAGCTGGAATACATGAAAGAAAACCACGTCAAATCTATGCAGAAGCAAATTCACTGTGCTGACAGAGCATTAATGAAACTGGAGAGCAATTCATAAAAAGAGCAAGCAATTACATACCTCCAGTGGAAGATAGGAAGGCCGCTTTGGTTTGCCAACATCAAGGCACGGCATGTATTGAGAATACCTAAGCTCTATGTTACGTTGTTTCGTAAAATAGTCATACACAGTAATCTCCAAAGCCTCTCCATCCTTACCTCCATCACTATTCCTCACTTTCAGAGGAAAACTGGGAGCATCAAGCAAAAAGTTGAGTTTTTCAACAGGAATGAATCAGTAGGACAACTTTCATACAGTTCAGTAAGTACTTACAATTGCTGATTGCAAGGCTTTTCACTCAAGCCTATGATCTTAAATTCCCGGTTATTGTGCCTCGTCTTCACCCTCATGTTTTTCAACATTTTCTTAGCCTGAGCATATGCAAATTTAAATGAATATCAGTAGACAGGAGATTAAAAAACATGGAACATAGGATGCAGCAAAACTTGACAACCTTTGTCCAGTCTATATTTCGAGGATCCCGTGCACTCTGATTGGCTAGCAGAAAATCAATGACAGGCCCAGGTGTTAAGATCATAGTGGTAGACACATCTGCACAAATTAATACAAGCAGCACTGAGCAAGTGACAGAAAAAGGGCAATTCATCAAGTGACAGTAAAAGGGCAACTCATTTAAGTGAAAGAACAAAGTGGAATTATACCCATATTCAGAGACAAACCGCCAAGAGTTGGGCGAAAGCTAGCATGGAACCCCCGACAGCCGGTCACACCTCCTCCAATGTCAGTTAAATTTCTTGAGTCATCGTGAAAGAAAGACTGACGTACCAAAAGGCAACCCCTGCATTTCACAGTCAATCGGTAAGAAAAGCATGGTGAGGCATTGAAAAGTTACAAAACACAAAGGAGTATATACCTGTTAGCCGCTTGCTGCCTCAGTATGATGTCTAGCACTCGCAGCGCATCTTGCGTTTTTTCAGCTTCGGCTCCTTGAAGGGCTAGAGATACTGACTTCAGAGGAATTTTTGCTGCATAGCTGATTTCAACATTAAAAGCTTTGGACTGAAAAGAATGCTTTGACCTTTTTGTTGCCTCAGCAGGACTCCCACTGTGAGCTGGGCTGCCTCTGCAATAACAACACCATATTAGTCTTGGGAACCATTTTAGTCTATGAAATAAAATTAGAATGCAGTACAACTATTCAACTGAACAAATACAATCAAAAGACTTACTTTTTTGCAAAAGACTCCTCAAGTACCACTGAGAACTCTAACTTATTTTGTGGAAGAGGCCCCACAGTGTACAACGTCTTCTCCCCGTCATAAGCCAACTTCTTCTCGCCAAGTTCTGAGGAGTAGGTTTGGTACAGTTTGTCAAAAACCTTTCTCCCGATTCCCTTGTGCTCAACAGCTCTCTTATCTTCATAACTTATAGAAACCTGCATGTATCATACAGTGCCATAAATGCAACATAATAAATCTGGAGGCACAAAAAACAAAAACAAAACATATGGTAGTTATCATACACTGTACTGATAAAACATCTCCTCTGGGTATTTGACAGAGACTTTGAAGTGGTTCGCCAACAACGAAATGCGCCGCCCAGCACTACCAAATCCACGTCTACGGATAATAGAATGCTTCGGCACATCCAGTTTTTCTGGCTTGACATTGGGTGGTACAATTGGCGGTGGTGGTGGTGGAGATCCGATAACCTCTTTCTCCATCATTTACTCAAACAGTGAACACAATGAATCTAAGACCATCCAAAAAGGTAGCATTATATTCAGCAACAAATAAAATACAGTAAATAAATAACACATCAGAAAACAACTCAAGGAACACATATAAGGATCCAACTAACAATCTTAAGATTCTGAACAGGTTCTAAGAACAACATATCCCTGATCCACAACCCCAATTAACAGTCAATAAAATTGTGAGATGGTACCCTTGATATCATGAGAACAGCTGAAGAACAATAAATGATAGAAATCCAATGACAGTGAGAGTACCTAGTAGTAATCTTTGCCAGTGTAACAATTTAAAACTACACCGATACCAGTCAAAGCTATTTATCATTTTCAGAAGTCCTTGCACAAATCAAGCTAAAACACAAATATTGTTCTTCATCATTAGCCAAACTAAAACACAAATAGTGTTCTTCCTCCTAACTAAGACAACTGTGTGCAATACCAAACTATGACTGTTCTCATCAGGTCAGAAAATAAATGAGGACAAACAAGCGATCAGTTCGAATTAACTAAGTCTTGAAACAGGCTTCACAAGATAATTTCCTAATCGTTTTTGGCAGGTAAAGTGATCATAATCTCTTCCAGAGTAACATTTAAAAACCATACTGATAGATAGCAGTCAAACCCATTAAAATCCATTGATAATTTAAGCCAACAAACCAGGACTCTTACTAAATTTAACCATCTATTTGCACCTCTTTATTGGTAATTTTGAAATAAAACATTACTAAAAGTTTCTCCTTGAAAAACAATGCACCTTGAACTGTGTGCACCATCTATTTGCACCTCTTACTAAAAGTTTCTCCTCTTTTGCCTAGCTAAGACAAATATGTCAGACAAAACTAGGAAAACACGCAATGTGCAGATAAACCACGAGGACATACAAGCATTGTTTTGGAATATCAATAACCTATAGGGCACAGTTAGACGTAGAGACAATGTCAAAAAAATAACTGAAACTAGCGCAAAGAACCTAAAAAACAGTAACATCCAGCATGTAATTTCCGCATGCACAATAACATGAGACCACGGAGCACTTGTGACTATGCATATGCATACAACTCACTTTGCTAAGCACAGAAAATTTGGTAAAGTATTGCATCTGAGATATTGCAAGAGGAGTAAAAAATACACCCATGACCTTTAAAAAATGTACGAAATCGAGTAAATGTCAAACCAAATGTACGTTGTCTACAAAATTAATAGGAGAATTACAAAATTAATAGGAGAATTAACACAAGAACTGAGCAGTGACCAGGCTACACATCAGAGGAGGTAAAATATCAAAGAGATATACCTTCTCCATGTGTCAACAAATGAAAACAACCAGAGTTTGTCAAAATACCAACAAAAACAGGAAAACGTGGTTAAAGAAAAGCAGTTAAATAAGCAGAAATCATCAATGCAGCCATCATATTCAAAACACACAAATCTCATATGCAGAACCTACAACTCACGATTCAAGCCTGTTCGGTGAGAATAAAAACCAAATACACACATACGGAGAGGGAAACAAAAGCTAGTTGAAGAGCTTTAGCGAGAGAAAGTGTATACGTTACTCATATGAAAGCAAAATCAGTAAATAACACAGCGTAGTAGCGAAAAATCACAACGAAGCCGCAGAAATCGAAGCAAACGAAACCAGCCGCGTCAGAATCATGGGAAATCATCAAACGCGGCCGTCAAAACGCCAAAATCTCATATCTATACGCTTTAAGCATGATTCAAGCTCATTCGGTGACTATAGAACCAAAATACATACGTATTAGAGAGAGAATCACAAGCTTGTGAAGAGATTAAGCGAGAGAATGCACATACATTGTTGTACGTAAGCAAAAACGAGGGATGCGAAACGAAAACCGCTCTCGATCTCACCTTCTCCTGGCCTCCGAAAACGAGCACAGCTAGGGCTGCAGAAGAAAATCCTCTCGCTCCTCTCTCTCCTCCGTCTCTC
This sequence comes from Rhododendron simsii, assembly GCA_014282245.1. NCBI lineage: Eukaryota > Viridiplantae > Streptophyta > Magnoliopsida > Ericales > Ericaceae > Rhododendron > Rhododendron simsii. The sequence goes on along the minus strand of CM024958.1, from coordinate 27,539,979 downwards.
TCTCTTCCGTCTGCCTTGTACAAAAATAGGAGCGAGACACACTCTGGAGGGAAAGTTTTCTCTGCTGTAGGAAAAAGGGGATTTCAATTCTATTTACCCGCAGTAGCAAAAGGACAGAAACCGGCCACGATCGAGTGCGTCGCGAAAGACTCGGTTTCTGTATTTTCCTCCGTCGATCTCACGTAATCTGACATACGATTCCTCACGAACGGTCACGATTTCTGTACTTGCTATTGTGGGGACCACGTGCATTTAACCGGTGCTGTAAGAAAAGCTAACCAGTGGAGGTGTGGTGGATTAACCCGGGGTTAAGTTAACCTTTTTCACGCTTGGGGAGCACGAAACCAAAATCCATAGAGGTTGATCCAGTTCTAGAACACTTTCTTAAGAAATACTATTAAATACTTATTTTTATATTTTTAAATTCAAAAATAATATAAATAAAAAATAATTTCGCACCATATTTTAAACAATATCTACATTGCATATTTTTCGATTTCGATAAGTCCATTATTTTTTAGCTTAAAATTATCTTTTTAAAAAATAAATATTTATTTCCCGTTCTGGAACAAGGCCGGCAGTTTCAAGCTTAAAAATAATATGTTTATACAAATAATTTTTATAGAAATATGAATCTTATTTGATAGATATCTTTGAGATCTTTTGAATGATGCAAAAATAAATAAATAAATAATATTTGAACTCTCACGATAGGAGATACTATGGCTACACATAGTTTATGGTTTTGTTCGTTTGGTGGTGTTGGTTATTTTAGTTTTGCCGTTTTGACAGTGGGTGGAAAGAGAAATATGGTAATAATTGGAGAGAAGGGCAATGAGTGAAGTGAAAAATAAGAATAATAATTGAAGAAATATGGTAATGATTACAAAACAAAACAAAAACTTTTCTAAACTTAGAAATGAACAATGCCTATATGTTCCACGGATTTGGGAGTCTCCTATCTTCTAACTATTATCTAAGAATAAACTCTATCATAAAATCCAATGCACCTTGAAGGTAAGTAAAAATCTAACGCACCTTCAAAGTAAAATTGTTTGTGAAAAGATGTTTTTCAAGGATCTCTATTTGGTCAAATACTTGTGTTGGACCAAATATTTGGGACGTGTGGATCTTCTGTCTTAAAAATCCAAACATTTTTCTTTGTGGGCCGTAGGAGTAGACACGTAATCCAATTGATCAAATACAGTTAGTAGTTTATTGGCACCCGTTTATTGATTTGAGACAAATATGCTCAATCACATGACTATCAATAAGTTGATTTATTCCGTGGACATCGAGATCTACAAAATTAGATATGTTTTGGGAAATGATAATGCCAAAACCACTTTTGTTCATGCCAAAACCCTTTTTGTTCATGCCAAAACTCATTCATTGCATGACTTAATTGTCCTCCATTATATTACTTACTTTACGAAAATACCCCTAAAAATCCCATAAGTGGCATTTTTCAGTTCCACGTTTTCAAGCAAATATGCAATTCATGAGCAAAACTAGAACTAATTTTAGAAGAGAAGCAAACAAAAATTAAACGTACTTCAATATTTTCTAGTTACATGTTTTATCAATTCATGAGCAACCCATCTAACAAACACAAGCTAATTTTTGAAGAGCCATGTTCACATCATCATCAAGAATTAAACACAAATTCCAAAAAGTTCTGAAATTGCGATTAACAAATGATAATACTCTAGTCTTCACAAAAAACTCCATTATGCATACTCTAGTCTTCACTCATCAAATCTACATTATGAAAGTTAAAGAAAAAAAGACTTTACATTGATTCGAACCCTTAAAGTCGCAATAAACAATAGAAGAGCAATAATGTTATTAATTCTATAAATTGAGAGTCATCCATACAGATCGAAGAACAAAGAATGTGGCACAAACTAATGATGTTATCGATGGAGAGTTGAAAAATACATAGTTGCATGTCGTTGTACAAATTACCGCCTTAACAAAAAAAAAAAAAAAAAACCCGAAGCAGATCATTGCCAAGACTCTTCACCACATTGACGTTTGGATGGTGGGCGTTGACAGGAATGAAATATAAAAAAGTTGGATTTACCCAATAGGCAGGTGATGGTGGGCGTTCAAACCCTAATGTTGCAATAAATAGTAGTAGAATACTAATAAACTTGGGGGAACTCAAACAAAGAACTATTTTGTGTATAAAATAGCTCTGCGTACATACAACTTTTAATGGGTGCAAGAAAATACTATTTTGGAAGGATAAAATATAATTCTTTGGATTTGAAGGGGCATTTTCGTAAAGTAAGTGATGTAATGAAGGACAATTAAGTCATGCAATTAATGGGTTTTGGCATGAACAAAAAGAGTTTTGGCAGGAACAAAAGTGGTTTTGGCATTATCAGCTCCCTATGTTTTTCCGTTAATAGGTTCACGAATAGAGTGAATCCCAACCCCAGGAGGGGCTTTTCAGTCACTCGGAGAATCAATCAGGGAGAGTTTTGGGAAGTGTACAAATTATGCACACAGAGGAGGAGGGTGGGTGGGTTTCAGGCTGTCCTTTTCTAACGGATGTTTTATAGGATCTGCATCGCAGAGGCAACAGAGTGGTGGAATTGAATTGATACTACGGCCACTATTGTCGTGAATCAATAAGGTATCCTATCCATGTGACAGGCAATTTTTTTTGTTTTGTAAAACGGAAATAGATTAAATTATGAAAGCGAGTATAAAGCTCGGGGATAAGTAACACCCCTCATGCAACAGTCATTTATGGATAAACTTTTCGTAATCTTTTATTTCGCAGAGTGTTTTAGGTTGTTTTCTCCAAATTTTTATCCTTCTCTAAGACGAATTGGAAAAGTATAACAAAAAATAAACCGAATTTTGAAAAAGGTTCGCATAATTAAGATGACGGAAAAACTTAATCCGCTTTGAATCGTCTCGTAAAGACGAAAAATATCAATTTTGACCCCAATTATGATAAAAATTACAACTAGAACAACCGTGTCAAACAATCGGAAAAAAGTTTGTAGTCTAAAGGCCCCGTTCCGCTAAAAACTTTTTCTTTTAGTACTTTTTGTCTTTATTCAATTTTTTTTTTCCGCTTGTTCATTCTGCGTCAAATTTTTTTAACCTTTTGATTCGTCAGAAAAGTGAAAAAATATTTACTTTTACCCAAATATTTTGAACAAGGATAGATTTTAAGTAAAAAACAATTGACTTTTTTTAACTTAAAAGTGATACTTATTCAAAATATTTGGGTAAAGCCTAAAAAGTCCTAAAAGTACTTTTAGGCCTATGTGAAACGAGGCATAATGGAGTGGCCCATTGGACTATAAGTCCCGTATTGTAGTCCAATTTTGGTTCCAAAATGAAAAAGGTTTTCAGGTTGTCATTGGGCTCAGCCTTGATATAGTACATTTTGTCGTTAAATTGATGGTTAATTAAAAGCCCAGGATTGGGAATTTAGTAACTTTCAGAAGATATAATACATTCTGCCGTTATACTTTTTATTAGGGCCCCGTTCTGCTAAGGGAAAAAAATACTTTTTTAAATTAAAGGTGATGTATTGTGAGAAAATGATCCGTCTTGTAAAGTGAAAAATAAGTACTTAAAAAATAAAAAACTTAATATAATGGGACCTAAGTTTATCAATGATCAATTCGCTGTGCAAAACTCCAATATTTTATCGCTGAACTATTTCAGTTTGAAAATTTACTTTCAAACTTAGGGAACAAATAAAAAACGTTGTCTATAAGCTACTCCAAAATCGAAATTCTAGCATTTGCTAACTGGAACTTTTTAGTGAGGAGGACTAAGGTGCCCCAACTCCTGTTTTTAATGCATCATATTGCCTAATCATTTAACTAATTAATCTTCAACTTTAATCTTTTTTTTGTGAGACGATATACATCAGCGGAGGGTTAACAGGGTATTAGTATGTTAATCAACAAATGGTTTAGAGGCTATCCATAACTCTGAACCCCACCAAACTTGCTCCTGCGGCTCGAACCTTGGCCACCATTGAAGAGAGAAATGAAGCAACCAACTCAACTAAGGTTGGTTTCTCAATCTTCAACTTTAATCTTTAGGGCAGTGTTCGGCGACTTGCTACTGCTTAAGTGTTCCACACAAATCAATACTCATCTAACTCTTGGAAGCCAATATCTAAATTGATTTTAAGTCTAAACAGGCACGAAGTGATCACCGTCTTCCAAATATTGGGGCTTTTTTAAAATAATCCCCAATTTCTTTGTTGAGTTTTTTTTACTACTTGGGTTTTGCTTGATTTGTAGGAGTATCATCTATGACTGCCTTTTGGGTGCCCTAATTTCTTTTTTGAAAGACTGTGTTTGGATGACAGGTATCTTAAGGGAGAATGAGAATGTGATTCCGAAAATCTAACATTCTTATGTTTGTGAAGTGTGGGAATATGAATAAGATTACCGATCTCTCAATCCAGGAGGAATCACATTTCTAAATACAGGAGGAATCTGATCCCTCCCACCCCCTATGGAAATCTTGGATTCCTGGCTCGATTATTATAAAAAGAAAACATTTGACTTTAGAATATTTCTAAAATAAATGATTCTTAGAGAAGATTACTTAATTAATCCAAGCGTCGGAATAGAAATACTCCGAGTCTCGAATTACTAGGAATTTGATTCCTGGGAATCAAATCCATTTTCCTACTAAAGATTACGGGCATCTAAGCTGAGCCAAACTATTATGAAGGGTTTCTTTTTCTCCCGAATTCGTTAGGGAAATGGATGTTTTTTCCTTTGGGACAGATCCTTTCGCATCTATTTACACAGTCACCCATTTGCTCTAATAAATTTGAAATGTTCATTTTCGTTATAATATATAGTATATAGTATGGATAGTAGAGAAATGTTCTAATGTTGCACACATCAATCTTCTCCAAATCCTGCGTCTGCGGGAGCTTTGTGCACTGGATACGTCTCTTTGAGTAGAGAAATATTGGGAAGATCACTCATTATTACTAATAACTAAAGCAAAAGAATTCAGGAGGGGCTTACTGATCATGCTGGAACTTTATAAAAGTTACCACTTACCAGAGTTGAATTTTCAAATTCTGGCTCTAATTGTTTGTCATAAAGGCCTAAAGAACTCCTTCACCATCCAAAAATCTAGAGTTGCGGGCTGATTTGGATCTGTTCATACAAAATTCCATGAAAAAAATTAGACAATAAAATCTATCCAAGTTTTATTGCATGCCATGCATATAATACATTGGAAAATACCTTTTTTTGGAGTATAAGACCACTCCAAATTTATCTTGAGTGGGCGTCGTAAAAAATTCCTTAACCCTTTGGTGTTCTGGCTGGTTTTTCAAATATGAATATGTATTCATATTTTCTGATCGAATTTTGATGATCTGAACTGTTCAATGTGTGCAAAATATGGTTCTAAGAGTCCTACCAAAAAATCAGCAAAAAATATGATCAGGAAGTGCTTGTTTTGAGCAGTTTTTAATTGAATTATTTAATGAAAACAGCTCATATAAAGCACTTTCCGGTCATATTTTTTGCTGATTTTTAGCAAGGACCCTAAAAATCACGTTTTGATCACATTGAACGGTTCGGATCATAGAAATTTGATCGGGATCGTGAAGTCCGCATTTTAAAAATATCCTAGATCCCTTATATGATCCAGACTTTGCATCTATATATTCATAATAAAAAGAGTACGTTCATAAAAATTATAGAGAGCCAAAAAAAAAAAACCACCTCACTGTGTGACTGGAGTGATTCTTATTTTTTGCTTCCTTTGCTAGATCATTGAGCCTTTGATATATTGCTCCATTGGAGACATGGACATGTGTTGTTTTCGAAAGGAACGTATGGGCGAGATTCTCTCTTGGCATTAGATCATTTAGAGATAGATATATAAGAGAGTTTTGCATTCTACTATGGAAAATGTATAATTTCAGAAATCATGAAATCAACTATCCAATCGCCTTCGCCGAAATTTCCTATTCAGATGCAAGGAAATAAGTAACGCAAATTTTTGAATACGTAGCATGTAACCCTCTATATGGATATAATGTCCAAGAGTGGTAATAACAATGTCACATGTGTTGCTTGAAAATTTCACGACAACCAAATTAAATTAAATTTTGCCACTTGTCACATGTACATATCTCCTTACGAAACGCCCTCCTGTTGTGCTACATAGTATAGATTTTTCTTTAGAGAGCTGCTACTCCCCCCCCCCCCCCCCCCCCCCCCCTGACACACCCCCCCCCCCGCCCCCCCCTCCTATTTCCCGGACCCCCCCCCCCCCCCCCCCCCCCCTCTCTCTCTCTCTCTCCCTTTTCTTTCCCCCTTTTCTTTCTTTCTTTCTTTTTACAGTGTACGTTTCTTTTTCTTTTTTCCTTTTCTTTCTGATTTGGTTTTCTCTTTAATAATAGGTTCAAGTCTTTTTTTTTGAAAGCGGGTTCAAGTCTAATTCTAGGCTTTGTAAAGTAAAAGAAAAAAAAAGTATTTTAATTGATCATGTTTATCCGACTGTTTTATTTTTCTTTTTTTGTCCTTTATAGATTAAAAAATATAGTTATGAAAATAAGTATTTCAATTTTTAATCCGTTTGAACCAGTGCAAAGATGTTATTTTTCTGATCATTTCATCCTAAATGGTCGTAATAATTTTTGGCTTCAAGGCCTTTCAATGGACACCCTAAGAGAGTCTTGAAACTAAATAATGAGTTTTAGTGTGTTTATTGAAAGACCTTAAACCAAAAAAACGATCTTTGCTCTGATTTAACTGAATTACAAATTAAAGCACTTAATTCTTGAATTATATTTAAAATTTTTAAATATACAAGGGGTGTACTTATGGAAATTAAATAAATGGTTGAAAAATTAAGTGCTCCAAATTTCAATCCGTTTGAATGGGTGAGAAGATTTTATTTTTCTGATCATTTAATTCTAAAGGGTCATAATTAAATTTTGACTATAGGACTCTCGTTGATTAGCCCTAAGAAAGTTGTAGAATCAAATATCTCTTAGGACTAACCAACGAGAGCCCTAGAATCAAAATTTAACTATGACCCTTTACAATTAAATGATCAGAAAAATAAAATCTTCTCACCCATTCAAACGGATTAAAATTTGGAACACTTAATTTTTCAACCTTTAGTTTATATATATTAAAAAAATGGTTAAAAAGTTAAGTACTCCAAATTTCAATATGTTTGAACCGATAGAAAGATTTTATTTTTCTGATTATTGTATCCTAAATGGTCATAATTAAATTTTGACTCTAGAACTCTCGTTGATTAGCCCTAAGAAAGTCGTACAACCAAATATCTTAGAACTAACGAGAGTCCTAGAGTCAAAGTTTAATTTATGACCATTTTGGATAAAATGATCAGAAAACTAAATCTTTCTATCGGTTCCAACTGATTGAAATTTGGAGCACTTAATTTTTTAACAATATTTTTTAATATATAAATTAAATGTTGAAAAATTAAGTGTTCCAAATTTCAATCCGTTTGGGTGAGAATATTTTATTTTTCTGATCATTTAATTCTAAAGGGTTAGAATTCTTTTTTTTTCTCAATTATTTTACAAAGCATATAATTAAACTTGAACTTATTATTAAGGAGAAAAAAATTCAAACCGGAAAGAAAGAAAAAAAAAAAAACCAAACCGAAAAGAAAAGGAAAAAAAAGAAAGAAAAACAGACGGTAAAAGAAAGAAAGAAAAAAAGAAAGAAAGAAAAGGGAGAGAGAGGGGGGGGGGGGGGGGGGGGGGGGGGGGGGGGGGGGTAATTTCGGAAAAAGGCTGAAAAAGGCGGTGGGGCCTGGGGGGTGTGTGTGTCAGGGGGGGGAGTAGCAATTTGCTTTTCTTTAATATATTTGATTAATTTGTTCATTGGTGTACTTTTTATCAGTTATCACATATATTTGATTTTTCTTTAATATATTCAAATTATTGAACGGTTCAAATTATTTGTATGAGACCCAGAGTGAATTCTGCGTGGCCGTCGGTACTCATATATATATATATGTATCTTTTATCTATTCACGATCACGATGTCTAGAGGTATGGTGTAAGAGTGTATACAATAGAGGGCATAGATTTGCATAACACCAAATACAATATGATCGCAAATTGTGCACAAAGTAACGGCTTGTATTACAAGTTAATGGTGTGGTTAATAATATATGAGGATGGTTGAAGGGCTTGACACCCCAAGGGCCAGCAGGAGCTCCTCCTACACGGACTGGAGGAAATCTTCACTGGGCAGCGTGTTTGCTTCAGGGTTGTATTGGCGGTGGCAGTTTAGGTGGGTTGTCGCGGTGGCGGAGATGGTTTAGGAAGAGATTTGAGGGGCAGAACAGTGGCGGTGGGTTTGGGGCCTTAGCTTTTGGTCCTGGCTTTCAGGGTCGTGGTGGAGCTAGGCTTGGGGATGACGACTGAAGCAGCGGTGATGATGGTGTGGGTAAAGCTGTACGGGTTATTCACTTGTTTGGGTGGCTGATACGAGCTGTGGGAGGCTGACTTGGGTCGCATTTTGACCGACGCTTGGGGCGGCTCTATGCAATGGTCCCGTTGGCGGTTTATAGTGTCTTGGGGTTAGGGTTTGCAGCTGCAGAGGGCAACAGCGGAGTAGCGACGGGGGAGCAACAGCGAAGGACCGGCTGGGGAGCAATGGTGCTGGTAGGGTTAAGGGTTTGTTTGGTTTAGGGAAAATGACGGTCAAAGACGTGTTTTGATAGTTACTACCCGTCAAAAACATTTTCACCATTAACAAATATTCTTAGCATGTCATTGACGAATATTAATTATCAAAACACGTCTTGTGCCTTCATTTTCCCATTGGTTTACGCCGGCCCATTATATGCAAATGGGCTTTGCCCAATTGGGTTGTATTTGGGTTTTTATTCTAGTTAGGGGTCAGCTGGGGTGTGGATCCAGCATTTAGGTGTAATTTTGGGCTTGACACATTGGGTTTCTTGTTTGCGTCTTGCTAACAGGTTTAGTTCGAAATTATTTTTGCTGATCAAAAAAAATTGGCGGAGTTAATGATTTCTGATTTCATTCTAGGATGTCGAATTTACATTTTCCACTGCTTATGGACGCGAGCGAGGAACTTGATTCGTTGGAATACCGTTGGAATGATCAGCAGATCAGGTATCTTCATACTCGGTGGGAGGATGATAATGATGAGATGGAAGTCGCAGAAGCGAGGAAGGCAGAACTTCTGCATCTTTGCCTTCATTGGGTTGTATATTTTCTTATTACACCAAATTAAAGTACTCGATCATTAAATACTTTAATTTCTTGTAAGAAAATAAAAAAATCATTTGCAAAAAAATATTTGTTTTGAGTTTAAAATTGCATGAATTTCTGTAGGAAGCATTTAAATTCGGACGGAGGAAGTATTCCGTTTATTTTTTCTTATTGTTCTTCATTATCTGTTATTTGATCAAGAATGTGATTGAGAGGTGACCCATCTGCATATAATTCCTGGATCCACCACTGCGTATGATTATACATTCTTAATATCTCTGATGCTATCCCTGATTGCAACTAATTTGAAATACACAAATTTGGTAACATTTATTGTGTTAGACTATTTTATGAACTTAGTTAGATGGACTATAGTTGAAACTTATTCTTGAAATGAAATTTTTGAAGAAGTAGATTTTGTTGGGAGAAGGAAAAATTTTCTGATTCACGGTTATTTGTAATGCTCCTCTCGCATGAGGTGGAACCATAGGCATATTTGGGACTCACCTCATGTGAAATGTCGTTAAAAACAACCGTTATATCCAAAAAAAAAAAAGTTAGAAAAGTGAAATTTAATACTTCATTTAAACTATGTTTAGAAAGCATTGCGCCATGCCTTTAGGCATGGGCAATTACTAGTAATTATATAATCCATATAATTCTCCTAAACTATTTGGATTGTAAAAACAGTTACTAGTATTATTAGCTTTTGGAGACCTTTTATTGTGTTTTTTTGTCAAAACTTTTTAGGAGCATAATTTTTGTCAATGAAAGAATCAAAAAAGTATTAAAAAAAAAGGAACTGATGAAAAAAAAACCCAAATAAGATGACAATAGGGAAACAAAAAACAAAGTAATAGGGTAATGCTCCTCTCGCATGAGGTGGAACTTTTTAGCCACTGGCCTTGTTCGTTTGGCAACTTTAGGTATTTTAGTTTTGGTAGTAGGTGAAAAGAGAAATAAGGTAATGATTAGAGAGAAATGTAATAAGTGGAGAGAGATATAGAGAGAAATGAAATTAATAATTTAAAAAATCAGGTAATAATTAGAGAAACATATAGGGTAATAATTGAAAAACAAAGTACAGATGGGAAACGAAGAAGGCCTGTCACGCCTTTGATTTTCAACATAATTTAATATCACATTTCGATAAAAGATTCTCGCATAAGGTAAATAATATCCAAAATGATTTCCCACCTGTTCAATTTACAAACCAAATTTTCAAGTTCAAAGAATTACAACCTTGGCACCAAATTAACTTAAACTCAAACACGAGTGTTTAGAAAAATTACAAACAGTCAAAAGATAATTCAAAAGTGAATTAGTTACAAAGTCATCTTTAACCGAAAGTAAGTCTATTACATAGATGAAAAAGTAATTAGTCAAATTAGCTTCCAAAAATCTTCATTTCGAATCACACCATAGCATGCAATCAACTGCCCAGCATTTAGACCTGAAAAGAAGGATTTTGTTGAGCTACACTAGCCCAATAGAGAAATCTATACGCAAGTTATGAGGAAATATAATGAGCTATGCATCTAAAGTGAATGAATATAGACAGATATGCCCAAGGTTTATATGGCTATCAACAAGCAACTCAATAAGGCTAAAGGATTCTAGACAATCCTATATGCAACACCTATCATCTCACACGCCATATTAGTACCACAAATGTTCCCACATCAATCTCAAATGATTAACTTTTGGTTTCTCAACCGATTCATCACATCACGCGTGTTTTCACATTCATTCCCATTTCACAATTGTTCACATTCCTCAATTCATCAACAAATTCCCTTTCTCATTCCCGTTTGCCATCAAAAACTTTTTTTTCCCTTTTTAAACAATCCAATTTAGCAAAACCATTCTTTCTTTCTTTTTCCGATAATCTCATATCATAACATCCAAGGTTTTCGCATGTATCGCTCATTTCCGGTCATCTCACCGAATGTCCATGGTGATACCCGTTCATTTGCGTGATTCCGGTCGTCTCATCGAATGTCCATGGTGATACCCGTAGTGTCAATTCCGGTCGTCTCACCACCTCGTGGTGATACCCGTAGTGTCAAGTTTTCGTTGTGTCCGTAACATCAAACAGTCATTCATATCTCATTATGCTACAAATCATCAACCGTCACATACACCAACAAATAGATAAGCACACACATTTCCATGAAGTATATCACCATAACCTACATCGCACATGGAACTCATAAGTAACTTTACGACACACTAATCACTAGTCTCTTTACTAAAATCTCATGAAACGAGAGCTCGAGGAGTTTAGAATGGTCAACGAGATGAAATCACAAGGCCGATACGAGTTACTAAGATACCTTACGGATCACAAGCCAAACTCATGACTACCCATTACACTCACCACAATGCCTCGTATAACCTACGGTATACCTAAACAACCTTACGGTTCATTTTCCATTTACGACGGTACTAAGATTACCTTTAACGAGTATCAAAAGGATTAGAACAATCAACGAATCATTGGAACCGGAGTAATTGAGTTTAGAGATGATTAGAATGTGATTGAAGAGTGTTAGAAGTGATCGGGAGCCAATACAATCGATGAAGGATCACAAAATTCAAAAACAATTTTCTGAGTTATTGGTACCAATACCTCAAAAAGTAGGTATTGGTACCAAACCAATCCAGAGAGCAATCAGAGTCAAGGTATTGGTACCTCAAAAATTAGGTATTGGTACCAAAGGTACCGGTACCTCAAAAATGTGGTATCGGTACCACTGCGTTACAGCGGGCGATTTTGCAGAAAACCAAGAACGAGCACAAACTCAAAATCCAACAAACTAAGGCACGATTTAGGCACATAATCATTATATAAACTCATAACAAGAGTAAGAAATCCCTACCTCAAGTTAAGGATCGAAACCCACGCGATTTGATCAAGCCTTAGACTCCGAAAACTTCAAAATCAACCGAATCTCTTCCTCCGAGCGAAACCCACGAAATTTCAAGCTAAACAACGCGATTGGATGAATGATTGGAGGTTATTTGCCATGGGTTTTGAGTAAGGGTTGGAGTTTTGAGTGTTGGAGAGGGAGAGAGAGAGGGAGAGCCGAGAGATAGATCGGGAGAAGAGAGAGAGAGTGAGAATGAGAACTTTGTTCTCCTACACACACACCCACTCTTATATACTAGCACCCACACAAATCACACTTCCACTCCCTCAAATAGCAATCCTAACACATTAACCCCAAATCAAATAAAAACTCAATAAATCTCATATTTTCCTCAATTTCTAACATTTATAAAACTTTTAAATAATATCAAAAAAATACGGGTCCTTACAAGGCCTACCGTGATTTTTAAGTTTTTTGGTCTTTAGAGAAATTCTTTTTCTGTTTTTATAATTTTATACTTAAATTTTTTTTAGCCCACGAGGGTTTGTGAATTTTATTCATAACATGTTGAATCGTATACATAATATGATGGTTTAGATCGATTTTAACCAGATGATTTTGTCATGATTTTAACGTCAAAGTTTAAAATCTGGGACGAACAATTATTTCTAAAAATTAATGGACATAAACCAAAGAAAAATTTAGAAAAACGAACAAAAATACCAAAATAATAAGTTTTCCCAAGTGGGCCCTAATCGAGGACTCTATTTTAGAGATCTAAATAATTTTTATTTTTCGTGACAAAGTATATATATTTGGTGCAAATCACGATTCACACACACACACTGCACCACAAGTCTCCATTTCTCCCTCTATTTCTCAAAATCCTATTCATTTCTCTTTCGTACTCATTTTTTCCTCCAAAAAAGTCAATTCTAAGTTTTTGAAGTATTGCTGATAAAATACTTGTCACTGGTCTCATTTTAAAGGTATCGTCTGTACCTTTTTATTGACAATAGCTTTTTCTGTACACTGGACTTTTACATTAATACAAATTATATACCTAAATACGTTACTTTTTAAGACAGAGATTGTTGTTCGGCTAAATAATTCACCATGGATTATTTTTGTTCTTATTCAATTTGTTTTTGCATTTGTTAGTTTTTTGTCAATTTTTTAAGGATTATTGTTTCGTAATGACGAAATGAATCTTAAAAGTAAAATTTTACGATCAAAATCCAATTTTTTTGAATAAAGACGAAAAAATTGGCTTATTGGCTTATTTTTTTCTTTATTCCAAAAAATTGAGTTTCGGTTATAATTTTTTACTTTTTAGATTCCTTTCATCATGACGAACTAATAATCCTCAAAAAAATTGATGAAAAATTAACAAATGAGAATTTTTTTTGAATAATGACAAAAAATAATCTAGGGTAGATTATTTAGCCGAACAACCAAAGTCTAGATTTTTGATAAGTCTCCAACCTCCATATAGTAAGAGACACAAAATAGAGACATAAAAATGGAACTTTTTTGGGTAATGTAGGGGTCTCCCGGGCCAATTTGAGCGCACTTCAAACTAATTTTTAAAGCCTCTCTCACAGCCGTTTCACACGCTTACGCATGGGGTGAGATGGCCCCAAGAGTTGTTGACAAGAGAATATGGAACTTTGGAAGAGAGATTAGGTCTCTTATCATAGGGATATGAGCATGATTAGAGATGGTTTGCGAAACGATACATCATACATCACGAGTTGAAAGGAGATGGAAAATTGAAAAGAAAAGAAGAAATCATCCTCCCACTGGAACAACAAATCTCTCACATTTTACTTGCCAAACACATTACATTCATCGCCAGAGAATATATTTCCAGAGAATCAGAGATATATATATTGATCTACAGAAACAATACATTTGCTTGATCGACTCTTGCTACATTGACAACCGAAAAAAAACGAAAAAAAAAAAAAAAAACTTCCATGTAAGAAACAAAGCCTACCATTAAGTTTACAGAAAGAGAGCTCAGGAGGGATAGACAAGAGAGAACAACTTTCACAAGCCTTCACTAGACAATATGCAACGCTAATTGCACCAAGGGTTTAGACCCTGGTCACGGACTTGCAAGGTCAAGAAACCTCGAAAGACTGTCGTGAAGTTAAAAGAAAAAGATAAAAAATCTTACAAGAATAAGCTCAGAAGGGATAGAGCCATGGCTCGTCTCACATTTGGTGTAGTAGTTCTTGATCCCTTAAACCACAACACTGACTGAAACAGTGAGCCATGAACATGAGGAAAAGCTGTTCTTTGACCAAGAGATCCATCTGTAGGAGAGAGAAAGTGGGTGAAAGGGAAATGGGTATTAGGGTTTTTATAGAGCTTTTTGCTGGGACAGTGCCATGAATGAGAGAGAGAGAGAGAGAGAGAGAGAGAGAGAGAAGAGGAATGGGTGGACCTGTTTATATATACAAAAAAGGAAGTTTGAATTAATACCCAGAGGATGAAATGAAAGGTTGATGAGGAGGGTACATTTTGGGTGCCTCCTTTAAGATTGGCTGATGTGTCATTTTCGGATATTAAGGCAGGGACAGGATGGATGGTGAGAGTTTGTTTCCTTGGTTTTTGAGACCTATTTTTGTCTCCATTTGCTGCAGGGTTTTCTTGCTTTAATTCTTTTCCAAAACATAAAAAAGCATAATCGATGAGATAACCAATTCTTCAAATTTTTTATAATTGAATGTTTGAGCCAGCCTGCGCGCATACTCATAGATGAACTTAAATGGGGACATGTGGGTTAAGTGTCCTAATATATTTAGCATACACTTAATATACTATATGTCTCAAAAATACAAACGTAGAATGAATTGTATACTTCAAACTTTCGTTGAATGGTTTGTTTTTAATTGTTGTTTTATAAACTATTTGTCCCTTTGGAGATTTATCTTTTTTAATAAAATTATGTCGATTATTCTAAAAATTTATCAATGTCAAGACTGTAATTTTTTGTCTAAGTTCCTGTGCTCATTTTTTAATCTTTTTTTTTTTTTGAATAGTATGCATTATGAAGTTCATATATAGTCAGTATTGAATGTCTAAATTTAGCATGATATTATTGTGGCTGACAAGAAAAAAAAATTCACGATTATAATTAATAAGGTGCTCCACTAGACTAGATTTCTGGATCCTTTTCTGCGTGCACCTCAACTAATTTCAAGGCCCTGAAGTAAATGGTCGTGCAAACCTCCAATGATCTCAATGTTTGAAATGTTCAGCCTTTGTAAGATTTGAACTTGCGACCTCTTAGAGACAAGTCTTTTAGTTATTTTCTCATACCCACTTGGTCAAACCTCTTGGTTTAATATCTAATTTGTTGAAGGTTTCATGCATCAAGGTTACTATAATGATGTGGCGTATAAATACAGCCATTTCTTAGAAATTACTACAAGGCTTTCCGTATCATATTTTGGTTATCATTCCACACTTCAAGCTCTGGTTGAATCTGGTCTAAACCTCAAGTTGAGCTTAGAATCAGCATAACCTATAGTGGGACAAGAAAAATTTATCAATACCATATTGTCGCGGATCGACTCAAAATAAAACGAACCCTCGAACGGAAAATTATCGACCAAAATACACAAAGAAAGCGCGACACAAAGATTTATGTGATTTCTTAATGAGTACATGCATACACAATGTATCGAACGAAAAGGAGACAATAAAATACACCGGTTTGTTGCTTATAATATTGAAACATGTATGAATCCGTGTTTTACATCAGCTGTTGTAGAAGCTATTCGCTGACCATGTGACCTGCCTATGCAAATCAAATGATAATATGTGCAAGAAGTGACAAATCAATTTGAAACAAGCTTGGATCAAAAACAAAAAATCAAAACAAGCTTCAAAAAAAACTCTAACATAATTGATGTGTTGACTGATCAAAAAAAAAAAATAAATTTGATGTGTTGAATTCACGCATACTATAGATCTTTCAAAACACATTAATGTCTGAATTTGTGCCCGCGGCATTTCTCGTTACGCCCTCCAACTTAATTATCGCAAACCTGAAAATTATTTTTCACCCAACTTTCAATTTGATTGGTTGAAATAGCACAAACCATATTTTTAACTGAGACTCATTTTTACCATTTAACAAATGACAAGTGAAGATAATGGTCCCGCAGATATGAACTGATTGAAAAGCGTAGACTTTAAATTTCGAGCCAATAATGTTGTAGATAGAGACGTGAGTTCTTAATCCATGTGTATAGAACGATTTTGAATAAAATCTATCGATTTATCCTTGTTCTTGTAAACTTATAATTCTGAAAGTTATTTTGGTATCTTTTATTTTTTGTAATTTTTTATTTAACTTTTTGTCATAATTTTATTTTTGGTCATAATTTTATAATTTTTAAATTTCTTTTCGTCGAGATGAATAAATAATCTAAAAAATATCATGAAAATCTACCAAAAATTCAAAAAAAAAAAACCAGTAAACTACACAAAATGAAAAAAATAAGTTAAGTTTAAAATAACCCACCCTTACATTTCTGTTAATTTTTTCATCAGCTGCGTGCAAAAATGACGAAATCAAATCCATTATTACTGTGCTGCATTAAATTCAAAACGTAAGAAAACTATGATGACCTTTGACCAATTTAAATGACTTTTCTCTTCACACTGTGCAAATGCATCTTTGACCCCTCGGGCCTAGCCGCCTAGGGATGGGGATTTTCAACACAATACGAATTGGACGAGAAATTAACGGTAAAATTAGTTATTTTTATAACATGAAAATGAAACAACACAATAATACAAAAGCTAAATAGGTCATAATAGACTTGAAAAAATTCTGACACAAACAGAGATGACACGATATGATATGATCACGTGGGTGAAAATTTATGAAAATACACGATAATAAGACACGAAGTTAGCGAATTAGGGTTGACTATTTCTGATACAGAAATACAAATATGTCACACACGATAACACGAAAAGCTATACAAGTTAGGTTAGAGTTGAGAGAATTTTGACACAAACACGAGATCACACAACACGATACCCACCCCCACTACTAGCTATCAACACAATTTCGGACACGGTCCGTATTCGGAGCCATTTGATTCACACAAGTCCACGTGCATCGAATTATTCCAGGCACAAAACTGTTTGATGTTGTGTTTTCAAATTGCATTTGTAGTTTTAATTTTTAGGCCCCGTTCCAAAACGTAAAATAAGTACTTATTTTTTAAAAAGGTAATTTCAAACTCAAAAATAATGTGTTTATGCAAATAATTTTTCTACCAATATGGATCTTTAAAAATCTCATCAAGATCTTTTATACGGTGCAAAAAAATAAAAAAATTATTTTTCATTTATATTATTTTTAAGTTTAAAAATGTAAAATAAACTGTTTATTTTTTAAGAAGATTTCTGGAACGCGGCCTTAGTATTTCGCAACACACCCTCTCTCTCCCTCTTCTCCCTGTGCGTACTGCTGTCAAGAAAACAGAGGAAGAAAGAGAAATATCATGAACAAAACCCTAGAAACCCAAAGCTAAAAAAAGGGATTTTTCGCCACATGCCCACAAGCAATGAGTGTTCCTTTTGTCTCTCTGTGCAATTTGCCTAATTTGAACAAAAAAAATGTACGTGGTCCCATTACCCCTAATTCCAAAGTCTTATGTGTAGTAATTGTGGATGGTACAGTTTAATATCGATACTGCAGTTTTCACAGAATAGTACGAGCTAGTGTACAAAAAGATTAGATTTTGGAGGATGGGTCTGTCACTGTGAGGTCAATCTCACATGGGACCTTTCCATTTAATGCCCCCGCCCTCTCCTCCTTTTTGCATTTTCGTTACGGTTGGAGGTCCGGGCCAGCTTACACTTATTATGACTAGTTCTCTTCTAATTTCGGTGAAAAGAAGGCCTCCAACCGCGCAGCGACTAGCAAATTGACAAGAAATCCACCGACCAACCAGACTTCGGATGTTCTCATTACTTCCATCATTTGCACTGTTTTTGTTTCTGCAGCTTTGCCAAAAGGTAGTACAATACCGCTTGACTGAAACTCTCTCCATCTCACATGCCTGCTTTGACACTACGACTAGGGCAAATAAGCGAAGCAAATTAAAATGTTTGTTCGCGTTTGAGTTCGTGTTTGTTTTGGGTAGATATCAGTTTATAATACGAGCAAAATGAAGTTGAATACGTTTCGAAGTTCGTCAGGTTTTGAAATCAAACTCGTAGCTTGTTTGATTGTTATTTTGAAAAAAATTAAAGCTACGTACGCGATATCAATTTCATCAGAAGATCGTTTAAAGTCGGCTCAGTACTTCATAAAAATCAAATTTGAACATGTTTTGAATGGATCTCACTAAGTTTTTTTGAATAAAACTTGAATGATTTACTAATTGGTTGGTTCTACGCCATTATTCACCCTAACCATGACTTGGCTCCATTATGATAAGTTCTGTACTCTCCTTTCATAGTATCTCTTTGTGTTTATTAATTGATTTTTTTTTGCCAAAATGATAAGAGTTGTATTATATCAAAAAACAACCGAATACATCGAAGTTAGATATCGTTCCAAGGGGAGTAAATAATTCATGAATTTATCACACGTGAAAAAAAAAACTGTAATAGGATATTGTCATAAATATGTTCAATAAATGAAATAAGAAAGACATGTGATAAGAAGTTAAGATTTACAAGTGAATGTGAAAATTAATTTTCTTCAGCCTTATAATTTTAGTTTAAAAAACCCTATAAAAAACAAATCATATTCTCGCATAATTTCCAAAATAATTTATACCGTTTTAAAGAGATTAATTTTGTTAAAACTATAAAATGAGATTCAGGAAGTGTTTCTTAAGTTATGGACTACCACTTCTTTTAGTTCATAAATGTCATGTTTCAGTAAACTATAAGTTGTAAAAATTGTGTTGGGTTGGGGGAAGAAAGGACATTGATTTTGGCGCTTCGCTTTTGTACGCAAAACGGAAATAGATTAAACTATGAGAGCAAATACAAAGTTCGGGGGTAAGTAACACCTTCATACAACAACAATTTACTTACTTAGGCACTAGGCAGTCTTTCGCCAAGCGATAGGGCTGGTTGGATAAAATTTTCGTAGACTTTACTCCGTACTGTGTTTAAGGTTGTTTTCTCCAAATTTTTATCAGATTCGGATAAAAAAATTACACTGTATTTTTTCTTCTCGATGAAACGAATTGAAAAGGTATAATAAAATGTAGATCAACTTTTTTTTTAAAAAAAAGTTCACTTAAGACGACGAAAAAAGGTCAATCCGCTTCGACTTGTCTCATCGAGACGAAAAACATCGTATAAAAATTTGACCCCAATATGATAAAAATTTAAGAAAAAAAAACAACGAAAACGACCATGTCAAAAAATGGGAAAAAATTTGTCCTTGCTCACCCCCTTAATAAGCTTGTCTAATTAAGGAGTGGCCCATTAGACTAATGGTAAGCCCATTATAGAAATAAGTCCACGTTATGCTGTTTATTACTCCCTCCGGCCCCCTTTTAAAATTTAGTATTTCATTTTGAATTGTCCCTTAAAAAGTGTCAATTTTGTAAAATTTGTAGATAAAAGTTGGTACATTTTTCATTTTGCCACTAAAAGTAGATTCCATTTTAAAAAGTTAGTGAGTAAAAGTGTAATGATAATGTCTACATAGAGGGTAAATAGAAAAAGTAGGGGTAAAAACAATAAGTCTAGGTACACTACCTCCAACTATTACACCATCCACTACATCTTTTGTAGGGCTCATCCAGGATCCCAAAAAAATACAGAAAAATATCCATAAATTTTAAAATAATATATTATGGGGTCCTGTAAAAAATCAACTCTAACGGATATCAATAAGTATTATTTCTTGATTCGTAGGGGCGAAACTGTATAATTGAGCAGCTTCGGCCCTACAAATCAAGAAATAATATTTAACGATATCCGTTGGAGCTGATTTTTTGCAGGGCCTCATAAAATATTATTCTAAAATTTATAGATATTTTTCTGTATTTTTTTGGGACCCGGGATGAGCTCCACAAAAGATGTAGTGGATGGTGTAGTAGATGAATGTTAGTGTATGTAGCATCTCTCAGGTAAAAATTGAAGTGAAATGTGTAATGATGATATTTTCTTAATAAGTTGGAATTACGAAACATGACATTTAAAAGGGAACAGAGGAAGTAAGTTTTTCTTTTTATTATCCGAAACACATTTCATTAACAGCCATAAAAGGCAATTATAGTGAATCCATCCGAATATAGAGACGTACAAGAAGCCAACACATTAAAAAACCATGGAAAACAAGTGACAAAGGGGCAACGACAAAACCATCGCGAAACTAGAGACTAAACCAAAGCATGACTCACTGCTTCAAAGAGTTGGGTCACGAGAGACCAACAATCTATCACCTAGCCGCCCAGACCAAAAGCACGATCCGAATAAGAGACAAACAATACCGAAATGATGAAAACAAGAATAAATACAAAACAAGAAAACAAAACATAGCCACCATGGAAAAACCTCCACCTATTCACGCGGACCAAGCCCTCGCCAAGAAAAGACCACCCGCCGCCGACTGGATCCCGAACTGGAGCAATGGAGAAAAACAACTCCAGCAAGCCCCCGCTGACACAAGCAGGCTCCGAGCACGGAGGGACAAAGAAGAAATCTGCTCGTGGGCTACAACTCCGATCGAACTTGCCCACGGCACCGATGACTATGAATCTCTCGTGCGTAGATACTCCCCATAGCTGAAACAGGAACTCTAAGGCTCCAGGGCCAAGCCCTTGCCCTTATAAGGCAGATCTGAACCAGACCCATCCTTATTCGCCCCGCCACCACACCCTTCGGATTTGGGTAGAACCCGGATTGGAGACAAACCAGACTGGGAAAACCAGCCGGCGGAAAAAGACGACAAAAAGAACCTCATCACCTGACCTCCATCCTTTGTATGCCTCACCATTGCCTTTGCCTCGCCGGAGTTAAAGCCGCCAGGGGGAGACCCAAGACGAGGGAGCGGCACCGCATCTACCTTGCCGGAATACAACACCACCTACAACCCATCTGGAGAGAGAAGGAGAACGGACGGAAGGAGAGAGAGAAGAGGAGGGGAGGGGGCATACCAACCGGACCTACTTTTTATTAAGTTTATCGATGATCAATTCACTTTGCTAAGGTCGGTCCTCTTTTTTTTTCTTTTCTTGCTCAAACAAAAATCTAAGTAAAATTCTCATAAAGTTCACCTGAACCCTTAATTGACTCACACATGTGTCAAACTGAAGGTTAATTAAATTCTTACTCGAACGAAAGAACGGGCAATCTCATATACGGAAGGAGATTATGTTAAAAAAATTGGATTCGCATCTCCAAACCACGATTTCATTAAAAATTCAGACCTCCCATTCCGAAAAATCTGGCTTATCGAAACCGTTATGTGGAAAAATTTTCAGTGCTGATCGGATACCAGCCCGTTCGCGCATTTGAGCCGTCCATTATGTGTTTGAACGGCTTAAATTTGGAGAAAGAAAAAGGAGAGAAAAAGTGTTGGGGTGAGAGGAGAGAGAGGATTTCAATTCGATCCGTTCAAAAGTGTATCGGACGGCTCGGATACACCGAGCGGCAAGCGGGTACCACGTAAGATATACCCGCTCAGCACTGAAAAATCACTCGTGGACCCCACATACATGTGACATGTTTGGTATCGTATATATCACTTTTTGTATTTCAAAATCCGAGTTTTATTTAGCAATAAAATTTGAAATGATTATGCCACTCCCTATTTTGTTAACGTCATTCCCCTGCAAGTGTATTTTTGCACCAACAATATACTTGCAAGAGAGTGGTGTTAACAAGGAAGGGAGTGACAAAATCAGTAGCCTAAAATTTCACCTTGTTCTCTCTTCCAAACACCTGTGTCTCCGTCCCCCAGAAAATCGGAGTTGGGGGAGCTACTGTCCCTTTAAGGGACAGCAACCTGCTGTCTCGGCGAAGGGGGCCGTCATCCAGTCTCGCTTCAATAATTGGAAACGTTCACTTTGTAAAACTCGTCGAGTTAAACAAGTATGTAAAAAATCAGTTCGATCGGATATCATTAAATACCTAATCGAAACCTTTTTGTCTTGAAAAGAATGGATCTGAAACACTGGATCAAATCTACTAGAACCTATTATTGATAAGTTATATATGTTCCGATCAGACACTTAATGATATCTGATTAAACTGATTTTTTTCATACTTGTTCAACTCGACGAGCTCTACCAAATGAATATTCTCGATCATCGGAGTAAGACCAGAGCAGGGCCCCCTTGACCGGAACAGCATGCAAGGTATAGCAGCTCCCCAGCCCAGAAAATCGCGACGAGCCCTTCTGAAACCTCAGAAACCGAATTCTTGTCCTGTTCAAATTCAATTCTTGTTTCTGCATCCTCACCCATGTAAGTAAATTCATCTTTTACGCACGGAATAGGTGCAGCTCTCTAGGGTTTTGTTATGCGTTCACTGTGATCCTATCTGTTGTTTTTCCCAAAATTTTCCGGCTCTTTTCTCGTTGCAGTTTAGCTCAATTCAAGAGTTGGCCGATAAAGTGGTGATCTTTAACCGTGTTGTCTGTTTTTGGGAATTACTTTGTTGGGATTGAGCCATGGTGGAGTCTGGTCTTTGTAAAACAGAGTTGTGAGCAGTGGCGAATGCAGAATCTGTGATGGGCCCAGAGGCCTCAAACCTCATGTATATTTGTACCGATAAAAAGAAATATATTTCACAAGTGTATATTGCTACTTGTATGTACACTTGTGATGATGAAAATAGAGATAATGTATGGTTGGAGGTGAAGTAGTAAAATCCTTTAGATTCGCTTTTGAAATATAATTTTTTTGTTTTATTCCTCCGTGTGGGTTGGGGATGCTACTAGTTTTTTTGGAATATTATCGAATTTTCTGTATCACAATTGACAGGTATGGATATGTTGTTTGAATTGAAGATAAAGAAAAGTGCATGCTCATCGTCGTCATCACCACCACCAGATTGGGCCGCTTTGCCGGAGGAACCGTTGGAGTTGATGCTCCACCATATAAACCAACTCTCTGAGTACCTCTGCTTCGCTGCTGTCTGCAAGCCATGGCTTTTGGCTGCCAACCATCAAAGAGATCATCGACAGAGAGAGATTCACAAACAGGATATTCAATTGCTCATCTAAAAGCTTAAGTTGCTAAAGAGATGACAATTTTACTAGTATTTACTTATCAAAAAAAAAAAAAAAAGTATTTATGTTTTCAACAAGTTTCCACACATGTAGTCAAACGGGCTAAATGCATGCAAATATTTTATTCACTATGTTGGCAGTAAAGTTCGAATACGGTAGATAGCTACTGCTCTTGCTCGTAAACCATATTGGTAACTACCGATTCATGTAAAAACTTAAGCTTCATGGTATAGAGAGAGAACTTTACTATTTATATCCTGAACACAGGTGGTCCCAATGTTGTTGATCGATACACTCACCCGACCAGAAGACGGAAGCAAAGGAAGCAGGGGACTATCGCCGGAGATTGTACAGCGTTACTGAGAACAAGATTCTCAGTAGTTTGGAGCTGCGAGTTCCTTATCGTCGGCGGTGTTGCGGTTCTTCACACGGATGGCTGGCCACTGTGAATGAGGAGGACTTGGGCATTACACTGGTCAACCCCTTCTCTGGCAGGACCCTGAGTTTACCTAAGGTAATACTTCAATCATATTTAGCAAGAAACAATTCATTTTTCACAAACCATTAAGTAAACACAATATTTCAAGAAGCCATAGGGTTGCTTCCCTCGCAACCAGGAGTTATGACGGTACCGTGACCCTGTGAACAAGGTACTTTCAACAATTTATACCCTGTTTGTGTACAGCAAACAGACAATTTATACCCTTCTTGTGTACATCAAGAAGAAGACAATTCCAACCAACAATACAGCTATGGCATGCTCTTGAATTAAAACCATCTTTCAAGCAACTTGATCCATATCCACAACAGTCAAAAATTTCCCAACATTCGCAGAAAAAGTATAAGTTGATTTTTAGCAAGCCAACTTCAATGAAATAGCACACTCACCTTAGAGATCCAAAAGACAAAAGCGAAAGGCCTCCTTCTCAACTTTGAGGTGGAGACTCGTCCCCCGATCCTAAAATATGAATGAGACTACACTTAGAATAACTCATGTTCCAACTTATGTTATAATGCAAGTAAAATGATGGATGATGTGCTACAATGCTCCAAAGATGAATCAATGAGATTTGATACAAGAATTCCCAAAGATGAGGATTAGTCCGTGACCAACATGTACGGTTCCGACCATATCCGATACATAATCATAAATTCTAAGAATTTAACTTTATCCGTTGAAAAGTTAACTTCTTCCTCTTCGAATCGACAGGTCATTCATCAAAAACGGAGTTCGAATAACCTTACTACGACCTCGCGATTATAACTTAACGTAACATTAAAACTGGTGCAGAGACAGATTTTGGGTAAACTTTAACAGAAAATCTGTTATTGCTCGGGCGTAACCACAATGCACGGGTTGCACCGTTGGAAAGCCCTACAAGTCTAGTTTTCAGCAAAGAAAGCGGAATGCGATTTCGAGTCTCGAGCTAGGAGATATGACTGTTTTTCCAACTTGTGTCAGTGCAGTCAGCAATACGAGTTTCACAGCAGCAGTTCGGTGCGTGATTTTTAATATTTTCCCCTCTTTGAAATAAATTCTGAAAATTTTACCCAATCAACTAGACATGCATATCCATCTCCAGTAAAAATTTCAGAAAATTACAAGGTCGGAAAGTTAGTGAGAAAAATTCATTAAGAACAGGACAGATTCAGTCAAATTCAAGCTCTAACTAACATACCCATAAGCCACACGAATTTGCTAGGTTAAAAATCCATTCTCCTAAGAACTAATTGGGATTTAAACTACAAGAATATCCAGGTATATGCATGTTTGATCAAACCCAAAACATAAATTAGGTGTAATATAGAGTTTACCTTCAATTAGATTTTCCCCAATTTTTTTTCCCTTCTTCTTCCTTCCTTCTTCTTCTCCTCTCTCTCTCTCTCTCTCTCTCTCTCTCTCTCTCTCTCTCTCTACATTATAAGAAAGAAAAGAACGGTGGTGGGGTGTAAAATATCTAGAAAGCTTATTAGGGAAGATTTAAGGGAAAATTTATCCCATGAGGTGGGGTACATGGTTCAAATGAGCCATGTCTCATCCTTACCATTCATTCCACCTACCAAGTCAATCTCTTTTAATTAACTTAATTAAACCCTCAAACTTAAATCATTTATCGATAAATAATTAATGAATGATATGCGAATAATAACGCAACACGTGTATCAAATAGCATGACCTATGCAACATAAAATTAAATGACATATGCAATGCACGTGCATGCTCGGAACGGGTGTTACAAGATCACATCAAACTCAATCGTATTCTATACCCCCATGTTAAGCATCACAGGAGGATTTTTGCACATCCACCTAAGGCGAATTATTGAGTACTCTCGAAGTATCGGTGGCATTGTCATGTGGTACTCTATGAAAATAAAAAATCATCAATACACAATGTGAAACACTCATTATCTATCAACCACTAAAACAAAAGTGAACAACAAATGTTCATACTGCATAATTTGTTGCTACGTAAATGATTGAAAGTACCACATATTGACATACGCAATGTCAAATGGTACTCCCGCAAAATAATGACTCCCTAATCCCTACCCACCCATATACATAACCATCACGATGGTGGTATAAAACAAACTATTCGAATATTAGAGACATACTTGTGTAAATAATTTGTATATGTATACGGAGCCTGCCTTCGTGCCCAAGACAAAAGAGAAGGGGTCAAGGCCCAAGGGGGTCATTTCCCCCGAGTTCCACTTTTCCAGAGCGTAGTGGCATTTGTGAGAATTGGAGGGTCTGTAGTGCACTTGTTGCACCATACCGTGTAGTGCGATCGATTCAGCCGTCCATCAAGACATGGGCGGCTCGGATTTAATCCGAGCTCCTATAAATCCTAGCCGTCCATTGTTTGGATGAAAATTCGAACTGTCCATTGTTGAGATGATACTCGGATTGGCTGCACTACACGAGTAGTGCGGAGGTGCACTACAGCACCCCCGGGTCTGCATTTGTATAGGCGCACACACAGCATTACTCCTCCTATATCGTAGGCATAATATCCATTCTCAGAATTGACACTTTTTTTGGTCTTATATTTTTTCCAAACTGCAATTACACACAACACATTGTGCGCATAAAGACAACAAATAAACAAATACTACCGGTATTAATTCTAGAATATTCATTCATCATCACAAATAAAAGCAAGGTAGAAACAACTCATTTTCAGAAAAGGATGTAATTTTAGCACTTCATTTTTAATTTTATTTTTTTACATGATTAAAACACAAAGTGAAGTTCCAATAACTAGAATTGGAGTGTCAAAATCAATTCCATATCAGAAAAGGAAAAATGTTGTCCTAGTAGTCAAGCTTGGCAGAGTGGAAGATGGGACGACTTTATGAGAATAAATTCTTTCCATTGGCGGTGTGAAACCCCACTTTTCCACCACCACCACCTTATTTGGTTTTACCGTGTGTTTATTGTTGATCTGAACCGTTCATCTTGTAGACCCTACATAATAATATATTCATGCAAAAAAAATAAACTTGATCGGATATCGATAAGAGTATCAAAAAATTGAATTTTACTTTGTAAAATGGATAGTTTATCTTTATTATTATCGACAGAAATCAGATTGTCCATTTTACAAATGAAAATTCAAATTTTGATATATCTATCGACTTCCGATCAAGTTTATTTTTTGCATGATAATACTATATTGCGGGTCTTAAAATATGAATGGTTCAGATCACAATAATAGACACTCGATGGTGCCCATAATAGGCGATGTTGAAAAAGTGAGGTTTTACACCGGCACAGGATAGAAAATGTAGAGTTAATTCTGGGCTAGTCCTAATATTGGATTCCATAGCCCACCAAATCCTAAGGGGTAAAAGTGCTATGCGCATTAAGTCTTGTGGGTGTAATTTTACTTCTTTACCGTACTTTAAATAACAACAAATGGACACAGCTCCTCATTTAGGGTTTCAAATGAATACAGCCCACCCCTCACCACGCCGCCACGACCGCCACTACCACCACCACCACCACCACCACCACCACCGCCGCACCACCACCACCACCACCATCATGCCGCCACCAATCGTCGCCACCACCAAAATGACCACCACCACGCCACCCTCATTGCCCCCACCAACACGCCACCACCACCGCTGCTGCCGCCGCCACCACCACCACCACCATGGCCACCAACACCACCAACACCGCCGCCACCACCACCGCCGCCACCACCACCACAACGCCGCCACCAACACAATGACCACCACCACGCCGCCGCGGCCGCCACCACCACCACCACAATGACCACCACCACATCACCATCACCACCACAACCACAACACCACCGCCATCACCACCACCATAATGCCGCCACCATAACCACCACCATCACCACTACGCTACCACCACAAAAATCACCACCACACCGCCGACGCCGCCACCACCACTATCGCACCGCCGCCACCACCGCCGCCGCCACCACCATAATGACCACGACCACGCCACCTTCACAGTCCCCACCACCAAGTCCTATGGGGTAAAAGTGCAATGCTCACTAAGTCCTGTGGGTGTAATTTTACTTCTTTACCCCACTTTAAATAACAACAAATGGACACAGCCCATCATTTAGGGTTTCAAATGAATGCAGCCTACCCCTCACCACGCCGCCACAGCCGCTGCCGCCGCCACCGCGCCACCACCACCACCACCAACCGTCGCCACCACCACAATGACCACCACCACGCCACCATCATCTGTAACGCCCCGATTTTCCAAGGAATTTCGGACGCATTATTCTTAAAATATGCTGAATTTTACAAACTTTTAGGCCCCCATTTATCCTTATACAAAAATTACAATTTCAAAATAATACAAAAATCTATATACATTTATTTAACAAAAGCAACTCCAGAGCGACTCTAGTTTTGACACGAATTCCAAGCAACGTTGGCCCAGACTCCGTTCCAGGAATCCCACCTGTATCAACTGCTCCACTGTGGAATCCTGCACACTCTGGCAAATTGAACGCCGAAGCAAACGATTTGCCAGAATACAAACGTATTCGTAAGTGATAATTCACCCAGTAGAATAATCCCAATCCTACCAACCTCTTACTCTACAATTAGCATTTAATACTAACAGTAATATCACAATTGAAAACGCACGAGAGGTAAAAATAATAGCACATCGTCATTTTCCTTACTATCCATCATCTTACATGAAATCTAAGGATCATCTCCACGAGATCCTTTCCTCCCACATCCACTAACTACAACCGTCTCATGGGTCCACCCTTCCTCTTGCTTATCCTGTACCAGGGTCCTAGGTGAGCGCACCTAAGTTATGTACCGAGTATGTTCTCACTTAAGACCATAACAGGAGGATCGAGTCATCCCATGACGCATCGTACATTAGGGTCGGACATCCCTACCCCACGCTAACTCTAACCGTCTCATGGGACCCATTCTCTTTCTCAAGAGAAACTTCCCATGACGTATCATACATTAACGTCACAACATTTCTCAACACTGGGCCCCATTGGTTACCCATTTCAACACAGGGCCCCATTGGTTACCCTTGCCATAGCCATGGCTCAAATCACAATCCACAAACTCACACTTTCAACACTTTACCATTTTTCCTTTACTCAACATCGTCTACGTGAGTCACTACTCGTAACCACCCAGTGAACCTAAGTCCATTCTAGCACGTACAACATGATACAACCAATAACAGCTCAATTCATAGCATGATACATTTCAATGAGATAAAAGTACATATCAAATAACATTGCAAGTAAGTAAACACAAAATATTTTATGATTGGGCCGATGCCCTTAAGGTTCGTTGAAGAAGTAAATTAATTATAGTTTTTGTTAACTTCAAAGGTGTCATTAACAATTTGTAGGCTTAGCTTTAATAACGTACTAGGACAACTTCTTAAAAACTAAAGTACACCTATAATTATTGAATCATAAAGTTAATTCAGTACGACAACTTACGGTATCAAAATCTAAAGGTGCAATTTCTAAATTAATATTTGTAAAACTCTAATATCCAATTGGTACCTTCTTTTTTTTTTAAAAACAAAATAAACCAGTTATCGTATAATCCTCCTGATGCTATGTTAGTGTAAATATTTCATTTCTATTATTTCTTTTTATAAGTTTATACTCCCTCTTTTTTTTTATACATAAAACCTAACTCTTATTTTATCACTTTACATAATTATTAAAGTATATTCATTACTATACCTATAACAAGTATAGCCATTAACATTTCCAACTACTGTAATTATTAGACTTAACAGAGAGCAAATAATTATGCAATATGTTTGACTCACAGTTCTAGACACTATGATCAGTTAACCCACTACTAGCACAAAACGAAACAATAAAAAATAATAAAATAATAATAGTGAGGAAGGTCAAATCGTATACAAGTGTAACAAGAAGGGGCATAGTGTAATATTAGTATCAATTTTTAAAAACTCTAATGTCTATGAACAGTAACTCGTCCGAAGAACAGAGGATTTTCATATTTCATGGTTTCGACGCGTCGGGTACGATTTCCTTCATAAGAACTCATTAAAATCTGTATACAGGGATTAAATATACTTAAGAGATGGTAGGAGAAGGATTATAATACCTTGATTCCGGCTAAAAGAAATACGGGTAACGGTTCCGGACGGTTTCGGGAAAATTGGACAAGCCGACGGAGCAACGGGACGCCGGCGTTGACTTCGGATGGTTGATGATTCGTTCAGAAGCGCTCGGGGTCGTTCTAGAAGATGGGTAGTCGAAATGGGTGCTCGGATAAGTGTAGATCGAAACCCACTTTTACTTTTTCTCTCAAACCACCATTGAAGAAACTCAAGCTTTCTCCTTTTTTTTTGTTCTCTGAATTTTCAGTGAGTGTGGTGATTGCTTTTGTGTGAAATTTTCGGAGGAAGATGAAGAGTGTATTTATATAGAGGAGATTGGAGAGAGAGAGAGATGGTGTGGTGAGTAATTTTAATTCAAAAACAGGGAGGAAAGGGTGGCTGCCGAATTTATGGGGAGAGGAGGTGATAATGGTAGTTGTGATTTAGGAATAAGGGAGTAGGGTAGTGGCGAATGATTAGTATGGCAGTGGTGGTGGTGGAAAATAAGTAAGGAGAGAGAGAGAGAGAGAGAGAGAGAGAGAGAGAGAGAGAGAGAGAGAGAAATTCGGGAGAGATGAGAGAGGAGGAGAGAGTGAGAATCGGAGAGAGGTGAGAGATGGGAACCAGCTCCATATTTCATGGGTTGAAATTCTAG
This sequence comes from Rhododendron simsii, assembly GCA_014282245.1. Lineage (NCBI taxonomy): Eukaryota > Viridiplantae > Streptophyta > Magnoliopsida > Ericales > Ericaceae > Rhododendron > Rhododendron simsii. The sequence continues at coordinate 27,509,338 of CM024958.1, read as the reverse complement.
GGTGAAAAAAAATGTTATGGTGTATCTAGCACACCACAGTATAAATATACATATACATGATCTTATAATAATAATAATCAATCTAGTTATTAATTTAGTTAATTTAACTAAATGAAATTTGGAATAGATTTTTGTTGAGAAGGAAAGAAAAGAAAATTAAAATAAAAGTTAGGATCAAAATTCGGGTCGTTACATCATCGCCCCCACCACTACCGCTGCTGCCACCACCACCACGACGGCCACCACCACCACTGCCACCACCACCACCACCACCATCACGCCACCACCACAACTGTAGAGACCTGTAATTTCTTTAATTATTGAAAATGATTAATTAATGTCGAAACGAGAAAGGTAGTTTATTAGGTGATTATTTGATTTGGGGATTGAAGTGAATGAATTGAAGTTTGGAGGAGTTTTGATGTAATAAAAAGATATGTGGGTATATAAGGGGTGTGTGTGTGGTAGAAGATGATATTTCATCCCCACACTCTCTCTTTCATCCGTCCCCCTCCCTCTCTCATCCGGCTATCTCTCTCTCTCTTCTCTCATCTCACTCAAAACTCCACCTCATCTCTCAAAATCTTCAAGAAACAACCTCCCTCCGGCATTGCAATCATATTCTCGCTCTTGGAATTCCTTGGGTCGAGCTTAAATCGAAGTTTCGGAGTTCAAAAAGCTAGGGCTCGTTAAAAAATGCTTGAATCTCAACTATTATTGCGAGGTAGGGACTTCTTTACCTCTTCTATGTGTTTATGTGTTGATTTGGTGTAGATTCGTGCCTTGGGTTGTTGGATTTTGGTTGTTGAGCATGTCTTGAAAATCTGCTAAAATCGCTACCCGAAGCCCCGTGGTATCGATATGGATTATGTGGTGTATCGATACATTAAGCTTATCTTTTTGGACAGTGAATATTGTATCGATACGGATTATGCGCGTATCGATACCAGGAGCTTAACTCCAATTTTGCTCCTGCTGCTCTCCCGTCGTTGGTTTTGACCTCCAATCACTTCTAAATCCATTTGGACACCTCCTAACCTATCTTAAACTTGTCTAATTGACTTCCTTGGATTGGTCGATGCTATCCTCGTTCCGTTGGACTTCTGTTAGTGAGAACCGAATAAGAAATGACTTGGTTAAGACATTGTTAAAGTGCATTCTCTATATATTCTTGGTATTTGTGGTCGTTCATGGTGCGTTTGTGATGACGTAGGCATAGTGTATGATGCTTGACCTAAGAATGGATCATGGGAGAGTCTTAGCTTGCGTATTGTATGAGAAAATGGTCGATTGGGTTGGAAGTTGGATTAGGAAGTCCCGTAATGCAAGTGGTGGTAATACGGAGACTTAAAGGGTTTCGTAACGCAAGTGGTGGTAATACGGTAACCCGAGTCGTTAGGGATCACCGTGACGCAAGTGGTGGTAACACGGTAATCCTTATAGTGTTATACGGCAACGCCAGTGGTGGAAATACCGATGGTGAAGTTTGGGTTAGCGAGTCGAGTTGGAATTAGTTGAGGGGTTAGTGTCTTATGGTTTATGTATTCAATTTCAATAAGGGTTCATTTGCAAATTGATTGGTTATCATTTACTGAGCTGTATTTCCATCTACTCTTTGTTTGCACTCATCATCATATTTACACATAACATTGGTACAAGATTTTCCTACTGGGCTAGTGTAGCTCAACAAAATCCTTCTTTTCAGGTTCGAATGTTGGGCAATAGATTGCAGGTGATGGAGTGCTTGGACATGAAGACTTTTTGGAAGCTAACCACGTTTTAGTTACTTTATCATCTTTTGTAATTAACTTCCTTTTGGTAAAGATGAGTTTGTAACTAATTATTCTTAAATTTCTTTCAACTAAAGAGATTGTAATATTCTAATCAGATTCATATTTGTAATTAAGTTGATTTGGGCCGTGGCGCCAAAGTTGTATAATTTTAACTTCTAGGGACTTGCTTGTTAAGTTAAACAGTTGGGAATCTTTTGGGTATTATTATGTTATGCGAGGATCTTTTATCAAAATGGGTTACTTAATTATGTTGAAAATCGAGGGCGTGACAACAACCGCCGCCACCAACACAATGACCACCACCACCACGCCGCCGCCACCGCAATGACCACTACCACATCACCACCACCACAACACTGCCGCCAACACCACCACCACCACCACCATATTGCCGCCACCACAACCACCACCATCACTCCACCATCATCACTACGCTACCACCACAAAAATCACCACCACACCGCCGCCACCACCACAATGACCACTACCACGCCACCCCTACAGCCCCCATCACCACGTCGCCACCACGGCCACCACAGCCACTGCCGCCACCACTGCCGCCATGCCACCGCCACCGCCGCCGCCGCCACCACCACTCTGGCACCACCACGTCACCACCACCACCACAACGCCGCCACCATAACCACCACCATCACCACTACGTCGTCGCCACAAAAATCACCACTACGCCATCGCCGCCACCACCACCACAATTAACAGTGTTAATTTTTGTCTAAATTAACAGCGTTAATTTTTATATAAATTCACACCACAATTAATAATATTAATTAATTTCTATATAAAATAACAATGTTAATTCTTATATAAATTCACACCATCATTAATAGTGTTAATTAACAGTTGGCCCATATAACCTCCTACACAGCCACTCCACCACCACCGCCATGATTTACAGTGTTAAATTCTGTCTAAATTTATAATTAACAGTGTTAATTTTCATTTAAATGTACACTACAATTAACAATATTAATTTTTATTGTCTTCATTTCTTAGCCAATTATCAATTAAGGAAAGGATAATATATGGAAAAATCTACGGTACACGATACACACCCTGTATATGAAGGATTCTTAAATTTGGATAGAATTTAACACTGTTAATTATAAATTTAGAAAGAATTTAACACTGTTAATTGTGGTAGTAGAGTGGTAGTATAGGACACTGCTAATTGTGGCGGTAGTGGTAATGGAGTGGTAGTATAAGAGGTTACACGGGCCAACTGTTAATTAACACTGTTAATTGTGATGTAAATTTATATGAAAATTAACACCATTAATTTAGAGAGAAATAAACACTGTCAATTGTGGTGGTGGCGGCGGCGGCGGCGTGGTGGTGATGGTAGAGTGGTGGTGATAGTGGTGGCGTTGTGGTGGTGGTGGTGTAGGAGATTGTATAGGTCGATTATTAATTTAGACAAAAATTAACACTGTTAATTATGGTGGTGGTGGTGGTGGTGGTGGTGGTGTAGGAGGTTATATGGGTTGATTGTTAAATTTAGACAAAAATTAACACTGTTAATTGTGGTGGCGGCGGTGGCAACATGGTGGTGGTGGTGGTGGTAGTGTGGGTGGTGATGGTGGCATGGTTGCAGTGGTGTTCGTGGCACGGTGGCGATGTGGCGGGTGGCGGTGGCAACGGTGGTGGCAGCGACGTGGTGGTGACGGTGGCGGCAATGGGGGGTGGGGTGGTGGTGGTGATGGGGGCATCGTATTGGTGGTGGTAGCAGCGTGGTAGTGGTGGCTGGATCGTCTCTCTTCAATCGTTTTTTTAGGAGGGATATTTTTGTCAACAAAATAATGAAGAGGACTTACTGGATTATAGGCTTTTTGGACAGGACCTAGTAAGCTATTCTTCACCTAGACAAGACCGGCCAGGAAGTCCCCTAGAATTTATTCTCCGACTTTATTCTCCATTGGGTCTCTTCATCTCCTCAAATATCAGTGGGGAATACGAGGAGGCTTTTCTTCTTCATTGGGTCTTCTCTCTTCCTGTCACCTTTTCCAAAGCACCCTTTTAACGTTTTGATTTTAGGAATTGCTTTTCCCTCTGGTGGAACGCTACTTTACTGGATCATCCTTTACACACACACACACTCACTCACAGAGAGAGAGAGAGGGAGAGAGAATATATCTCTTGTTTAAGCTGTGCTTTTGGCAAAGTGATTGTTCTGATAGATTCCTAGTACATCTCTCCTCACCCTGTGGCCTTTTCACTTCCTTCATAACTAAGATAAGAAAACCCACTTGGGCCACTTCTCTCTCTCTCTCTCTCTCATGCCTATTTTATGACCCTCCTCTGTTTCCCCCTTCTCTCTCTAAGCATTTCATCTGTGGTGAGGTTTAACAATGCGGAATGGGTTTTTGATTTCTTGCCGTTGTTAGCTAAAGAAATCTACTAGTAGAAAAGGGCGGGAAACTATGATGACGAACGGGGATTCGTCAGATACGAAGAAAGCGTTGTCTGAGTTAGATTTTACTAATTTGGTGCTCTCATGGTCTCTTGAAGACATCCTCAATGAGAATCTCTACAAGAACCAGGTTTCATTTTTGCCCCCTTTTTTTCCCAATCATTCCACTGTGCACTGACATTTAGATATAGAATTTTCCCCCAGCCTTTTGGGAATAGATTATTGATATGTATAATGAAAAATCAGGATTTCCTAATAATAATCCGTAAAAATCCTAATAGTAGCAATTAATTTCACAACACATAGATATACGTGAAAAGCTCTGGAATAAGTAAAAATCACGGTAAGTAATCAATTATTTTTTGATAAGCGGAAGTAATCAAATCACTATAGTTATTGTACAGTCACAGATATACCTATCTAAATGTAGTAAATCTGTTCCAAGTATCACCAGTCGAGTCACATATATACCGCACTCAGTGATCTTGATCACCAACGGCCTTGAGTCCACTAGCCCTCCAAACCTAATCAAAATCTCCCTTTTGAATGGCTCCTATATAAGCTGTTGCTTCTATTTATTTTTCCACTGCTGCCGCCCGTTTTTTCTTTTCCTTAGCCCCGTATGTGTAGTATATGGCTTGCACACATTTCTTTTGACGTTCTTTTCTTTTTATGTAAGGCTGTGCTTTCAACCTAGGCACATGAACTGGGGTGATTTTGGTTCGGTTCGGTTTGTGGTGAAATTTTTGAAGACCAATTCAATTCGGTTCCAATATTTTTAGGACCGATCCCGATTGGAGTTGAGTTCGGTTCGGGGTGGGATCGGTCCGGTTGGGGATTTCGGTCTGCCCAAAATATAAAATTTCCATTTAATTTAAGGTATATAATATATATATATAATATAAAATATCTAGTCAGTTCGGTTCGGAAAAATTCCACTTTCACCCCGACCGAAAACCAAACCGATCTGTCGGTTTTTTAGGTTTTTTCTCGGTCCGGTGGTTTTTTAAACACCCCTAACAGGAACTAACAAGTCCATATATGGATATCTTTGTCACGTTGCTTTTCATTTAAAATAATAGGCGGTGCCGATTGAAAATTGGATTGATCTGTCCATCGATCCGTCTTCGCCAAAATTCGTCTCTCTGAAGCTGACCTCTTTTTTTTTTTTTTAATCCAAAACGCTCACGCTCACTCTCATTTACATATTATAATGATTTTTTCTACTTTAATCCTATACACACTCACTAACTTATAAAAAGATAACAAAATTACAACTCGATATAAAATGTGTTTTGACATACGGAATTGCCAATACAAGAGACTTCGGAATTTGGTCCTTACATATAACATGATACCCCTGTACCATTTTGTTTGCGCCTATGGGATTCCGTATCATTTTCAACTCCAAAAGTTACTTAACGATTTTTTTAAATTTTTTTTGTACCGCTCAAAAGATCTCAACGAGTACTTTTGAACGGTGTTGGAAAGTTCGTAAAAATGTTCTCGGACGCACTTTGTTTTTTAAGGTCAAAATGACACGACTTCACGTAACAAGCAAACAAATTGGGAGAGAGAGAGAGTAAGTGAGTAACAAAGTTGGTAGTTTCTTTCGATCGAAAGAGAATGTGGTTAATTATGATAGTCTGTCTTATCCCACTCCGGCTTTGCCAAGCTATTTCAGGCCGAAGTCCTTCGGTTTTTTTACTCTATTTCGATTGTTTATGTACAAATTTGGAGGTTGGCATTTTATCCTTTCCTTGGTTGATATTTGATTTGAGATTATTTGTTGATGTATCTGAACTGATGAATGTTATGCCTCTTTTGACTTGACATCTTTACGCATTGTGTTATATATATATATATATTAGTAATTGCTCGTGCATGAAGGCACGGCGTAGTATTCTGATTTCAGTCTAAACGAAGTATCCTTCCCGATAATCATGCCCACCCGCGCACCCAATTCTTCCCAAAGTCTACTTTTTTAATGAAGTGACAAATAGGTCCATCTCATAAATTCCAGCAAGCGATAAAAGAAAAATACGATAATAAAAAGAAAATGAAACCAACGCAGTCCAATTCCACTTAACGCATTTCATGTAACAAATGCATTACATATAGCAAACGCTCCCTAAAAGAACAATCTTGGTAGGTTGTTTCTTCACATAAGTACGATAGGAGTCAAGACACATGCCTTGCGAGAGAGAGAGTCAACACCCTAGGAATTGCCGGCACGGTGCAACACATTTTGGAAACAACTAACTTGAATTACTCTTTTTCTGCAATTGACCACCCCACCAACAAACACGAAATCTCCCGAAAGTCACTTTCTCAAATAAACTTCGAACCGGGTACAACATTTATTCAAATTATATGCATGCAATTGGAAAAAGTACCACCCTCGATTCCACCCGCTCTCCCTTGAGACTACGGGACATTAACAACACTTTACAACAACCAATGACAATATTGCCAATCAGAAAAAGAACCACCAATGGTAGCAAAACTATCTAAATTCAATAAATACATGTAATTGGTACTTATGAACCAAGTAAACAGTAACTAAAGAAAATACAAATGTATAGCTAAATTCTCGTATCAACAACCACCAATCAACCAGTACAGATACCACACCAAGGATAATATTTTCGTCCCCCAACTAACCAAGCAAAATCGGCAAAAAAATGATCAAAACTTCTGGAAAAAGACACTTGAGAAATATCACAAATTTTTTTGGGTACACCATTCACAGCTTCACTTCAACCCACAAAACAAACATAATTTTAGCAACCCACAACAATGGGGAAAGCATATTACAAAGTTCAGTTCATACCCACTACTTAGAAATTACCTTTGGATCCCAAAGATAGCTCACCATATCAACGATGCTGAAACACAAAAAAAGAAATACGTATTAGAGGCAGCACCACACCAGATAAAAAGGAGAGCACTATGCTTAATAACATAGAAAAGGAAAAATGTGATAATGAGATAAGCTCAAACCATGTCCCCAAAGCCCTCAAAATCAGATCTCACTAGGGCAATCATTTTGAATTCCTGTTATGGAAACAAAGAAAGAGCACTTAAAAAATAAACACTACAATTGGAAAGAACTTGGAGCCAAAAAAAATAGCTGAGAACTTCCCGAATGAGGGGAAGTAGTGAACGCAGGACAATCATCATCTAGAGCCTTGCTACCTTGATGGTAGACATTGAATCAATAGAAACTCCACCATAACATTAATTACATTGTGAACACCACATACACAGTTTTTTTTTTTTCCGGGCATAGCTTGCTGTGTGTTTTGTAACCCATGATTCAGACACTTGGCAGTTTTGTAGTTAAAGGGAGGGAATGTTGCACTCTTTGCTTGTGAAGAGGGATTTTACCTTTTTTTTTTCTTGAACACTCGAGTTACCTTCTCAAAGAAAACAATATAAGCTAAAACTATAATATGCTTCAAAAAAATATGTTTCGTGAAACTGAAATATGGCTCATGAAACTCCAAACCAATTTTATATTGTGCACAAGGAACAATTTCCGATGCCAAGAAATGACGTATTAGAAGCAACGTTAGTTTAGTACCACTCATACAACTCTACAAAAATAAAAAAAGAAAAGAAAAGAGAACCTAAGTCATTGTTTGCAATTTCCAATGAGAGCTAAATCATCTAAAAGATTCAAACTAAACTCACTGATATAGATGAAACATCCAATTTTTAGCCCCCAGAATCATGCCATATTTGACAAAGGCTGCCAATTCAAACCCACACCTCAAGTATTTTGACACATGATATTTCGTTTGGCAACCATATTGTTTCAAGTTAATTGTTAAAAAATGCTACCAGATTAAAGGCAGTAGAGGAGAATCCATAATCAACCTTGAAAGGAGAATCCAGACCCCCTAACTTCTCATCCCATCTTCCTCCAAATTTTCTTGGATAGAAACCTGTTTATTTGATCAAAATGTGCCAAGCTTGAGTCGCAACATATAATTTCGACAAAAAGATGTATTCATGAGAAAGAGAGTGTGTGGTGAGGGAGAACAGTCTCCTCACTTGTGAAGCTTCCATTGTCTGATAACTGCTCAGATTTACCTTTGTAGAGTACCCATGCATGTTTCGTGCGTGATTGGGCACAACACAATTTGTAATACCTTCGACGTTCATTGTGGCCTTTTATCAAATAGTTAGTAATCATGAAAGGTAGTCAATAGCCTAACTTGATCCTAAGCAAAAAAAAAAATTAAGCACAAACAAACAAAAGTGCATGTAGAAATTTTCCATCATCACCTTCCTAATAAGAAAAGTGCAGAAATTAACCTTATTTGTCGAAGTAGGCAGGGGAAGAAAGAGATGATGAGTCTGTTGGTGGGGGTGGCGCTGACGGTTGTGGGTTAGTGGGTAGGTCGGTGGTGGTGGGTGTGGGGGACAGAGACGATTGAGTGAGTGAGGGAGGGGATTTGAGAGAGAGAGAGAGAAGAGAGGAGGCGTGAGGGAGAGAGAACTGGAGAGGAAACAAAATTGATTAGTTTCGGAAAAGGAAACGTAATTTACATTATTGAACGTTTCGTTTGTGGGTCAAGTGATTAGTTTGGGAAAAGGAAACAAAATTAAGGGAGGGGATATGTTAAGGAACGTGTAAAGTGTTATGGCAATAGACCAATGATTAGAAAATGCTTAGAAAATATTAAGTATTTACGGGCCTGCCATTGTAGAATGGAGGGTGTAGATTTATGCAGGGGACAATTCTGGACCGTTGATTGTCTTTTGGATTCAATCCTAGTCCTATCTTATTATATATCAGGGATCCCTGATTTTGTTACGGTCTGCACCTCGAGCGAAAATCTACTTTTCCAATCAAATTTTGATGATTCGAACAGTTCAATGTGTTTAAAACGTGTTTTTAAGGGTACCTGTGAGAAATCAGCAAAACATATGATTGGAAAAGGCTTGATCTGAGCAGTTTTTCATAAAACTTGTTCCCTTTCTTGCCAGAGTAGAAAAGTCCGATAGGGTCTGGCCAACTTGTGATACGGGTTCTTTTCTTTAGAGTCCTTTGGAAGGAAGTGATCAGATCCTCTTCTGTGAGCGGGGTCTTTAGAGGTCTGACCTCTGTGGCACGAGCTCCATGTTAAACGAATATTGTGCCGCCTCCAATAAGTCTTTTCACGTCTTGATCTTTCTTTGGTCCAGCGACGTGAATCACATAAGGGCCGAGGGTTCTTTTCAATATGGCTAGACGCCCTTCCCTCTTACTAACGCTACTAGGCTCGGAAGCCAACTCACTTTGAAAGCTAGTAGCCATAGTCTTGACTTAGCTTTAGAGGAGCTCACCAGCCAGAAAGAGCGTTTTTATGAAAAACTGTTCAGGTCAAGCCCTTCCCGATTATATTTTTTGCCGATTCCAAGCGGGTACCCTTAAAAACACGTTTTAAATATATTGAGCGACTTGAATCATCGAAATTCAATCGGGAAAGGGGATGTGCGGACCGTAACAAAAATCAGGGATCCCTAATAGGAGACTGAATATATATATAGTCTATCTACGCCTCTTACGGTCCGCACCTCCCCTTTTTTCCGATCGAATTCCGATGATCTGAGCCGCTCAATGTGTTCAGAACGTGATTTTAAGGATACCTGCGAGAAATCGGCAAAAAAAACTGATCGGGAAAGGCTTGATCTGAACAGTTTTTTATTGAACGATTCAAAAAAAACTGCTCAAATCAAGCCTTTCTCGGTTATTTTTTTTGCAAATTTCTAACGGGCACCCATAAAATCACGTTTTGAACACATTGAGCGGCTTGGATCATCAAAATTTGATCAGGAATTATGAGATTAAGATTTTGGGGGGTTTTTTAGAGGTTTTTTTTCAGGGGTCCCCGGAACCGTCCCGTGTATATATATATCGGGGCGGTTTCGGGGACACCTATAAAAACATTTCATAGTTCCCAATCAAATTTTGATGATTCGAGCCGCTCAATGTGATCAGAATGGGATTTTAAGGGAACCCGCGAGAAATCAGAAAAAAAAAAAGACCGGGAAGGGCTTCATCTGAGCAGTTTTTAGCTTAGATTTGATGAACTGTTCAATTAAAAACTGCTCAAAACAAGCACTGCTCGATCATATTTTTTGCTAATTTCTCGCATGCGCCCTTAAAATCACATTCTGCATACATTGAACGATTCGGATCATAAAAATTTAATCGGGAACTATGAGATTGAGATTTTGGGTGTCTATATATACATATGTATATATATATATGTATGTATATATGGCCACACACTGCACTGGTTTAGTTGTCGCAACAAAATTTGGTTTCACTTTGTTTTATATTTCAATCCAGGGAGAGATGTCATGAAAATTCCAACAAAATCACATACAAGTTGTGTATCCTACAATGCTTTGATTGGTGATGAAGAATTAGATATTTCAAAAAATAAAATCCAGAAGAATGTCGTGGAATGAAAAGCTGTGTTTTAATGTTGTAAAAAGCCACCCCAGATATCAATAATAAGTCTTCTCAGTTTTTATTGTATTGCCTCCAGTTATATGCATTACATGTTTTAAGTTACCAATTATTCTAAAAGCTTAAGAAGGAAATGTGCTCAACAATGTATATCGACCTTTTCTACGCCCTCCCTCACATGCAGTCGGTGGCAGACCCAAATTCAACATAGTTGGGGCACTCACTTGATCATAATCGTGGCAAATTGTTCATAATAATCACAAAGAGATAGTACTTAACTTAAGCTTTTTATTCCTAGAACACAAAGTTTCTAATGCATAATCTTGCCAATAAGTTGTAAAAAGAAGCACAAAAATTTAAACCTTTATTGATAAAGATTGTCAAAGATCATTTTACAATTGATCTCGAAGGATTTCTTAAAATAGGATGCTTCTGTCTGAGACTTTTTTTAACATTTCTTTATGACTATTGGAAGCAAAAAAACAAGAAGAGATACCCCAACTAGACTAACAATCTATACACTGCCAATTGCAAATCAACTAACGCGAAGATAAAAAGGCTGAGGCATGAAATGAGAGAAATCTATATATTTCAAAGATATACAAAAGTGGCATGTGGTGATTTAGTGTGGTTATTATGCAAATATTGTAAATATTCATGGATGCAACTTCATGCAAGTAATGCCAGGGGTCTGTGTTGTTTTATCTAAACATCTGTAAGGGCAGTTGGTATTGCAAACGTCCGTGGCACAAAATCCATCATGTTAACCGTTACGCTAAGTTGCTAAAAACGTGAAAAGAAACCAAGACAGAGATACCAAATGATGAAATTTCAAAAAAGTTGTTTTCCAAGGATAATTTGAGTTTGTGTCCATGGTGCATTGGACTCGAAAAATCATTGTTTTTTTCATCAAGTTTCATCTTACATTGTTCAGTTTTCAAAGTAGTGCTATTTAGTACTTGTACTTGATTGTGAAGCTATGTATCGTGTAGGTATTTTTTTTTTATTGAATCCTTGGGGGTGACAATGGTGTAATATGGGCAGGCTGATGGGTAAGGCGTAAAAATCATTGTTTTAGACCAATTCCAAGACTGATCTCCTAAAGCAAATAAATGCCAAAAATGTGATGATTCTGTTATACAATCCTTTGCTTATAAAGACACTTGAGGCATTTTAGTATGATACACACCTGGGGACATATAAGAATAGTTGTATTGTGCATAATTATTTGAGAGGAAGAAAACACGATCTAGAAACTGGATAACTCCATTGTGGTCGATTATAGCTATAGCATCCATGCATGTACAAAGGCACAGTACCACTTTGGTCATCCAGACTAACCAACGGGCTTCATTGAAAAATAGCCATGATCATTTCCGACACAAACAAAAGCACTCTTAAATTTAGAAGGCGAGTGAGAATTAAAGAGAGGTTATAGGTCTTAAATTTTAGTTATCCAACGCATTTTGTTTACTCAATCCATGTCAAAGTTACAAATGAATCAGATATTGTTCAGTGAAATAATGATTTCTTGAAGGAGTGGAATGGTCATTCCACTTATTATGAGAAATGGGCAGTCCAATCGACATATCTTTTCAACTGGCATCTTCAAATGCATAGCAAACATGGGAAAGCGTCACGTGACTCACGTTCCAGGCCATTGTTACATATCATATGTGCCCTTATACTGTTGAGAAAATCAAAAGCTTATGTGTTGATTTTATTAAATTTTGTGAGAAAGTAAGATTTTATGGCACGGCAGTCAGTAGTTTGTGTGGTGCTGTTGCTTTCAAACTGCATGATGGTTCCTACTTGACAGATGTAGGGGTTTCGGTTGTCTTCTGTTGTATAGCGATTTTGTGTTAGAGATTATTTCTATTGTAATCCTAAATACTGTTTCATTGATTGGAGAATGCTGTGGAAATTTCTTGCAAAATGAACTACAATGAGTTTCTTCTTCTAAACTTTGTGTACAAGGAAGAAGCTAGGGTAAGAAGAATATATGGTATAATCATGGAAGTCTATCCATTTTGTTGCCATCGCTGTCCTGTATATTGGTGATCAATAGGTTTTGTACGTTTAATGAATATGAACAGAAATAAGATATCACACAAATCTAGTTCTGTTCCTTCTTGCTAAGGTTTCCAGAATGGAACGTAGAAATGGATGTTTTGAATTGCAAAACATGTCAACTTTAGTTGAATAGAATCTCGATAATTCAAGCATTTATAGTCTTTAACAGTTTCAGAAATGGTTTACATTCCCATTTGTAGTCAGTAGTCATACGCATGCGCATACATTACCGTATTCAAGCCTTTTTTTTTTTTGGTCAAACGGAAATTCAAGACTTTTACATGGTATCAAAGTGTACTTTACTGGAAAACTAACTATTTTATATGCATGTGAAAAAATTTGCTATCCTAATGTGGTCTATTTGCTATTGCCTATGGGCCTGTCAGCTAAGGCCTATTGCACAATAAACCCGTGCTTCATACTTGGTATTGTACATTTTCTTAGGTTACTTGATTTAACTATTACTTGCAACCAACATTCATTGCTTCGGTTTTAGGTGGAGAAGATTCCTGAATCATTTGAATCGGTGGAGCATTATCTTGGTTCATTTGTTTTCCCTTTATTGGAGGAAACCCGAGCAGCATTGTTTTCCAGTTTGGATAGTGTTCATGAAGCACCTTATGCTGAGGTGATCTCCCTTAATGAGTCCAAGCCGTACGGAGCATCTTTGTTTGACATTAAAGTTGATTCCTGGAGGAACAGATTTAATGACCTTGGAAAGGAGCCTTACAAAACCTTGCCTGGGGATGTTTTTGTCGTTTCTGATGTAAAACCTGAAAGTGTGTCTGATTTACAACGAGTTGGAAGGATGTGGACTTTTGCATCTGTCACTGGATTCACTGAGGAGGAGAATGAAGGCGATAGTTCATCTACCCATTTTACAGTCATAGCGTCAAGAGACATTGAAGTGAAAAATGGGTTGAGGGAATCGCTTTTTGTCGTTTTCTTGACGAATATAACAACTAACAAAAGAATATGGAGTGCACTACGCATTTTCAACGTTATCACTATCAAGTTCTTCGAGGAAGTTCTTTGTGCCAATTCTTCGGTAAGAATTGCATTTAGTTTTCTACTTAGTGGATACTGAGCCATTAATATGTACTCATATATTGCAGCATGTGGATAGTTGAACGTGGTTAATTCATGCAGGTTCTACCAAATAATGTCTCATGAATTTTTTTATACTGGTAGTATTTCTGATAAATTTTAAGACAATAAATTCGTGTTAGAAATCAGAAAGGTAGAACTCACGAATGATAACATGTACCGTGGAAATCTTCCACTGCGTTGCTGGGTACACAAAATCAGGTAGATGTATAGAGAAGTCCAAAAAGGTGCCTACTTGTCATTAAGAGATAGTAGTAAATCCCTTTTAGGACACATATGGCCTTGTCTATGGAAACCTTGATCTTTGCTTCACTACAATTGTAATTTTCATTTTGTATCCTTTCTTGGATTTGTTGTTTTTAACATCATTGTTTTCTTCATGCTCTTTTCATTAGTTATTAGTGAAATGTCTATGGGACTTTTGGTTGGTTCGTACTGATCTTTTGAGTCTGAAATACAGGTTCAAGAGGATTGCAAACATTGTAGTGCTTATAAGAAGAGCCAATTGGCTGATACATTTGTTAGGAACCTTTTATCTACGCTGAATGAATCACAACGAGAGGCGATCTTGGCTTCTCTTCATGGAATTAAGTGTAGCCACAAGTCTACAGTGGAACTTATAAGGGGGCCACCAGGGACGGGGAAGACAAAAACAGTTAGTGTGTTGCTTTTTACCCTTTTAAGGATGAACTACAGGACGCTTATTTGTGCTCCTACAAATATAGCTATAAATGGGGTTGCTTCTAGGGTTTTAAAGTTGGTAAGGGAGTCCTCTGAAGCTGAATCAGAAAAGCAGTCTTTCTTTTGTCCTTTGGGTGATATTCTCTTGTTTGGGAACAAGGAGCGCCTGAAAGTTGATTCTGAAATTCAGCATATCTACCTAGATTATCGTGTTGAAAGGCTCGCAGAGTGTTTAGGACCACTGACTGGTTGGAGGCATTGTTTAACAGCCATGGTAAATTTTCTTGAAGACTGTGTTTCTCAATACCAGGTTTTCATCAAAAACCAAAGAATGATCAGTGAAAAAGAACACATTGATCAAGGTGAAGGTACAAAGGCAGAATTCAATTCATTTCTTGATTTTGTGAGAGACAGATTTAAAGTCAATGCCTCATCCCTGAGACAATGTGTATTTAGATTATGTACACATTTACCAAGGAGATTCCTGTTGGTACATAATCTCCAAAACATGGAAATTCTCATTTGCTTTCTTGGTCATTTGGAATCATTGTTGTTTCAAAACAATTTGGTTTCTGAGGAACTCGAGGAAATCTTTTCTCATGATAATGCAAGTGATGATATTTCTGAATCTTTTGGGGATACAAGGAGAAAGTGCATTTCTGTACTAGAAACCCTTGAAGGCCTTGACCTGCCAAGTGCCATGAACTCAGATTCAATTAGGGACTTCTGTTTCCGAATGGCGTCCTTGATTTTCTGTACTGCCTCAAGTTCCTTCAAGCTCCATTCAGTGGAAATGGAACCACTGAATTTGCTTGTCATTGATGAAGCAGCACAATTGAAGGAATGTGAATCAACCATACCTCTTCAACTATCCGGTCTAGGTCATGTTGTTCTTGTTGGTGATGAGTGCCAATTACCAGCAATGGTTACTAGTGATGTAAGTAAATGCTATGTTATTAGTCATATTAGGCCACATAACTTAGGATATTTTTGGAACTAAGGAAGGAAATGGAAAAGAAGGAAAATTAGAATTTCTTCTTCGCTTGTTTGGTTTTTTAGTTGTGAGAGAGAAGGTAGTGAAAATTTATTTCCTTCTCATTTTGAAAATTTCCTTTCTTTTTCTTCGCTCCTTTTGTCTTCGTTAATTTGAGCTGTTTATTAGTTTCTTTCATTTTTCTTGTAGAATAAAAAATGATAACCTTTTGTCCTTTACATTTAATTAACTTTTCATTTGGAGCATTATAAGTGAAGAGAAATAAGCACCTTGCGTGGAATTTCTCATTAACGTCTTTTCTTCTCTTCTCTTATTCTCTATGTTTTTCTCTTTCCACACCTGCCAAACATAGCCTTGAGCAGAAGAGGATTCTTGTATAGTTTTTCCATAAAACATTTCTGTGTTCTATTTTGTTTTTCTACCACATTTTTTTTGTGGCATTTTCCATACATTGAACATATGCTATGTTGTTTGATAGGTTTGTATTGAAGCTGGATTTGGAAGAAGCTTGTTTGAAAGATTGAGTTCGTTGGGTCATCGAAAGCACCTTCTTAACATGCAGCACAGGATGCATCCTTCAATAAGTTCCTTTCCAAATTCAACGTTCTATTTCAACCAAATCTTGGACTCTCCACATGTGAAAAGGAAAAGTTACGAAAGGCAGTATCTTCAAGGGTCAATGTTTGGTCCCTATTCTTTCATTAATGTTATTGGTGGCAAAGAAGAAAAAGATGATGCTGAACATAGCAGACGAAATATGGTTGAGGTGGCTGTGGTTGTAAAGATATTGCAGAAATTATATAAAGGTATGTCAACTTATGTCACCTGTATTACAATCTTTACGTTGGGTGATATGCACTATAATTCATGAAGATGGTATGTCTTTATCTCATCAGTTATCTTCTTGCCGATGTTAATGTGTTAATCTTCTGAAGCTTTCGTTTCTGCTTAAATGTCAGTTTGGAATTTGCACTAGTATGAGGGATAGGTCTAGCTGATAAAAAAAGCTTGTAGCTTCAGTAGTTTTTACCCCCTTGGCACCTTATCTCTATTTCTATTATATAAAAATTACATTTTGTTGCCTGCCATGAAGCACATCAAATTATGTATTAATTAATGGAGATCTAGGAGGGGTATACTGGGTATGAACATTTGTCCTCAAGTTAATAGGTCGAGTTTAACCAACTGCTGATAAAAATACAAAAAGTATCAACTATTGAAGTACTGCTGTCAGAACAATGTTACTGGGCATAAGGAAAAACAATAAATTGATGCTTCACTAGGGTCTAGAAGTAAACCGGGGAATGTCATGGGGCTAGGGCTGCAAACGAGCCGAGCCAAGCCAAGGTTCACTATGCTCAAGCTTGTTTATTAAGTTTTCAATGAACCCGAGCTCGAGCTCAGTGAAAACTTAGTGAGTCAAGCTCGACCTGAGTGGGCCTTGGCTTGACTCGAGCTTGAGCTTGTTCACGAGTTTTAACGGGCCAATGGAAAACGTATATATATCCTCGCAGAGGCCTAATACAACGATAAATATTTTGATTGTTAAGGTAAATATCTTTCATTTTCCTATACAAGAAAATAATCTCAATTTTAGCATAATAATAATATGTAATATGTTTTTTTTAAGGATTCTGCATCAAGGTATCAAAATGCTAATGCTAATTGTGGGTAATTACCATAAAAAGTCTACTAAGTCTTTTCTTGTGAGCCAACTCGAGCCGATCCTCCACTGGCTTGTGATTGGCTGGATAATGAAACGAGCCTAGAATTTGAGCTTGAGCTTGTTTATTTACGTCTCGAGTCAAGCTTGAACGAGCTTTTACCGAGCTGAGTCTCGAGTTCGTTTGCAGCCCTACATGTGGCTTAAGGTATGTCTGAAGTTTTCTTATTTATTTTCTTTTGAGGTTTCCTTTTCCTAAATGTTGTGCATGAAGAAAACATTGAGACTTAAAAGAGACACGGTTGTGTACCTTTGGGATGGACCTTAGCAGTGTTCTAAAATAAGGAATTAATAGGCAATTAATCGTTGGCGGGGCCTATCCGATTAGGCCGATGAACGATTAATCGCTGATTACTAATTAATATGCACTGATTAATCCGATTAATCACTCGAAGGTGGCCGACTATTGCCTAGCAACTTTTAGAACATTGGACCCTAGTGTTAATGACATGTAGATATATTTGAATTTCTTTCCCACCAATAGCCAATTTTACTCAATATCATTTGGGCGAATTACCTGATGACCCCTTGATGTCGTTACTTGGCGTCCACGTGGCATATCAAAATTTTCCTCAATATCGAACTTGAGGTATAATTCTTCTCTGACACACAAAAAAAGTAGAGAATCCATGGGATGTCAATGATAGGTAACATTCTGTTGGTTTTGAAATGTAGAATTTCTTTGTTTTTTGCATGTGCTATTTCATACTCTTTACTTTACTTTTGGTTGTCCTTCCTGTATTGGACGATGCTGCTGTACACAGAATGGAATGTCTCCAAAAAGAAGATTAGTGTTGGCGTGATATCTCCCTACGCTGCTCAAGTTATGGCTATCCTTGATAAACTTGGACGAAAATTTGAGAATCTTGATGGATTCACAGTGAAGGTGAAGTCAATTGATGGGTTTCAAGGCGGAGAGGAAGACATCATAATAATATCGACAGTAAGGTCTAATAGTGGTGGATCTGTTGGGTTCCTTTCCAGTCCTCAGAGAGTTAATGTTGCATTGACCAGAGCTCGGTATGGATTTAAAGATTTCTCTCCTAAGATTACTATGTTGGTGTTTTTTTCAACCTTTACTTGTGGTAAAAGATGCGTGTTTAAAAGCACAAGTCCGAAATCACCAAATTGAGCTTCCCAAAAAACCGGTTTTTTTTCCAGCTTTATAAAGTTGTTTTGACCTATAAGCCAAAAGCAGAAGCTCAGTTTCCTGGATTTAAAAGCCACTATAGAAGAGCCACGGCAGAAATACGGTGTAGTTATTATTGTTGTTGTCAGAGCTTGTCTGGTTAAATGTAACCTCCAAACCTAGTATACGAGCCTAGGCAACCTCTCCACTCATTGCCAATTGGATTTGAGTTGGAGGCTTTAACATGGTATCAGAGTTAGGTTTTCGGAGGCTTTTGGACAAGACTTTTTGTAGTTGATGGTTTGTTCTCCCTTTGTTTGTCGTTGAAAATGATGGTTATCGTAAGTGTTGAATCGTTTGTTTGCCTCATCACGTGCGAGTCAGGTGTCGCACGTGCGGGGGAGTGTTAGAGCATATCCCACGTTGGTTAAATATAACCTCCAATCCTAGTATATGAGCTTGGCAGCTTCTTCACTCATTGCCAATTGGTTTTGAGTTGGATGCTTTAACCGTTGTTGCTATGTATGCGATGAATGTTTATGGCTTTGATTCCTGTATAGGCACTGTCTTTGGATCGTGGGAAATGAGAGGACGCTAGCCAGTAGTAAATCCATCTGGGAAGCATTAGTCCGTGACGCTAGGCATCGTCAATTGTTCTTTGGTGCTGATGAGGATAGCGATATGGCCAAAACCATAATAGATGTCAAGAAAGAGCTTGATCAGCTTGATGATTTGTTGAACGAAGATAGTATACTTTTTAAGAATGCCAAGTGGAAGGTATATATCTTCTGGCGGTTAAATGATTGTCCTTCATTTCTATAAAATCATTGGATTTTAGACTTAAGC
This sequence comes from Rhododendron simsii, assembly GCA_014282245.1. Lineage (NCBI taxonomy): Eukaryota > Viridiplantae > Streptophyta > Magnoliopsida > Ericales > Ericaceae > Rhododendron > Rhododendron simsii. The sequence continues at coordinate 27,490,095 of CM024958.1, read as the reverse complement.
TCGGTCAGAGTTCGGAATAATGTTTATCTCATTATCATTGCCCATCCCCAGGTATCCTTCAGTGATAACTTCAGAAAGTCATTTCAAAAGCTAAAATCAACCCGCATAAAAAAGTCAGTCATCCAACTATTACTGAAGCTTTCATGCGGTTGGAGACCAAAAAAGAAGAACGTGGACTCAGTTTGTGAGAGCTCTTCGCAGATCTTGAAACAATTTAAGGTTGAAGGGCTCTATATTGTTTGCTCTATAGACATTATAAAGGACTCGATGTACATCCAAGTTTTAAAGGTTTGGGATGTTTTGCCGTTGGACGAGATCTCGAAATTGGCTAAACGCCTTGATGGAATGTTTGCTATGTACTCTGATGATTTTATCAATTGCTGCAACCAGAAACTCTGTGATGGGTATGTTCCTTTCATTCAGTGGATCAATAATGTTTGTTTCCATTTGGATCTGCCTTATATATTTGTGCATATGTTGACAGTACTTATATATTTGCAATGGAGTTCAAGTAATTTACTTGTTTAATGTATCTATTTGTGTTTAGTGATAAAGAAGTTCCGATGAGTTGGGGACCATCTTTTGATATTCCCCGGTTTAAGAGTCTTTGCAACCATGTGCTTCACAATGAGTCAAGTGGTGGTCTTATTGATGGTAGAAGTTATTTTGAGAACTCAAAGGTGAGCGAAAGCTTGTCATTGATGAAATTCTACTCTTTATCATCTGGTATGGTGAACCACTTGCTTTCCGATGACACTGGTGGAGAACTGGACCTACCGTTTGAAGTATCAGATGAGGAGTTAGAGATTATTCGGTTCCAAAAAAGCACCTTTATACTTGGAAGGTCGGGAACTGGAAAAACTACAGTTTTGACCACAAAATTGTTTCAGAAGGAGCAACAACACCATTTTGCATCTAAAGGACTTTGTGGAGCTGGGACCAATACCAGTATAGAATCTAACCAAAAGAATGATGTTGATGAGTGCATTTTGGAGACCAAGGGAAGTGTCTTACGCCAACTTTTTGTGACTGTTAGTCCAAAGCTGTGCTATGCTATCAAACAAAATGTGACCAACCTGAAAAGGTACGCAAGTTGCTTACAGGATTATTTGAAGAAGTTGTATTGTATTTAGGCTTGCAATTAGTTTATTTTGCTAACCAAGTTGAAATTTGGTGATTAGCTAACTAAAGCGTTACAGCATCCTATTTGGTTTTTTGTCGCTTCATCAAGTTGATTGTTCAAGCATTTTTGGAGGTTGCATCAAAGATAATGTCTTCTCATATTTATTTATTTATTTTGGTTCTTTTCTTTGGTTTGGGTTTGCTGGTAGATCTGATCGTTGAAAGGACTGCTTAGTGAGACAAAACTGAGTTCTTTAATTCAAAAAGCTTACAAGTCATACGGGTTTGGTCGTCTTGGGATGGTTATTCTAGAGTTTATAAGGTTTACATCTCTAATGGATAAAAGATACAGTCTTCAGCAGTTGTTAACGTTGGAGTCCTGACATATTTCACATCTTGCTTCTATTAATAAAAGGTATGCACCGCTTGTTCATTGAATTCCTGAATAAGTGACACCTGGGACATTTGCCATTGTTACATGTTACTCGGCGGTGTAAGTATATATCATGTTGATTTTAGCTAATAAACCAATCAACCATATACTGTAATTGGAGCACTCGAGGAATGGCAGTTCAAAATTTGGACTCTCCGGGCACACTAGAACACTCTAGGATACTGCATGGACAGTCTCAGGATACTCTATGGACACCCGTGGGTTTTCTTTTTGTGTAATAGATGATGGTTAATTGAATTTAAAGAAACATGTAAGCAATAAAACATTTTTGTTGAAATACTTTGTCAAGGTTGTACTAGTAAATTTGGAAAATAGGATATATGGAGTTTTGATTGTAATTAAAGCAAGTGCGTCCCAACGAGTCGTGTCCTCTAAATTTTGGAGATTTACATGTCGAAGTGTTGGTATTGTGTCTCGTGTCCATATGGTGCTACATAGAGCACAACTACTACTTCTTCCCTTATTTTTCTTAGTTACATGATAGACTGGGATTTTGTTACCTCGATCAATTCTTAAGATAAGTTTTCCTAAATGAGCAGTAAACTCTCCAATGTTTGTTAGTTATTTGACATCTATCATGAGGATTATGTTTTGCCTTTCATCGAAGACATGTTTTATGTGGTTCTATGTTCCAACAGTTTTCTTTATCCTAAATATGCTTTTTTAACCATCCAAATATGTTGAGCAAAGGATCCATTCACCAGAAGATTGGACTATAGATGCCCATAATTGCTAACGCTTTTAGTACATGTACCATAAACTTACAATTCCGAGGATATTTTTTACTAGTGTGGTAGGTAATTTATTTTTTGTACTGCATCTGCCTGTTCCCAACTCTCAACATTATTTATATTCGTGGCAAGAAATTGGTAAATATTACCTTAAAGGTTAGTTGTGTTTTCAAATGGACCATGACCTGTTAATATTTTTTCCGATGAGAATGCATTGTGTACTTCTAGAAACATTTAGAGGATTTTTTTTTCCATTAAGTCCTTTGCGCTGTTTCTCATTATATGCATGATGACAACTGTTATCTAAACCTAAGCCAAGTTTTACGCATAGGTTTGCTTGTGGGGGGAATTTCTCTGGAGAAAACAGTTCAATCAACGTGGATGAGCCAGCTCATTTTAAGGATATCCCAGATTCCTTTGTTGACATTTCCCCTAGCAAATATCCCCTTGTAATTACATTTCATAAGCTCCTAATGATGCTTGATGGGACAATGGGCAATTCATACTTTGAGAGGTTCCTTGGTGCTTGGGAGTATTCGAAGTGTGGAACTACAGGTTCAAGATCAGTAGCTTTGGAAACTTTTTTAAGAACAAAGGAGGTCACCTACGAGAGGTTTTGTTCCTTGTATTGGCCCCGTTTCAATTGCCAGCTAACAAAGAAGCTTGATCCTTCTAGGGTCTTCACTGAGATAATGTCTCATATAAAGGGTGGATTGGGAGTGGGGGAGACCCATGAAGGTAAAATCCGTCAGGAGGATTATGTTATCTTGTCTGAGGGTCGGGGGTCCACTTTGAGTAGGGAAAGGAGAGAGAGGATATACTCTATCTTTCAAGATTACGAAAAAATGAAAAAGGATAATGGTGATTTTGATTCGGCCGATTTCGTGAACGATCTTCATTATCGACTAAGGAATGAAAGATTTGAAGGTGAAAAAATGGATTTCGTATATGTTGATGAAGTGCAGGATTTGTCAGTGAGACAAATTGCACTTTTCAAATATATTTGCCGAAATGTGGAGGAAGGCTTTGTTTTTGCTGGTGATACAGCGCAAACTATTGCTAGAGGAATTGATTTTAGGTTTGAAGATATAAGAAATCTATTCTACAGAGAGTTCATATTGGAATCAAGAGGTGATGGGTCTTCTGAAAGAAAGGATAAAGGACTTTTATCGAAAGTTCGCAACCTTAAACAGAATTTTCGTACTCATGACGGTGTTCTTAGATTAGCACAGAGCGTAATTGACCTTCTTTACCGGTTCTTTCATCACGCTGTTGATATTTTGGAACCTGAGACAACTCTTCTCCATGGTGAGGCTCCAATTCTTCTTGAATCTGGAAATGATGAAAATGCAATTATAACTATTTTCGGAAAGAGTGGAAACGGAAATGGGGACGTAGTCGGTTTTGGTGCTGAGCAGGTGATATTAGTACGGGATGATTCTGCCAGGCTGGATATATCTGAACATGTTGGAAAGCAAGCTCTTGTTTTGACTGTTGTGGAGTGCAAGGGTTTAGAGTTTCAGGTATGTGTTTGCTGTTAATGGTTTTATATATTTTTGTTTCATGAATTTTGAATTGGCACCAATTTGGACTATCCAACAGGTACTTATTCATGCATTTCCAAATTCTATTGACATTTTAACTATGTTTTGGTTACGTAATCGAAATGTAACTGAAATTCCCATTGTTAGCCAACTGAAACAGCGAAACATCATACCAAATCCAGTTTTTTATCCTTGACTTTCCCAATGTCGAAAAGACAAGATAAGGATAACCCTATTGCACTGAAGGAATAAAGTAGCCCTTTCTTATCATTCCAATCGTTCCGCTGTTGGCTAATGGTTATTAAGAAGTTTATACAACAGAATGACCAGTTTGGCATGGTGAAAACAAAAGGCTAAATGGCACATATTGTGCCATCTAAAATTTCTTTTTTGAGCCAAAGACTCTGTTGTTCCACATCCAAGTAATATGTCAGAGACTGTATTCTTTCTTTTTGTATATAATTACTGAGTTAATTCTTATCTTTTGTAGGATGTATTGTTGTACAACTTTTTTGGCTCATCACCACTGGAAAATCAGTGGAGAGTAATATACGAGTTCATGAAAGAACAAGATTTGCTGGATCCTGGAACTTCCTTTCCCAGTTTCAATGAGGCAACACACAATGTCCTGTGTTCTGAACTGAAGCAACTCTATGTGGCAATTACTCGTACAAGGCAAAGATTATGGATTTGTGAAAATATAGAGGACCTCTCCAAGCCCATGTTTGACTATTGGAAAAAGAAGGGCCTTGTGCAAGTAAAACAGTTGGATGATTCACTTGCACAAGCAATGCAAGTTGCAAGTAGCACCCAGGAGTGGAAGGAAAGGGGTATCAAGGTCTGGTTGATCCTCCAAATGTTACTGCTGCTACTAATGTGATCAGTACTAGTGTCTCTTACCATTATTGCTGTTGTTATTAAATGTCCATCTTTATTAGTTCATTCTAATTTTTAGGGAGTCCAACTTTTTAGAAAGACATAAAATTAGCCGGGTACCGAGTTAGCAAAAGAAAAAAAAAGGGACATAGTTATTACATTTTTTTGTAAATTTTGTAGCTTCCCCTTATTAACTTTGAACTTTTCCATATTTTTGTTTGGCCCGCTTTGGAGGAGTTCATCAATTTCAAAAGATAAACACAAAACTACAAAATGTTACGAATTTAGCTGATTGACTTCTCAAAGTGGAAATTCCTTATGGTGTTGGAAGGAGTTGTTGACGCGTTCAATTGTTCAAGAACTCAAAACCAACATATCGTTATGATCATTATCGTTTTTTTGTTGCTCTTGCAATTATCCTGCTGCTCTGTTGTTATGCCTCTTTTTTTCCTGAAGCACCTGTCGATTTCTCTTACGGGTTTTATGAATGCTTGTTCTTCAGCTATTCCACGAGAATAACTATGCAGTGGCAAAGATGTGCTTTGAAAGGGCAAAAGACATATTGTGGGAGAAAAGGGCTAGCGCTGCTTGCTGCAGAGCTTCTGCAGACTGTATGCGTGGTTCAAATCCTGAAGGGGCTCGCAATGCCCTAAGGGAAGCTGCTGACATATATGATTCCATTGGTGATGCTGAATCTGCTGCGGCTGCTGCCCAATGCTTTTACGAATTGGGGGAGTATGAAAGAGCAGGTGATGTTTTGCCTCTTCTGAAGGAGGCTTGAGTCACGTACTAAAAATTGTTAACAGTTTTTGCTTTTAATGCTAGAGAAGTTAAAGTGCCCTCAAGATTTTGCATTTTTCGTTAAATATTTCTTCCTTGTAATTGGGAACAAATGCTACTAGTTTGCAATTGTCCGACTACCAAGAACTAATCTGGTATTGACAAGTCGGATTAAGGTAGGGTTGGGAACGGGGTGGATCAGGGACTGATTTGAGTTGCATATATAGATATATATATTTTTACTAATAATTATAACGTATGCAAACACTATATTAAATATATATAGTAAAATACGGGGTGGGGATCGGAGGCGGTACATGGAATGGCCTTCAATCGGATCCCCGAAATTTTTTAATTTTTGCCTCCATATCCAATTCAATCCCTAAAAAATCCCTGAAACTCCAACCCAAACAGGGCGGGGAACGGAGTGGATCTGACCACTTACTTGATTGTGGATAAATATGTCACACAAAGGCATGCGCTCTGTTGACATAAATGCTTCTCAGTTCTCACTTTATTCTTCTGAAAAAATGTATGCTCTGAATTTTGTTTTTGTTGAAGTAATGCACAATAATATAGTTGGACTGAATGTTTGAATGGATTTAGTTCTCCAAGTTTCTTTGTTGCTGTATTGGGCATGTATGCAAGTGTGAATCAATTACTTGGTTTGACAGAAGATGGATTTTCTTTTCATTTGGAATAGAAGAATAAGCCTAGAATTCTACAATCGGACAGTTGACCTAGCAATTGTATACTGCAATTTGGTGCAATGAGGATGTGAGTTCAAATCCTATGGAGAGGGGGTTGATACACTTGGTAATGGGTTGAGTTGAGATTAGGTTAATGTAGATTCTTCTAACGTGTTACCCAAAAGAGATCCTGGACTTTGGAGACATAACTGGGCTCCGAAAGAAGCACACTCATCTTATTCTTATGTTGAATTCTGTTAAGACAATTTGTAGCATCAATATGCTTCTTGTTGTTTGTTGTCTTCATCTCGTTTTCATTCTGTAGTTTCTATCTTCTAAGTCTCGAGCTTTCCAATTTAAGCTTAAAACTCTTTTCGAATTAATTTAATCTGACAGACATCCAGCTCATTTCTTTTTGTTATTGCAGGAAGAATTTATGAAAAGTGTGGGGAATCTGAGCTAAGAAAAGCTGGGGAATGTTTCTCTATGGCAGGTTGTCATAAGAAGGCAGCTGAAGTTTATGCTAGGGGAAAATACTTTTCAGAGTGCTTGTCAGCTTGCACCGAGGGAAAATTACTTGACATGGGCTTGGAATACATCCAGTTCTGGAAAGAGCATGCCCTGAGAGATAATGTCATGTCTAAAACAAGTATCGAAATTGACAGAATTGAACAACAGTTCCTTGAGAGTTGTGCAATGCACTCTTATGAGCTTAAGGATAATAAATCCATGGTGAAATTTGTTAGATCTTTTAACTCGATGGCTTCAAGGCGCAACTTCTTGACGCGTGTGGGTTGCCTTGACGAGCTTTTAATGGTTGAAGAAGAATTTGGAAACTTTTCGGAAGCTGCAGAGATTGCAAAGATGAGAGGAGATACTCTACTTGAGGCTGATTTGCGAGCAAAAGCGGGACACTTCAATGAAGCATCCATGCTTATCTTATGGCATGTCTTTTCCAAATCTTTGTGGGTATCGGGAAGCAAAGGTTTGCCTCTAAAGCATTTTCCACAAGAGAGTGAGCTTTTAGAGAAAGCCAAGTCATTTGCAAAAAACAAGTCAGATCTCTTTTATGAGTTTGTCTGCACCGAGGTTAGCATTTTATCAACTGAAGAAATGAACTTGTTGGTATTGAACCAGTATTTAAGTGCTTCACGTCATAATAAAAGCCTCAGGGGCGAAATCTTATGCACTAGAAGAATTCTTGATGTTCATCTTCATTCAAGTGCATCAACGTATGAGTGGGAGGATGAACTACCAGCCGATCTGATTAAGCATTCAGAAGAAAATGTTTTGCATAATCAGATTTCTGTGGGAACCCTGGTTTGCTTTTGGAATCTTTGGAAACAGAAGGTTGAAAATATCTTTGAGTACCTAACTTGTCTTGAAACCCAGGCAGTTAATGACCATATGAACTATGGTGACTTCTGTTTGAATTATTTTGGTGTGAGGAGGCAATTGAACAACATGAATATGAAATTTGTTATTTTGAACTCTGATGCTGTTTGGGTGAGAGAAATTGAGGACCACTTTCTTCGGAGGAGCGGAAATCTTGTTTCCACTGATGCTCCCCATTTTGTTTATGCTGCTAGGAGTCATTGGCGATCAGAATTGCTTTCTGTTGGTCTAAGGGTGTTGGAAACCCTTGAAGCACTTCATAAGTTCTCAAGCAAGAACTCCATTTCTGATTTTCACCAAAGCATGAGTCTTGTGTACATATTTGAGGTGACGAAGAGTCTTCTGGGATCCAAATATCTTGATTGTAAAAAACAAGATACTCAGAAGTTGCAAAATTTTCGCAAGCTCTCTACTGCAGCATATTTCAACGTTGCTTTTCCTTCAGAGTGGCGGAAATCATTGACCAAGGATATGACTTCTCTGAGGGGCAGTGCAGTTTCCCGTAATTTACTTGAAGAGGTTATTGTTGACAATATTAGCTTCACGGATAAGCTAACCTATGGGCTAATTGGGAGGGTAGTGATGATATGGCTTGGTTCCGGAAAGCCGACTGAAGAAGTTTACAAGAAAATTTCAGAGAGGTTTGACTCAAATTCACTGTGGAAAGAATTCATTGATGCCCTAAATGGGAACGCGGAATCTGAATTTGAATCCACATCAGGCATTTCAACTGAGGCTCCAAGAGAGGTCTCTTCTGTATATAAGTTTCAGAGGGCTTTGGAAAATGCTTATAAAGTCGATTGGAGACAACGGGACTATATATCACCCACTTGTTTCGTGTATCTTGTTGAGAGGCTTTTGATATTGGCGTACTCCTTCCAAGGGTTCCTTTTCACCACAAAATCTTCATTTGTGGAGTGGCTAATTTGTGAGCAACCACATGCCAAACAAAGTGCTGATGTTGTAAATATGATGCGATTTCCCGCCAGCGGCATTTTTAACTTTGTGGTGGACATCATCAAACAGGTCCTTTACTTTAACCAAGATACAATAGAGTGGATTAGAAGGTCGAATCTCAATTTCAAGTCCTACTATCCGTTGCTGTTGTTGAGGCTGGTTGTCATGCTCTGCTTGCTCTGCGTGAACTGTGAGAAGTATTACAATTTTCTTTTTGAGGTACTGGCGAGGAATGATATTACATCGTTGCTGCCTAGGAAATTCTATGATGTCTTCAGGAAAAAGGGGAAGTATGTGAACTTGACTTTGCTTGCCGAAGCATTCATGAAGATTGAGGATCCTCTTGTTATAGTGAGCTTGGGAGAAAATGGTTCCAAATTTATATGTCCTCATGCCATTTTTGTGGACTTGAGAGTTACCCACAGGAGAGAGGACATTATGGAAGTATTGTTTCAGACGGACAATAAAGCCCCTCTAGATCAAACTGTATCTGTATCTGTCAAGGTGGATGCAACCAATTCTTCTGGAAAAGAACTTCCTTCGAACATTGAGAAAGAGAAGATTTCTAAGGCTCCATTTTCAAACTCAACATCCCTCGCAGATCAGAAAGTGGAAAATCGGAATACAAGTGAAGGCAACCTGCAAATGATCTCTGGGCTCTTTGGGAAAATATCTGATGCATTGAAGGCTGTAGATAACAGAGGACATGGAGATTTACAGAATTTTTTGTCTGGTGTCTCAACGATAAAGGTAATGCAAGATTACTTGCTATTAGGTTTCATACAATCTATGTAGCATGGACACTTCATCGGAGCTCTCGTACCGGTGTTAGACACTTTTCGGACACCGACACTCCAGGACACGTGTCCGACACTTCTCCCAAAGTGTCCTGTTTTTTTTTCCAATGTTTGGGGTCCGACACTCTTCCGACACTTTAAGGACACTTTCAGGACACTTTGGGGGTAAAAATGCAATTACAAGGACTTTTAAAATGGATCAAAGTGTACACTTTAGGGACACTTTGGGGGGACACTTTAGGGACACTCTCTTTGTTTGAATGTATTCTCTCTTTCTTTTTCTCTCTAATTAGATTTTGGGCTATCTTGTTATAATATTATTAAACTTTTATCTTATTTGAATATATATTTTTAATTATATATATATATATATAACGTGTCGCCTAACGTGTCGTGTCCCCCATTTTTTGAAAATTTGCGTGTCAGGGTGTCGGTGTTGTGTCGTGTCGTGTCCGCGTCCCATGTCCGTGTCCGTGCTACATAGCATACAATCGAATATTATTGGATAATGATGTAGTGTATTCCTTTTTATTTCATTGTATGACTTTCAGGTGGAGGTAGAGAAAGTTATGAACTTCATAACTGCTGCACTGACTGAAAAGATGGAATTTAACGAAGATGGAACCCCTGTTCCCAAGCCAAAGGAGGGTTGTAATGCGCTGCTCACCCCTACCAACCTTTTTTCAGCGCCTGAAAACATGGTTGATGAATTTAAGCAGCTATCTTCTGCGCTGAACGTGAGGTGTGTTCAAATCTTATTTCAATTTTTTGTTAACAAAAAGTAAGAAATATTTCTTGGCTAGAAATAAAGAACGAAATGTATTTGGTGCACACAAGTCAACCTCTTGTTTTAAATCAAGTGAGGTCACTAAAAAGTTTGCCACAGAGAGTTAGTTTGTCCGCACAAGGTGGGGGTTGTCACAAACGTGGAAGGCGGAGGGGTGAGAAAGCTTCCAGTGGTTGCCAGCTGCTTGAGGAGGTGGAAGGATGTGAGGGAATCAGAGGTGTCACTGGATGTGGCTGAACGTTTCCTTTGACAATTATAGGTGGTTGCCGGATGATTTCGCCGGAATCTGTAGGTCGTGGCTGGAGGGATTCCAATGCTGGGGGGATGGCTAAAGGTGGTGGGGAGGTAGGAGATAGTGAAAACGTGTTATGAAAACTTGGGAACCCCGTTTTTTGTGTTTCACAAGCTCTGATAACTTGTAGTGTAAGCATTCTTTTGGAAATGACAAGATTTATCTAGGGCTGCACAAAAAATCAAATGAACCGCGACATCGGTCCGAACACAGATTCGAAAATTAGAAAACCGTGAGATACAGATTAGAAGAGGATTTTAATTTCAAAACCGTGGATTAACCAAACTGGATAGTGAGATATTTAAAAAAATAAAAAATATACATATATGTAATACATAGTAAGTAAATATATGTGTGTGTGTGTGTGTGTGTAACCCCTGGATAATGCTCGAATTTGGTTGCTTAGATGTAATGCTTGGATAATACTTTGATGTTTTTTTTTGCTTGGATAGTTGGAAGTTTGGAATGTGGAATACTTTGATGTAAAGCAATTGCTGGAATGTGGAATACATGTTATATGCATATGCTTAGAACCTGTGAATGCTTGGCAGTACTCCTCCATTACATACAATATACATGATATTGTATAACGTATGTATAATAATATCACTACTCCTCCCAAAACGGTGTAACTTGTGAATCTGAAATCAAAGTAGCACTTGGATGTAGAATACTAGAACTTGTGGAACTGATATCTGAGTGTTTACTCTAATCAGGTTATTACGTTTTTGGAATATGGAATCAAGTATTTAAAATTAAAGGTCATGAAGGATTTGGTTGATGTAATCCGTGGATAAAAAGGGACCGAACCGTGACTCACAGAGTGAATTGGAACGGAACCGTGAGACTTTTGGTCCGGACAAGGATTACATCTTCTAAAAACCGTGACTCGCTGATTAAGATTGGATTCATAGGAATCCGATTTGATCTAGACCGTGTGCAGCCCTAGATTTATCAACGTCTTTGTCTATAGTTTCCAGATTTTTGAAAACAAAAACAAAATCTTTACCGGAAAACCCTTTACAGTTGTTAAGGCTTGGGTTTACTTGTATGCTTATGGCCCTATCGTATACGCCTACATAGTATTGTATACGCTTTGTAATTGGTTTCGTAGTAAAGTTATTTGAAATAGGCACCAGTTAAGAGAGTATGTTTTCGATATTTGGCAATAGACTGATATTAAAAACAACTAATTTGCTTCAGTGCGTGTAATATTGTTCTTCAGAACTTCAAATGGTAACTTTGACTGTCATATCTCGTGGGTGGAATTAGGTAAATCTTGCAAACAATTTTTATGGACCAAATGCCTACTTCACTCATGTCTGCTTCATTATTTTAGGGGAATATTGAATTAACTGGATTGTGTTTATTGATCTTCAGTGACAGTGAAGTAAAGAGAAACATTTCAATGATTACCTCACTTTTGAAGAGTTTTCACACAAAAAGGCCAGAGCTGGAAACTTTGTTGAACCAGCTGTGCATGCCAAATGATACAATTTCCAACAGGGTGGCATCAGAGACCAATAAATTGTCAGAAAACGAAGGCAATCACAAGAAGGTCGAGGAAACTAGCAAATCTGGGAAAGGCAAGGCTGTGGAGGCTACTGTTTCAGGAGCGCAGAACAGTGGTTGAGACGCTCAAGCCAACAAGAGGAAGGGAAATAACAACTCCAAGAAGGGTAAAGTTGGGAAAGGAGGCCGAAAGAAAAAATAGGTAGACATACTTTCTGTGGTGGTTCAAAGGTTGGGTGTATAATCAGTCTCTTCTTTTGGTGTTGGGGTATAATGCCAGCAATCTGTAGTTCTTTGTATACTTTTTTATTCTGCTTAATAGTTGTGCTGGAAGAATTTCAATCTATGGGGTGTAAACATAATATGAGGTCAAAAATCTTGTGTAGTATTGTGCGTTCTTTTGCACCCTGATGTTTCTATAATAAGATTGCTGGAAGTGAACTACTAGTGATGCAGCAGATGGAGTTTCGACCGGTGCACTTTTGCAGTTACCGTGCCGTGCTCTTTCTTTTTTATGTTCAAGTTTCACTCACGGAAAGATGTGAATAAACTTGGAATTCAACAGTGAAGGTGGAGATAACAATCCGCACGCATAAATGTACTAAGCCTGCGTTCTGATCTTAAACATGGAAGGATTTGCAGATGAAAATGATGGTGAAAAGATCTAACTTAAGATCAAAACTAAGCCTAATAACACCCTAGTTGGATTCCGGGCCAAATTCCAAGTGACAACTTGCGGACATTCTATAGCTCTCATGTTGGGAAAAGCTAATGATCCAGGTTCAAGAACCCATTATGCAGGCAATTCCAAGTGTCAACAAGCACAATGGAATTCTTCCATGAAGGAAAGAAAAAAAATATTTAACAGCACAAAACTATGTTGCAGCTCACTAGACTATTCAGTTTATCGCTTGTTAGGAGTAACATCTCTGTACTCATACAAGATGACAGAAGTCTCTGTATTCTTATTACGAGATAAGAGAAGGAGATTTAGCAGAAGAAATTTGAGCAGATAAAATACAGGCCATTATCACTTGCCCATGTATCTGTTTGAAACTACGAGAAATGTTTCCTTAAGTTACTTCAGAGAGTTGGAAATTAAGAGACATATTTCCTGAAGTTACCTCAGAGAGTTGATAATCGCTTCCAGGATTCACGAAGTTGGAGATCTAACCGTTGCGCACCCACTCCGATTTAATAACAGCACTACCCTCTAACATTTGTTTGGAAGGCAAGTATAATTTTAGGTAGACCATTTATTTTTATTTTGTCAAGGCAATTGTGTTTTAAAACTATACTTACATAATCAGATTCACGCTACTAATAGACTGAAAAACAAGACAATTAAGCACATAAAGCATTAAAAAAAAAGTTGCATGCCATACAAACGAACTGGCAGTTTTTATCAAGATGAACTCCAAAGAGTACAATCCATGTTGGCCAAATCTCATTCAAGATAACAATGGTACCTTTCAACAAGATAATGCATTATTTGCCAAGGCAATATATATTTAAATTCACTAGGAACAAGTGTTCTATTCTTTATTGAAGTACCCTCTTTGATGATTAACATCACGTATATTCATATAAATAACAAAATTTACCCAACTCACAACTATCAAAATTCAAAAGGGGCAAGGGTGCTACCCGGTTGTGATCCTATACTTAACCTTCCTCTTTCAAGAGAGAAAAATCCTCACCTCTTCAACCATTATTCCTCATAACCTAACCTACTGATCACCCCAGGATTCAACTCAAAAAACCCAATTCAATTCTCCTGATCATTAGAACTGATCAACTCGACAATTAAGATAAACAATAATTGGCCTTGAAAGAGGGTAAGGTAAGTCAGGAAATAAATTCCCGATTACACAGTACATTTATAACCATAAAGGACGTGGAACATAGGGTTGAAAGAAGGGTTCCAACACTTAGAAAAGAAGGGTTCCAACATTGTGAAAGGTAAGTCAGGAAACAAATGCAACGGAGCTAGGCCTTCAGCATTTGCACAGAAGTGACTGCACTTTCAATGTCTAAGACTCTAAATTCTATAAGAGTGCATTTTTAACAAAAACTAAGTCTGCATTTATGAAATTCTGCAGGGCCTCTCACAAGGTGGTTTGTTCAAATGAAACAGCAGTTCATTTTTTTTACATCAACAGATTTAACTACCGAGAGCCCGAAATAAGACAATTAAGCACATGAAGCATTAAAAAACGTTACATGGTAAACGAACGAAATGGCAGCACTTGTGAAGATGAACTCTCAGTTGAGATAACAATGGTATCTTTCAACAAGATAATGCATTATTTGCCACAAAGCAAGGCAATGTCTTTAAATTCACTAGGAACAAGAGTTCTATTCGCTATTGAAGTATCCTCTTGATGATTGACATCACTTATGTTCATAAAAATACCAAAATTGACCAAGTCACAACTATCATAATTCAAAAGGGGCAAGGGTGTTACCCAATTGTGATCCTTCCTCTTTCGAACAGAAAAATCGTCACCTCTTGAACCATTATTTCTTATAACTTAAGCTACGGATCACCCTAGGATTCAACTCAAAAAACCCAATTCAAGGTATGGCTGGGGGATGGAGGTAAGTGGAGGGCTCTGTTTTTGGAAGCCATAGATGGGGACGCAAATAAGGGAGAAAGGGGAGGGCTCTGCTTTTCCCTTCTCTGTCAAGGGGTACATAGGGACGTCCGGAGAACGAAATTGGGGGGGGGGGGGGGGGAATAGGAACGTTGGGGGAAGAAATTGGGGGGGGGGGGGGGGGGGGGGGGGTTTGAATAGTTGGAGGACGAAGTATGAGATTTTGCTAGTTTGAGATCGAAGTAAAAAAAGTGGTAATAGTTTGAGAGATGTTTTCATAAAAAAACCACCACCCAAAATGGACTCAGCTCCGTCTATCAGATCAATCACACCAATCCTCCACCTCAGAACCCCTTCACTCTCCACCACCCTCAAGTCCTCCCTAATACCACCACCATCACCACTTTCATTCCCTTCACATCTCCATGTCACAATCTCAAAAACCCTTCTCTCCAATCCCCCAATTGGGTCCCACGTCAGGGTAAAAGCCTCCTTCAATTCCATCCCAAGAAGTGCTGGTTCTTCTCCAAACCCTCTGAACCGCTGCTATCCTCCTCGCCGCCGCTGTGGCCGCCAAATTCCACAAGTTTCCGGCACGGGCTGAAACCACCCCAACAATCTTGACAGAGGAAAAAATTCACCAAAATCAAGAACAGGAAGAGGAAAAATCGGGCGCGGTGGAGTCCTTGTCCTTGAAATCGTTGTTGCAGCGGGAGATGGAGGCAGGGAAGGACGGGGAGGCTCTGGAGATAGTGAAGAAGTTGGTTTCGGCTCAACCAGAGGAAACCGTGCGGAAGTTTCTAATGGTGAGAATGCTGAGTGAAATGGGAAGTACCAGAGACGCACGAGATGTGTCGGAAGAGATTCTCAAGCTGAATCCACTCGACTTCGAAGCATTGTTCGAAAACGCCCTTTTAATGGACGGGCGTGGAGAGGGAGAAGCGGTGGTTTCGCAGTTGGAAGAGGCGTTGATGGTCATGGAGGAGGGGGATAAGGTGAGTGAGGCAAGAGATGTGAAGCTGATCATGGCACCGATTCGGTTCTTGCAGAAGAATGTGGATGAGGCGCTGAGGAGATACGAGAATACGTATATAGCAATACGTAGAATAAAAACAATCCGTAGAATACGTTTCCTTCTCGTTCTTCCATCATCTTATATAGCAATATTTATCATGTTATTTTCTATTAATCGATTTTCATTATTCATATACACTTCAATTTTTTATGGTTTCCACAATTTTTTCCCTATCAAGTAGATAACTATATATCTACTACAATCATGGAGAACATGTTTCAACTGCGCCCTTGGAGAAGTGTTGTCAAATGCTCGCTTGCGCAAAGAAAGAAGTAATTGCAGCGTATGAAAAAAAAAATACACGAGTGCGATTTTGAGGGCGCTGATAAATCAATGGATAGTGCTTATACATATGCGGTCCAATGCCATCAATAGACTGATGAAGCTTGTCGGAAATCTGAAATGGAGATTTCCGAGATGGTTGTGAACGAAATGATAGTTCACGAACAACTCTGTGAGGCTGCAATGAGAATTCTCAAGCGATGCAAGTGATCACTAGCTACCTAGTAGTACTGTACTTTCCTGATTGTTCAAATCATTCCGGATAGGAATGTCAATTAAGAACCTTACACAGTTTTCAAAGTGAATCTTTTCTTTCATTGCGGATAAATTACCGGACAAGGGTCCTGCACGTAGTGCGTTGATGCACTACGCGCGCCTCAATTTGCTCTATCGAAATTTAATCTAGTGTAACCTTTTTAAATGTTAGACTCCTATTCTCAAGATGAACGATCAATTTAAGAGTTTGAAATGAATCTAATTGAAATTCAAAAAAAATACGGAAGTTATACCCAATTAAAAATTTAATGAAGAAAACATATATGGCATATGTGGTCCCATTTGTAGCCGATTCATCATTCAATCCATTTGTTTTTCTGTTATGATCTGTTTTCCCCAAATCTTGAATTTTTGTTGGTAGAGATTTTTGTCAATCAAAATAGAAACTACGGAGTATCATACTCTACGTTGGAACCAAGGCGATTGGCAGGCTCTGGATGAAGTAGATCTTGTTAATAACAGAATATAATTATATAATTAGGGGGTTCAATTGATGTGCATGGCAGCACCTATGAACAAGATCGAGAGGGCCCACCAGATGTACAGGGAAGGTCGATACGAAGAGGCCTTAGGGTTCTACACAGAAGCCCTTGCTACGGCCAAGACCAAACCCCAGAAGATCGCCCTCCACAGCAACAGAGCCGCCGCCTGCTTCCTCAAATTGCACCATTTCAATACGCGCTCTCTCTCTCTCTCTCTCTCTCTCTCTCTCTCTCTCTCTGTAGCTTTTTTTTTTTTTTAAAATCTTCCGTGTGTTTGTTACGAGTGGATCTACAAAGATGTACAGGTTTTAAGCGCGGTTAAGCTTTTACAATGGATGCAATATCGTTTTGGATTGATAACGTGCAGTTGTGCAATCGACTTGACTTATCCCGTCCAGCTAAATAAATCAATTGATTTTTTTTTTGTCTTTATTAAAATTTTTTTTTGTATTTATTAATTTTTCGTCAATTTTTTTGGAGATTGTTGCATTGTCATGATAAGAGAAATCTAAAAAGTTAAAAATTACTATCAAAATCTAATTTTTTTGAAGAAAGACAAAAATAATCCAATAAGTCAGTTTTTTCGTCTTTATTCAACAAAAATGGATTTCAATAATAATTTTTTACTTTTTAGATTCCTCTCATCATGACGATGTAATAATCTCAAAAAAATTGACGAAAAACTAACAAATACGGAAAAAAATTTGAATAAGAACAAAAAAAATAAGCCAATTGGCTTATTTAACCGAACGGGGAGTGATTGCCAAAATTGGGCTCACATAAGATTGTTTGAACTTTGAAGTATTGTGTATGTACGTTTTAAACGATTGAGTATGCAGATTTTGGATATAAACTTCTCCATATTAATTTATACGTATTATGTGTTACATGGCAAGATGCATATATCATATCATGGGTACTCCCTACAGCAAATGAAATTAAGATACTGTTTAGGTGGAGACTTCTGTATTAGAATACCCGTCTGCTAAATTGCTTTGACAACCAAGACTTTTCATGCCTTGGCATGTTTGATGCCGGATTTGTAATCCCGCATCCATTTTACAAGGAAACATGTGGCCCTGTATATTTCCTAAGATTAGCTAGTCCCACGTTTGTCTTGTGGGACTAAGGATAAGGCTGAACTAGAAGGAGACTATTTACCCACTTAAAATCCCATGAAAGGGAGTATCCAATATCTAGACCGGGATTATTTCCCTCTTCATCCAATGATAAAAAACAATTTTCCATTACTTATCACATCTTTATCCCACCCAAATCAAACATGGTTCGTACATTTAATCGTACTATATACAATCCCATATATTATCCCGTAGATCGACACACATGTCCTCTTTATCCCCATCACTAATCCCATATTCTTTTTCAGTCCTTCCAAAAATAATTCGGTGATCAAACGTGCCCCGTAAGAACTCCGATGAAAGGTTAAATAGATGAGCACGTACTATTCAGATTACCAGAATGTACTATTACTTAGCGTCTAGCTAGCCATAGGCTTAAATGGAGTGGGATGTCTGATAAAAGTCCATGGCAGTTTTAGTTTCTACCGAAACCCACAAATTCAAGGTCGATTGGCTGCTAACGGTCAGCGATGATGATGTTTGTATGGGCTTTGGTTTGTTTTGAACCTAGTTAGGGTAATATTTATGTCTGAGTGGAGTTGAGTGGAGTGGTTTGGCTTAGGAAAACGAGGAACGTGACCAATTCAACCAAAGGGTTGCTATTGCAGTGCTTTGGTAATGAAGTGTTGTGAGGTGACTAATGACATCCTAAAGCTGCATTCTATTGAAATTTCAAGTTGCGAAAGCTGTTTCAGCTCACTGTTCAAACCGTAGCTTTGGTATTTTTTGTCTCCTGCTTGGCATGGGGTTTGTGACTTTTTTTAACGTATCAAAATAGTACTAGGTTAGTAGTTTGAATTCAATGGCAATCTAGCTTGAGCAATTGATTCGAAAAGCACAAACACTTTGTGAACATAATAATCATAAAAAGGCATATGTTGGTTCGAACTTCAAGATTAATTTGCCATATCGGAAGTCTTGGAAAGTAATTCTACCTTTTTGTGGGAGGTTTGAGAGCAGAACATGATTGATTGAGCACAGCTCGTTTGAATTGGGCAGTTAGTGAATGCAAATGACCTCTTGTCTTTCTTATTAACAGTGCACATTACGATCTACTGATACTAAAAGTCTCTGGGGTGCTCCTAGTTATCTTTGTTTTTTGTTTTACCAAACGAAAGCCAAGCATCGTCCATCTCATCGCAACAGGCATTACCAATGAAGACCTACATTTTGCAAAAACAAATTCGATTCAGACCCAAATTACTCTTACCATCCCGCATGAACACGCTCAGCACTAAAAAGGTCCAACATTAATTTTGTGCAAGCCTAGCTAACAAAGTAACAAGTGAAAGTGCCAAGACAAATATTACGCAATTGAGCAGTTTCACCCGTACGAATCCAGAAATAGTACTAATTACCGATGTCCGTTAGATTTCATTTTTTATAGGATTCCATAAAACAATATTTCAAGAACATCATTTGTGTCATTGTTATTATTTTTTCTCATGGGAGACAAGAACTCCAGTGAAGGATATTGAAAATTGGCGTGAACTGTTTGTGTACTCAACTATGCTGATTAGAGAACTACGTAAAATCTTGTGTCTTCCGTTCTTTGTTTATTTTCTTCATTGTTCTCCACGCGTTGTACATTTGACCGATTTTCTCAACAATTTAAGGCCCTGCTTGGATGAAGGGAAAAGAGGAGGGGAAAAATTAGAAGGGGTATACGGGGAGGGACCCACCTGTTTTCCCCCCGTTTGGCAACCCAATTTCTTTCCCTATTATTTCTTTTCCCCCTTTTCGTTTTCCCCAATTGTAGGGATTGTCCGGTATAAGTTTTGGGCTCCTCTTGAGGTGCCCAAAAATAATCCGGCTGTGGAGGGGTGTTTTGTGGATGAAAATACCCCTCGTTATCCCCCTTTTTCCATCCACCATTCAACCAATTTTTACTCCCCATTCTACCCAAAATCATACTTTCCATTCAAACCTATCTTAAGACTCCTTATTTAAATTTAGGGCTCTCTTACGGTGCCTATTGAAAAGTTTTAGAGCCAAAAATCTATCATGATTATTTAAGATAAATGATTAGAAAAATAAGAGTTTCGCACAGGTTCAAACAGATTGAAAATTAAAACACTGAATTTTCAACTATATTTTTTAATATAAAAACGGTGTAAAAAATTAAGTGTTCCAATTTTCAATCTGTTTGAACCGGTGCGAAGATCTTAGTTTCCTGATCATTTTCCTAAATGGTCATAATTAAATTTTGACTCTATGGCTCTCGTTGATTAGCCCCTAAGAGATATTTGATTCTAGGACTTTCTTAAAGCTAATCAACGAGAGCCCTAGAGTCAAAATTTAATTATGACCATTTAGAATAAAATGATCAGAAAACTAAAATCTTTCCACCGTTCAAACGGATGGAAATTTAGAACACTTAATTTTTTTTTAAAACTAAATTTTATTAAAAAAATTATTTAATAATAATACTAAATTCGTTAATTTGTTAGTAGAAATAAATATTACGGCTTAAATTGTGAAAGAATAATTAAATTTGTAATTACATATAAAATGTAATACATAATTAATTTAGGGGCTACACAAGGGCAAAATGGTCATTTGACAACTTTTTATATAATCCACCATTCTTTATACCCCTATTAATCCTCCATCCAAATGAAGTATTATTTAATCCCTCATCTCTAATACCTCATCCAAACAACCTATTATTTAATCTCTCCTCATAAATATCACATCAATATGAGTCATCCCTTATTAACTAATACCCTCTATTATCTTATCCCTTTATTAATTAATACCCCCAATTTTTTCTCCGCATCAACGAGCCCTAAAGGATAGAAAAGGGTAACCTCAGAAGATTACAATAGGCTAAACTAAAGATAAGATCATCATAATCTACATCAACCTCTCTATCATCATGATTTCTCAACACGCACGATTTTTACGCGGTTGGAACAAATTTGGTTTTTATTTAAATTCATAAACTCCACAGCAGCAGCAGCCTCATCCATTCTCATTAATAAATTTTGATGAGTATAAATATTCGATGCACCAACACTTTGTCGACAAATCTTCCAGGGAAATAATATTGGCACTCCAAAATTTGATGCAGGCACTCCAAAAATAAAGGAAAATGGCTTTGGAAATACACTGATTTTGAAGTGTCTGCATCAATTTTTGGAGTGCTAATATCATTTTCCATCTTCCATCTCTCTTCCACTCCGATCTGCATCATCGCATTCAGCTGGTGATAATTTGCCAAATTGTTTGACCCATTAGTCTGGAAGCTAACGTCATTTTTTTTTTTAAAACTCCAGCTCATAAATTTAAAATGGGAAAATGATGGCTCATGACATGTTTTGATAATTAATATCCGCCAAGGACAAACTAAGAGCATTTATTAATGTTGAAAATATCCTTGACGGGTATTAAATAACAAAAACACATCATTGGCCGTCATTTTCCATTTAAAATCTCATGCAATCCACTTTTCTACTCCTAATACCGAGTTATCCCTCAAATATCAAAAAAAGGGTTTTAGGGTTTTTGCATGATTTTTTAAGTGCTCCAAAAGGCCTTTAAACACTCTTCCACCCTTCAAAATTATTTTTTCTCTCCCTTCAAATTTGACATTCGAGAGCTCTTTTTTTGTTTCTGAAGAATCAAGTACACAATAAAGTTAACACCATCGAAAAACCAAGAAACCATTCTAGCTACAAAAACTAGTGGAGGTACAAATGTTGATGTGTGATTTCTATGAATTAAAATTTTGTTATCTACCCTAAAACCAAAAAACGTGGAGCCGCCCGTTGAGCATTCCGATTGAATAAAGTTTGAACGGTCAGCAAGTTTTTCTTGTTTTTATTATTGTTCTTTGAAAATCTCTCTTCTTGTGTCGGCGTTCGGGATTTTCGCCAAGGAACAACATATTCACGAATGATTATTAAGTGCTCCTAAATACATACCGCCACATAATGCTGCAAAAATTTCTCCACCGCATGATGTGAGTTTTACCGCGGAGTGCGTAGCTCACATAGCGGTGGAGAATGACTTGCAATTAAATAATCGGACCCCACAATTAAAGCAAGTAGAAAGGACTCCACTCCCATAAACAGCATATTCCATCGAATGTGCTCCAGACATTTTTATCTGATTCCAAATTTCCAGAGGGATATGAAAAAGAATAGATAAGTTACACACAAGTTAGTAGGAAAATGCCATGTTCCTCAATGAACATTAGTCGAGCCCACCCACCGTCATTATTAACATAGGTGGATCCTAGTCATGATGTTTTGGAATGAGTTTGGTTTTTTTTTTTTTCCCCTCAAACCATCACCTTTTTTTTCTATTCCGTTTTTAAACTATCAAACTCATTTCATCTGTAAACTAATTAAATCTAACCCATTTAGTCCAATCGGTAACGACTGTTAAGTTTTTGGACGAAAAAGCGATCACATGACAGAAACGTGCCTTTTTCGACCCGAGTAATAACACAGATGTCATTTCATCACTATTACTTTCAAAATCGATCAACCTTCACCCCAAATAACTCATCCCCCTCCCATATACTGCGTCCAATTGGGCCCTTATCCCCTTCCTTATCCCGCTTCTCCCTATATCCGACTTTTATATCCGCTTTAACGAACATGTCCCAACATCCTTATCTCCTCCCTTCACGCAAGGGTACACGGCACTTATCTTAGCCACCAGGTCCAGGTCCAGATCAACAGCATGTGTTTCGGTTATTTATTTATTTTTTTTGAACTTGGAAATTTCGCGCGTGGGACCAACTTTACTTGGACCTTCAAAAGAAAATTGAAGAAAAGAACCGGTTTTTCCACTCTTTATTTAATTTAATTCTTTTGTCTTGTTGAATAGCTTATGCAGTGACGTCGTTTCCCCTCTCTCTCTCTCTCTCTCTCTCTCTCTCTCTCTGTGGTATATACACGAATATACCGTCAAACACCCCCCGCGCACTTTATCCACCAGCGCCACCCGTCATCTCTCTCTCTATATATACCTAGCCCTTCCATAGTCCCCTACTTTCCAAAAAAAAAGGTCCCGTATCTGAATATCTCTCTGTCTCTGTCTCTCTCTCTCTCCCTTTTCCCGTTAATTACTCGGAGTATGAAACAAGACGAAACCCAAGGCGACGACACATGCAGAACAATCGAAGTAGCCGTCGTCGAGCCACCGTCCGCGAAAACAGAGAATTTCGACGAAGAATTCTACGTCCCGCCTCTCAACTTCTCTATGGTCGATAACGGCATTTTCCGGTCCGGTTTCCCAGACACCGCCAACTTCTCCTTCTTACAAACCCTGGGCCTCCGTTCCATCCTGTAAGTCGTGTTTATATTAGTGTTGTATCTGTCTAGTGTCTCCGTATGTACTACTCCAAGCCACGGGGTTTAAATAGAGGGAGGAATTGACGGTATTAGGGTTTTGGATTTGTTGCAGGTGTCTTTGTCCGGAATCTTACCCGGAGCCCAACGTCCAGTTTGTGAAGTCGAACGGGATTCAGTTGTTTCAGTTCGGGATCGAAGGTTGCAAGGTAATTTGTTTGTGCTATTTTTTTTTTTTGTCGTTACCAAAAGTATTGCCCCGTCCGCAAGAAGTTGATTTTTGTCAAGAAAAATTGTAACTTTTCCCTTAAATTGAAAGAATTCATTGGTATCTGTAATTTGGGTGGGTGGTTTTGAAGTTTTTGGTGACAAAAATAGGTTATTTTTAAGTTTTCGTTTTACGGACTCGACAATCTATCTTTTTTGGGACGGAGTTAGTATGCAACTATTGTTAATCACCTTTGTTTCCATGATTTTAGATATTCCTAATTGTGCTATCTGTTTATTTTGATCAGCAACTATTGCTATGCAATGGGTTCTCTTTAATTTGACATGGTGGAGAATTTTGAGATCTTAATTTGCTTTAGTGTTTTGGCCGATAGCATGTTACACTGGATCCTTTGATGTCGAAGGCTAGAGGATTACAATCACACTCGATCCTTTGATGTCGAAGGCTAGAGGATTACAATTACGTGGTTTGATTCGTCGATTTTGTATGCTAAGCTTGTAATTAAAATGAGGGCTGCGGACGTATCGGGCCGTTAGTGAATGAGTTGAGCTCAAGCTAAAATTTTAAGCTTGTTTAGGAAACCATAGCTTGTTTGCGGAGGTTCAGCTCGCTTATAGAGGCTTGTTTCGTAAACAAACTGATCTCGAACACCTCAATATTAAAACGAGCCAAGCTATAGTTTTGAACGAGCAAAACACGAACATTTTAATACTCTACTCGTTTGCAGTCCCTGTTATCATTTTAAATGGATGCAATCTTGACTGTGGGGGCATATGTGGTGTTTAGCAAGTTGGATTGATGACCTGTCTATAGCTTGTTTCAAATTGCAATAATCTTATGTATTCTATGAATTTTACTTTGTACGTACTCTATCAGTGAATCCTGATAGTATTATGAGCATATGTTTTGTTCTTGAAAAACTTTGCTATTATGATTTGTTCAAGTTAACACTTGCTATTTCGATTACTTAAGGTTCTCACGCTGTCATAGTGAGGATTGGTAAGTGGAGACTGATATCATGGCACCTGGTGTTCACTGTTAGAAAGAACTATGCCTTCTCCCCTGCTAGTGGATGGTGGGTTTATGGTACCTCGGGATTAGTCGAGGTGTATGTAAGCTGGTCCGGACACTTAGTCATGAAAAAAAAAAAGCTATGCCTTCTTTTCATTGGTTTTGCATTAACCCACGTGTGCAAACTTATCAGTGGAAGATTTTGATACTAAAAGTTTGTCTCAACCATAAAGTATAAATTGTTGTTCACTTTATGCTTACTAAGTCAGCACGCCGAACGTCTTAAAATGCCTGGTTATTGATGGCTTGTTTTTATTATGATATTGGACCTTTTTTATGTACAGACCTACAGGATAAAGTACTTCTGATATTTTATGGGTATAAAAGACTTGGTTTTCCAATCCTTTGTAGTTTGCACCTATAGCTCTATAAGTCAGTGAAGTTTCTTCCAGATTTTGCCGAGTCATGTTCTGTTTCATGGTTCAGTTAGTTGATACGATTATTTAGTACATCTTTTATCTTGTTGAATCACTATATACTGCAAAGTTTACCTGTAATCTCTGCTAAAGTTTGCACTCTTTTTAGCAATCTATATTTGTGCAAAAACGTTCATCTGCTGAGGCTTTGCTTATTGTTTCCTATGTTAAGTTTTATGCTTCCCTTATTTGCCTTTTCAATTTGGTGCCATGATAAGGTCATTGTAGAACCCTGGCTCAAACAAAAATAGGGGTTTTTAGGGCTTCCATCCCCTTTATTATCCTTACTACAAATGATAATGAATCTGGAGGTTCATAGTCGATATCATTCTGTTATCTAGTTTGTCAACATTATTCCTTTCTGGATTATTTACTGGGTTTAATACGCTACTTGGCATTTTTTCCTTTCGCCTCTTTTTCACATTCGTGCCTAATGATGGAGCAGCAACTCAGATTGATGAAATTGACACTCGACAGATAGTATCACTCGAAATATCCAATAAGCTAAGAGACTAATTTGAGGTTGAATTTTGAATGACATGCCTAAGTTGGATAGGTTATGAAGATAATGGTTCTTAAGTGTTGTTTTCCTTGACCTTGAGGTTGCTTGTATCATAAATTGAGCTTTGTAATGACAGTGGCAGTGGTGAAAAAATTTAGTTATACCTCGTTGCTTGAACATTAGATAGTGGAATTAATTCTTCTAAAGTAAAGTAAGTGGTAATAAAATTTGTGCAGGAACCTTTTGTGAACATTCCAGAGGATACTATTCGTGAAGCACTAAAAGTTGTCCTTGGTATGATGACACTTTCAAACTTGATTTACGCCAACTTAGATTTTTACTGGGTTAGGGTTTTACTTATCGGTTTATGTTTCTCACCTGTAATGCAGATGTGAAGAATCACCCAATTTTGATCCATTGCAAAAGAGGGAAGGTATATGCAATGTTTTTTTTGGTGGTTTCATATTTCAGTTTCAGAAACTTCTGACTGCTTTATGCATGGTTGATTGTTTGTCTTTTTCTTCAGCACCGAACTGGCTGTGTAGTGGGGTGCTTGAGGAAATTGCAGAGATGGTGTCTGACCTCCGTTTTTGACGAGTACCAGCGCTTTGCTGCTGCCAAAGCTAGAGTTTCTGATCAGAGGTTTATGGAGATGTTCGATGTATCTAGCTTGAAGCATCTTCCGATGTCATTTTCATGTTCGAAGTGGTAAACAAGAGGAAGTGTTGAAAGGCTTTTGCTTCCTTCATAGTAGCTTCATATTGGAAAGACCATCTGAGTTCCTGCTTTGGAGATGATTTCTGGGAGTGCATTTTATCAGCGAAGGAATCATCATTCGTTTTCTTTTTTTGGTATAATAAGCGGCATAATCTGTATCTTTTACCTTGAGTTCCCCTCATCTCTCTCTGCTTGTTGTTTGCATTGTTCTTTTGGTTAGCAGAATTTCCATTCATGTTGACTCAGTGAGAATCGATGCTGTAGGGTACGTTTTTATTGTTTGAATCTTTTATAAGATGAGTACAAATGTTTGTGTTACTGCTGGAAGGATGTCTATGATACGTATAAGTATTTGAGCTGGTCTTCGCCATCCCTTGTTGCTGACAGTCGACAGATATTGTGCTTTGTAAATATTAAAGGAATTACTCCTATTTTACTTCTATGGCGATTTACCAATGCATGTCAAGCATGATGATCTCTACTTTCCAATTTTCATGTATCTCAGTAGAATGCTTTGCGGCTACTTTTGCTTTTTTATTTCCATTTTCCCTGTCAATGATGTTCAAATAATGACATTGCAATTTTGCAAAGGCTTCAAAGAGCTTTTAACTACAGTGTCTTAAGTTGCATGATAGTGCCAGTGAGAGTGAGGAAATTCATGAACAAGGCCACAAGGCCCACAACGTTTGATTGTGTCTATGATTATTGTGAATAGTATATTTAGATCTCAACTAGAGTGATATATAGCAATATGCCAATATCGAGGATAGATTAGTCAGAAGTGAACATAGCATAGTTGATTGCTAGGGTTCAGAATTTTTGTATTTTGGATTTTTTTGGATTCCTAGAATGGGTTCGAGACATTCTGATATGCACTGTGATGAAGGAAAATATAATGCGTGAACTATGCGTCTGATTCAGTTACAGAACAAGTAGATAGTATAAGGAATTCAAATACCAAGGATTGAACTTTTATGTACAACCCATGAGGTTGTTTCATATACTAGTTAACAGAATTTGCTAGAAAGACCTAGAAAATGGCAGAAGTTCATGTGCTCCTTGTGGACATTCACATTTCACTCTGATAGGAATGAATTTTATGTCATCCTCCTGAAGTTACGGAGGTGAAATGCGGCAATGCAAGTTTATCTGTCCAGAGCACTATGGTGATGCAGTGCTATCCATCCAGACTCCCAGAGTGCTATGGTTCGGGTTAAAGCCATGGGATTCAACCTCTATGGGTCTAGTATCCTGCTGTAAGTTGGACTTTGTAGGTGGTGGAATGGGGTACTATATGGCCCATTGGGTTTTGAGTTATATTTTTCCCTATATTTTCAGGTTGGTTCATGTGAAGCAGGAGTGAATGTGACATTGTTTGGAGAGAATTGTAACTTTTGGGGCATTTTAGGTTTCTCTGGCAGCAAGTTGGTCCATTAAAAAACAGTAGTTGAGAAATCGCTATGCAAATAATTTGCTGTTCAACGGTTTGAACCTATACTCTTTAGTGTGTCCATGATTTGTGGCAATCTCCTTCCAAACAAATAAACATGAAGTAAAGAATGCAAAAAGTTTACACTGGTGTTGAGGAGGAAATATTGGGGCATACAAATCCTTACAGAATATGAATGAGACTGGACCGAGTATTTCATCGGAGCCATGACGAGATTTGGGTACCCTATTTACTCCTGTCAGATGCCTGTTAACGCAGACTGAACTTATTATTACGCTTTGACAATATTATGCAGGATTCTATTGTTCATCCAGTCTTTTATTCACTGCTGCAAAATCCAGTGATTCGATAACATGTATGTGCCATTGTTTTCATGATGTGATCGAAAGAGAATAAATTCTTAACACCTCCAGTGTAAACATTTGTTTCCTCCAAATCAGTTGCATTGCGACACGTCGTCATGTTTTATTAATTGGGACTACTGTTTTGACGACGTGTCGCAATGTAATTGATTTGGAGGGAACAAATGTTTACACTGGCGGTGTAAAAAATTTATTCTCGCGATCGAAATCTAGTTTTGTAAGGTTGAATGTCTATGTGGGAGACAGAAATTCCACTTTACAATGCCATCGCAATAGTATCACTTGTCAGGTATTCCTCCACCAAAGGCACAAAGCTGGAATGCTAGACAGGGAGAGAAAGAAAGATACCCTGTAAAGAAAATTCTTTAAGCAGATGATATGGACAAGGGCAGATTCTGAGAAGGAAGGCATTAATTTACAAGCGATGGAATGCCACTATGCTACTGATCATGTGAGTTCCTTGGAAATTTCCTCTCCTTTTTGTTGTGTAAGCACAATAACAGAACCATTAGGAGTTTTGACAGAACTTATTATGAGGTTTTTCGTCTAATGGAAGCAGTGTTCTAAAAGTGTCCCCGCCTAGGCGCTAGGCGGTGATCCAATGCCTAGATTAGTTAGGCAGCCAACTAGTCGGTGCCTAGTTTCCGCCTAGGCGGAAGGCGCTAGGTGCCCCCTTTCCGCCTAGCAATTTTTAGAACATTGAATGGAATTATGTTATTTGACAATTTTCTTTTTGTGGATGTTTTGCAGGGTTGATCTTTGTGGGAGGATTCCACTTCAATTCTGAAAGGAACAAGTTTTGATCTTTTTTCTTACTTTTATTGTGTCATATGACTCCTTCCCCCTTTTGCTAGTTGCTCCACTTATAGATTATCTCTCTTTGCCTAACTTACTTGACTACATAAAAGTTGCAACTGAATGGTCCCTCATAGGGAGCATGCTTTTCCTTTTATAACTGAGTATCCACTGCTACTTTTATGAAAAAGATAAAAGTAGGGGAGTGAACACTGAGCTCACTTATTCATGACATAAGCTAATTAAATAATTTTGGTACGCAACCAGTAATCACACCCATAGCACTGTTGCAAAAACTTAGTCATTTGACAGCATGGTACATCATACTATATGCATAGACTTTTACACCTTCTATGTGGTATTTCCTTTTGATAAGTGAAGCAAAATCCAACTTCTCAAAGTTCAATGCCTGGGAGAGGAAGTATCAATTCACAATCTCACCATATGATATTGCACGTTGGCTATTTGTATATACTGTTGTTCATTGGAGTTTCCTGGCAATTTATCTCCTTTGATGGGCTGAGCAAAATGACATAGGAACATTTCAAGGAGAATTTGACCTCTAGTGTGAGATTTTTTTTAATCCATCAAAATGTGTAGTTTTACGTGGTTTTGCGGCAGCATTGATCTTTGCGGGAGGACTCCAGTTAAAATTTGAAAGTCAGAACAAGCTTTGATCTTTTTCCTTTGTTCAACTTTTATCCTGTGATTCCTTTAACTAATTGCTCCACTTCAGTAATTGGTGCTCAGTTAATTATGAGAAGCTATAAGTAAATGTGTAGTAGATTGACTCTCTCTCTCTCTCTCTCTCTCTCTCTCTCTCTCTCTCTCTCTCTCTCTCTCTCTCTCTCTCTCTCTCTATTGACCCTGCCTGGATTCTCTCTCTATACGTACCTTACTTGTCTTCATAAAAGTGTACTTGGTTTACCTGTCCTCACAACTTTGAAGAAAGAAAAGAATATGCTCGGAATGGACATTAAATCCTTATTCATAACATAAGGTGGTTAACTAGTAAACCAAGGACCCACCAACTTCCTTTTATACACTAAGATAAGATTAGTCATACCCCAACAAATCCAACATCTTAAGTCCTGTTCTCTCTTTACATAGACTCTAATTTAAGCTGTTGCAATGGGACCCATAGGGACATTAGTTTCAATGGCTTTCATGGCTTCAAATCTTGGCTCCTTGGCCTGGAACTTCAGCCCTGCATACAGTTTCATGTAGTCGTCGAACACGAATTTCGGGTAGATTTCCTTTCCTTCCTCTGCTTGTTTCTCCACCAGTGCTGGTGCAGGATAGATCACAGCATCGCTCCCTGGGTTGTAAAATGATGCTAATGACATCCGGTTTCCATCCGTTTGGGCGATGACTCGGTGAAGTATACTCTTGTATTTCCCATTGGTGATCACCTGCGTGTGTTTTATGATACTTAATAAGATTGAAGTCCTCATTTATTTGCTAAAGATTATGGACCAGTTGAAATCAAGGTTTTAGATATAGACAGGTGCATATTGTTTATTTTGGCCTCTATGTACCATTGTGCCCTGCTACACTGATGGGAATGAAAATTGCTTGACTTTCGGCCAATTTGGGATACGTATACCTTCATGTTATTGGTCAATTCAGATGCTCTAGGCTCTTTAGAAGTCATTTTTGAGGGGGGGCGGGGGGGTTTATATTTGAAAACCAGGCGACATGGGTCTTGGTTCCTGATCTGTATCGATCAATACTCTCGGTACCTTTACCGTAAATTCGAATTTGCACTTTAAATTTATAAACCATGTTTGAAGTAAGACATATTAAATCTGTTATTGTACCTCAAGTTGGTCACCAAGGTTGATGACAATCGAATGGCGCATTGGAGGAACGTCGATCCACTGGCCGTCCTTGAGGAGTTGGAGGCCGCTGACCTTGTCGTCTTGGAAGAGCAAGATGATGCCGCCGGCATCAGTGTGGGCTCGGAGCCCCTTGATCAAATCTGGCTTGGGACATGGTGGGTAGTTGCTGACCTTGGTTCCAAAGTTAGGACCCTTTGCTCCATTGAAAGCCCGCTTTAGGTAGCCTTTCTCTAGTCCCAGATTCTCACATAGCAAGTCTAGGAGCTCCTCTGCCAGTTTCTCCAATCTTTTTGCAAATTCCTTCATCACCTCCCTGCTCATTCACATAGATATACAAATCAGGATTAAAGCTGAGAGAGGGGAAGAGAGCAATTTTGCTTAGTTGGCCATCATTTATGGTCTGATACTTTGGATTGTCCAGGAGTTTTTGTTGACCAGGAGGGGAAATATCAAATATTACTCTGGCAACCTTAATATCTCCAATAGTACTACAAGTTCTTCAAAAGCAAAAAGTCTAGGAACACAACTGTGTTTGGAGTTGTCCAATTATGTCGACTCACATGCATAAGATAGTTGTGTTTTAAAGTTGTGTTCCTAGCATTACTCCAGTGTCATCAGCGAGCTTGCTGACCGCTTATTTCGGAGAAAAAATTATGGGTTTTTTTTGTGTTGATTTTTGGACATCTGATTTTTTGTACCTATATTCATCTTCAAGGTCGGGTACTTCAGATATGTTGGACTGAGGGAGGTGGCGCAAGTAGAAGGTGCTCTCCCAGTCCATGTCAGTGACCTCTGCTTGGACACCCTCTAGAGCCTTGGTTGCCACCAGGTCCTTGAACCTCTCTTCCATGCACTTCTTGTAGTGCTCCTTTGTCAGCCTCTCCACAGTGTCCATAAACTCATGTGGAATTCCATGGTTCATCAACTGTACATAAAGTTAAAAACTCTTAAAACCCATTTTGTGAAAAAACCATAACTTTAGAATTAGTCGGGGTGCGTTTAAGTTGGCCCGAACATCCGGTAATAGAAAACAAAAAAACTTTAACTATGGAATATTATGAAGGAAATTGGTAGCTTATAGAAACTAAATACCTCAAAGAATCCCCAGTTCTCACAAGCATCTTTGATGAGCTCCATTGTGGCTCCCCTCTCTTCACCGTTTAGTTTCTCCATGTTGATCACTGGGAAGGACTCCATTATTCTCTCTTTGTAAGTATTTATCTGTCTGTATCTCTCACTCTATGCTGTTGTGTTTTTTGTTCTCCCACAAGTGTGTGAGAATGAAGGAGCTTCTTGTGCAATTTATAGGGGTTTGATGGAGTGTTAAAGGGAAAAAAAATAGTAGTGGAAAGTTGGTGAGGGGATAGGATAGAAATTAAAGACGTGAATTATACTGTATTAGGACCCACCCAGTTTGTGTTGGGTCCCAACGCATGGCTAAGGTCATTGTGCCATGTTTTTTTTTTTATTAATTCGGGTCAGTTTAAGCTCGATCACGTCGATTAAATTTGGGGGTCCAATTCCACCGTTCACTTGCAGTGAGCTCAATTAAATCGAAGCAAAACTTCACATGATTGGCCCGGCCGGAGAGAAGCTAATAACACATAAAAAGTTTCGAACTTGAAATCTTAGAGGATACAAATCCTTAAGTCCCGGCCTACTTTTGGTTGTCATGGTTGCCTCGTTGAAATAGGGGTAGATCTCTTCCATTGTGGTGAGGACCCCACCGTGGTGGCTGGAAGGTCGCTTGTACTCTTTTTTTCATTCTTGACCACAACTTCGTGGCTGCCATTAAAAAAAAAAAAAAAACTTTAAATTTGATGTGCCCATATTGAAATTGTTACTTTTTTGATTGAGTGTGATAGGAGGGAAGTTGCTTCGTCGTTTCACAACCCAAACACAATACAAACCCAAGAAGAAAAAAAAAATTTGAAAAATCCAATCGTTGAAGTTTCTTGGAGACATGTTGACTACTTAAAGAGCACATTTTTAGTGATGATTTTCACTTTCTATTTTCACCATACAGTAGTTCGTATTTTTGCTGTTCTTGTGCATTTGAATTTATGATACGACGATTAGGGTTGTAAGCGTATTGAGCCGTTCGCGGGCTCAGTAATGGCTCGACTCGAGGTGTTGGTGAACGAGCTTGAGTCAGTTTATAGCTCGTTTGACAAATAAGCCGAGCTCGAGCTCTCTAAGGCTCGGGTCGATGATCCTTTTGTTATTTTTCACATATAAATCGGAATGTTGTAGATTCACATGAATAAAATGTAAAGAAAAAAATGTGGATGGTGAAAAAGAGAGTTTGCGAAAAATTTAATCGCATTTATGGAGTAAAAATGTGTTTGTTTTTACCCCATGTCTTAATTGTGACATTGGATAAGGTTTTGTTTGTTCTTTTACTTGTGACTTACTAATTGTTTTCTCAACCATAATAACTGTTGCTCTTCCAAAAAGAACCCCATAGTTATTATTTTTACTATCATATGAAGCTCTCTTTTTTTTTTTTTTGAACAGATTATGAAGCTCGTTATGGCAAGTAATTTGCATAGAAGTAATTAAGTTCTTGCAACAAGATTAAATTCGTTACACATGTAGTGCTAACATAGTAGTTTACTCGTATCGAATTAGTAACTGACACGTTATTATTGATTGAGAAATTTCACGAATCTATCAACTTATAACACCCAAGTTTAAGTCAGGTAGGTACCACTTGACCTTGGTTAGCTTCATTAATCAAATAGGGTTACTGTGAAAAAAAAAAGTAAAGAAAAAAATAAGAACACAGTCTCACACAATTTAACGGACATCACCTGTTTGTATTCCCCAATAAAATAAAATAAAAACACACCACCAAACAACAAAAGTAAGGGTCATTATCGGGCCGGGCCACCTACCATAAATTGAAGTCCAAGCCCGGCCCACGGGCTAGCCCAATTGGCGGGCCAGGGGGCCAACGGGCGGGCTTAAATTCCCTTGGGCAAAACCAAACCAAAGGAAAAAAGAAAGGATTTTGTGGGATTTTAGGCTAATAGGCGGGCCCGTTGGCGGGCTTTTGGACGGGTACCACGGGCGGGATCACGGACCGGGCCTACGGGCCGGCCGAGTAAAAATTCATAGGCCCGAGCCCGCCCATTACAAACTACGGGCCGGGCTAGCCCGCCCATTTTACGGGCTCGGGCCGGGGTAAAAGCCTGACGGGCCGAGCGAGCTTTAGGCGGGTCGCGGGCCGTCGGGCTATATGATGACCGTTAAACAAAAGCAATTGTCATTCTCATGTACTGTTGTATTTCTGTTAAATTAATTTTTTCATCATTTGTTCTTGAATCTTGGGTTTCATTTTTTTTTTATTTTTTTAATCAGGTCTATTTTGAAAAGGTATTTCTTATCTATTGAAAACCAGTCATGCCCAAAGTATTGATCAACCCTAAACGACCTAGCCAGAAAAAACCCAATGAAAAGCAAGTTCTCAATTATTGACAAGAGATAAATAATATATTCGATTTTTTTCTTTCGAATGACATATCAGTTTACATCCCAATAAGATTAAGTTACTGCCGCATTTTCTAAAAAAAATGAAGGGAAATCGGATTGTCTTCTCCTTTGCCATCGTCGAAGATTCGACGAAGTTCTCCGATAGTTTAAATATTGCGTTAATTTTGTTTTAGTTCAACAAAGTCAATTAGATACCATGATAAGTTTACATAAACTATTACTAATGAGTAATGATGCTAACTAAGGTTAAGTGATACAATTATAAAAAAAAGAGAGGTTAAGTGGTAGTATTTATCTGATTCAAACTTGGGTTTAGTAACCGGAGAGACATCTCACTTGAAATTCTCAGTCAACGATGATGTGACACTTGCTAATCGGGTAGGCGTAATTTCCTATATTTTCGTTGCACGCATATAGGATTAATCCCTCCCATAGGCGTAATTCCCTATATTTTCGCTGCACGCATATAGAATTAATCCCACCCATCAAACGGGAATTTAATAGGGTTTCTTCTCGTTTACATTTGTCTCTTCCTTCCGTGCTTATAAACACGTGCAGACTAGTTTATAGTAGCGTGACAAGTACTACATATGGTATCAGATACGTAATGTATTTTTTTAACAAGAGGATTCCTAGTATCATTTGCAAATAATTTGACATCAGAAGACTATTATATTTATTTTCTTGACCAAACAAACTGGATAACTGTATTCGATTCCTTAATAATATGGTACTTCCTAAAAAATAATTTTTAAGAATAAAATTGTGATCTCCCATGAGATGCTTAGTTATCTGTTTTTTTAATTTTATTTTGTTCTGTTCTTTTCTCATTTGTCCATGTCGAAAAAAATATGTCTTTAAGTGCAGCTTTTGGTCGATTAATGTAAGTTGGCCCGGACACCTGAATTGTTAAAAAAATAAGTTACTGCAGCTTTACCGTGATTGCTTTACACAATACATTACGTATATGGGTGGAAGTGAAAAGAGAAAAGTAGAAGGGGTTGTGAGTTTTACTGGTTGGGGGCCCAATGAAGAAGACAGCTTTGGACCAAAGGGAGACTAAGAGGAAAAAAGATAGTGGCAATAATGTGAATGGAATTATAGGGTTTTTTTTCCTTTTGATAACTAGATGTCTAAGTCAGTTTGTGCATACTTTGACTAATACCGGGGCACTGAAGTCAATAACCAAACAAATCTCCAGTTGCTTCTAAGATTTGAAATGTTGGCCTTTGCAGGATCCAAATTTGTGATCATTTTGAGAAACAAGCCTTTTAATTGTTTTCTCATATCCATTTGGCCAAATTCATTCGGGTTTCTGTGTTTGTTAGGTGCATTTGGTATTCTTGTTGGTTATTTACTTATATAACCCGTTGGTTCTAAACTCGAGTTTTTTCTCTGACCCGGAGTTGGAAGGCTATAGAGGGTTTTGCACCGCCAGTTTAGGTATGGGATATTTATGAAGGGAAATGAGTTTTGAACATGCAAATTTTATTTGGAAAAGGAATTTCAAATTGTCTTGTCTTCTTTCACAGTAGATTGACCAGAGAATAAGGTCATCATTTCATATGAAAAATTGTGTTGTGCACCATGCGAGTCGTCCATTCGTTAATTCAACAATCTAAATCTCATCTCGAACAGTTCAGATGCTAACACAGTAAAAATGAGATTTGGACCGTTGATTTTCCGAACAGACAGCTCAGACGTATCGTGCACCACCTGCACGACACCATCACCGGTTGGAAAATTATGATCTAAAATTCATTTCTGTGCGCCACTACTTTTTCTGGAATCGTCCATGGTGAAGAAATGCCAAACTGAAATTGCCAATACTTCCATACTTTTTTGAAGGTTCATTGGATGGACCAATCACATCAGATGCCTTGTTTCTTTTTTCCTTCCCTTTTTGGGTGAAAAACACATGCCTTGTTTGTCACTCAAGTAATCTTTTATGGTGGTAGACACTGTAGGCATGGCATGATGATCTTGCTTTCCGTTCTTATCAATCTTTTCGTTTCTTGTCTTTGACATGCTTTTGAGTTTACAACTAGGTTCCTTTTTGTAAATCCAATCAGTACTGTCAATAATCTTGAAGGATTTTGTCAGGCAAATGATTTTGCGACTCTCTTTTTTGTTAACGTCACTTTTCTGTAAGTGTTTTTTTGTACCAAAAATATACTTCAGGAGAGTGGCGTTATTAAAAAAGAGAGTGACAAAATCAATTGCTTTATGTTAATGAGTGTTTCAAGGACACTTGTTGATCATGTGTTCCTTTTGTAAAATAGTTGCATGTACTACTTCAATTATTATTTTTTGCTCGACTGGTGGGAGTACTGATCAAAACAACTTTCTCGCACCTTGACTATTTTCCCTCCTCTGTCCAATCAAAGGCAAATCATCCACGCCGAAACTAGGAGATTCATAAGCGGAAATTCTTATCACAAGGAAGATTTGCAAGGAACCAAGCAAGGAAAAATGCGTTTGGGCCCATATCGGGTCTCACAAAAATTTAGAAAAATATCCATAAATTTTTGAATATTATTTTAAAAGGCCCTGTAAAAAATCAGCTCCAACGAATATCGGTAAGTATTATTTTTGGATTCGTTGGGGCGAAACTGCTTAATTCGCCTATATGAATCCAAAAGTAATACTTACCAATGCCCGTTGTAGCTGATTTTTTATAGGGTCCCATAAAATAATATTCAAAAATTTATTGATATTTTTCTAGATTTTTGTGGGACCCAACATGGATCTAAACGCGTTTTTTCTTACGTAGTTTCCTGCAAATCTTCGTTGCGAATAGCAGAGCTCGTGTGTTATCATCCAAACTACAGTTGTTTATGCTTTATTAGAGCAAACAAGAAATGGCTTAATTATCACAAAAACAAAAACAAATTAACAGAGAAAGCCAAGTAGAATAGACGGTAAATTATAGAAAATTTGTGTCCATAGACCACGAGTACCATGGATCAAATGTTGGACTTGTAATCCTAATTTTCCATTTCTTTAATTTTTCCATTCATAATAATTGTTGTAGAAACAAATTCCCACTCGTCCTCTTCTTTGTGAGTTTTTGGCCGATTTGTCCAATTTGTTTACAAAACTTGGACAAATACTCACTTTCTGAAATGTTTTGTAAAAATAGTCTATCGTGCATTTCCAAAATGCACTATAGTCCATCGCGCATTTTGAAAATGTGCGATGTTTTACAGAGCTTGTGTGGCAACAAAATCCACTACATTGCGCATTTAGAAATGCGCAATGGACTATTATTACAAAACGTTTCAGAAAGCGAGTATTCGTCCAATTCAGTTAAAGAAATTGGACAAATCGGTCAAAAACTCTCTTCGTTGTTGTGTGGCCATTTTCTGTCCTTCCAAAGCAAACTATCTTCTTTGTTGTGTGGCCATTTTCTGTCCTTCCAAAGCTCCGGCGTCCCAATCAATCACAGCTTGCACTTATCCTCTATTTATGTTTTTAAAAAACATGAATTTGGAAATCCTGTGTTGCAGCCCGCACTACAAATATTGTAAAGCGATCGATTCGGCCGTTCATTTTGACGCCGACGGCTCGGATTAAATCCAAGCTCCTATTGATCTGAGTCGTCTGTTGCTTAAATTAAAATCTGAGCCGTCCATAGCCGAAATGGACGGCTGGATCGGCAACAGAGGTTTTTTCTGATACAGAAATCCTTCAGGGTGATGTTGCCAGTGGCAATGTTTTAATCAGGAGTATGGGTGTTTCGGTTTTTAACTAAATGACTGAAGTTGATCGCACCTTGTCGAACAACCACTACGATTTCTAAGATACATGGGACAGAATTTATTACGTGGTAATGCGGATGTCCTGTGTCAATTTGCGCAATAGTCAAAGACGTGTGGATCTAGAAATTTTAGGGAACCAAGGAAGGATATATCTTGCTGTGCCTCAAAGCGTACAAGGCTGTTGTGCCTCAAGACATATAAGGCTGTCGTGCTTATTAAATGGGCATCGTCCTGAATCAAAAAGACGCGATCTGAATTGTTCACTTTGTAAAGCTCGTCGCGAAAAACAATTATTGGAAAGGTCAAGTTGATCGAATGTTGATAATCCAGTCAATAAATCACTTTTCTAGGCTTCACTTTTTGGGGACATCAATAATAATCCGTACGTAGACAACAAGAAGATAGTATTTGTGAGCACGTGAGTGCTTAATTAATGAATGATTTCCCAAAAGTAGGTGCTCTTTTGCCAACATTAAATAAGATTAGGAAGCCTTAACTGAGTATAAAAAAAGATTAGGAATCCTTAACCAATATATAATTACCAAGAAAATAAGGGGGACATGTGCCCTTTGTAAGGTCCCCGCCCCAATTGATCTACTAAATCCTCGCCTAACTACGTGACTCAAAAGATTAATATCAAATTATACAATAGTTAATTAGAATCACTTATATACCAATTAAACTTCCTTTTTATTGGCGATGTGGGATCTCACACCTCTCTTGGTCGTTAGCTGCGTTGGCCCCTTGTCACTAAGAATGTTGTTCGTATAGGGTTCTCTCTCTCTCTCTCTCTCTCTCTCTCTCTCTCTCTCTCTCTCTCTCTCTCTCTCTATATATATATATATATATATATATATAGGTTCCGGTGAGGGATCCCGGACTTCCATTCCCGATTGAATTTCGATGTCCGAGCCGCTCAAAGTGATCAAAACGTGATTTTAAGGGTCCCCGCGAGAAATCAACAAAAAAAATGACTGGGAAGGGCTTCATCCGAGCTGTTTTCATTGAACGGTTAAAAAAAAACTGCTCGGATTTTTTTGCTGATTTCTCACGGGTACCCTTAAAATCACGTTTTGCACACATTGAGCGGCTCGGATTTTCAAAATTTGATCCGGAAATGAAAGTCCCTCATTTTTTTAAAATGAGGGATCCCTCACTTGAAAATTCCTATATATATATATATATATATATATATATATATATATATATATATATATACGGTTTAGTAAAAAACTACTCGGATCAAGCCCTTTCCGATCATTTTTTTTGCTGATTTCTCACGGGTACCCTTAAAATCACTTTTCTGGGTTTCACTAAGTGGTCGGTTTAATGGGTCAGTATTTGAAGTTTCTCGTTCGATCAGTATTTGAATTCAAGTCTCCATAGGCACTTAGTGAGGCTAAAATACTTTTTCGTGTATAAAAAAAGATTAGGAAGCCTTAACTAATATATAATTATTACCAAGAAAATAAGAGGGACATGTGCCCTTTGTAAGGACCCGCTCCAGCTGACCTGTTAACCCTTCGCTTAACCACGTGACTCAAAAGATTAACCTCAAGTTATACAATAGTTGGTCGGAATCACTTATATACCAATTAAACTTCCCTTTTATTGGCGATTTGGGATCTCACACCTCTCTCGGTCGGTCGGAATCACTTCTATAGGGTTTTCTCTCTCTCTCTCTCTCTCTCTCTCTCTCTCTCTCTCTCTCTCTCTCTCTTTTTTATGACATTGCTCTAAGTGGTAAGGATAAAACTTAAGTTTCACTAAGTGGTCGGTTTAATGGGTAAGTATTTGAAGTTTCTCAACTCGATCAGTATTTGAATTCAAGTCTCCATGGGCGCTTAGTGAGGCTGAAATACTTTTTCGTGTTGGAGCACACATTGAGATATTTAGTTTCGGTCTAATATGGGTGTGATGCAAAAAGATCCCATGCAGATGGCTAGGTAGTGTTCATCAGTAATATTTGCGTGATGACATATAGAGCAATCTATCTGACGTCCATTTAATTTGCAGATAAAAAAAAGGAAAATGTTACAATACGATTTTATGGAACTAGTTCATGTACTGTATCAACCCTTAATAATAAAAAAGAAAAAAGAAAAAGAAAAAAGAGGAGTCATGGCTCCACCGGGGAAAATGGAAAAAATAGTAGAGTCCACTGTTTTTTAGTCAAAGGAGAAATTCTGGTTTTGTTTGGTTGAGAGTTTAGTTTAATTTAGTTTTGGTAGTGGGTAGAGAGAGAAATAGGATAATGATTGGAAATAGGGGTAATGATTGGAGAGAGATAGAGAGAGATGAGAAAGTAATAATTGGAGAAATATGGTAATGATTGGAAAAAGAAGTAAAGTAATGATTGGAAAATAAAACAAAATCAAAACAAAGTTTACAAACGAACATAGCCTCTATGTTTAATACTAGTAATCAAAGTAAATAGTTAAAACTAATTTCGTAATGGTTGTAGAAATTGACCCGTAATTTCGTAATGACTTCCAATTGAAAAGTAAATTCCTAATGATTGTAACGTTCCTTAAATTTTCCTTGAATACATTACTAAATTTTTCCAAAGCATTCTATATATGTATATAGAGTTCGTTTCTAGTGAGGGATCCCGAACGGGTTTACCACGTGGGACTTTCCTTTTCCGATTGAATTACGACGATCTGAGCCGCTCAAAGTGATCAGAACGTGATTTTAAAACTACTCGCGAGAAATTAGCAAAAAAAATGATTGGAAAGGACTTGATATGAACAGTTTTTGATTGAATGGTTCAGTAAAAAACTGCTTGGATCAAGCCCTTCCCGATCATGTTTTTTGTTGATTCTTTGAGGGTACCATTAAAATCACGTTCTGAACACATTGAGCGGCTCGGATCATCGCAATTTGATCGGAAAAGGTGAGGTCCGCACGGTAGACTGATAAGGGATCCCTCACTGGATCCATGGTATATATTCACCCATCCCAGTTTGTTTTGGTGTTTTTCGTCTTGGATCCTTAATCAATCAATCAATCAATATACAAAACAAATGTGTTTTGCCTTCAAAACATCTAAACCCTCAATTCTAATTTTCTAGATTTTTAATTTTTTTTAGATAGAAACGTGGGGAGGAGAGAGAGACGTAGGGAGGGGGTTTGAATATGAAGGAAAAATTATTATATGTCTCTGGAGCACGGCCACTTGATGTTCCGTACTCATTCTCCACCACACACGTCTTTTAAGGGCATAGAATTTGAATAATGTTATCGTGCATCGAACACGAGACAGGAAAAAAATTGAACCATCTTTTTTATCAAACACTGTTGTGCCCGTCCATTTGATATGCGGGGCCAAAAAAACACCAGTGTATTTTTTTTTTTGGTCCCGTCCAGAACGCTTGTAGTTAATACACAACAGTTGTGGTTGGTTGTTCCAAACTACGTAAACAAATTTTCTTTGGATTCGAGCAACATTTCCTTTCTTGGTGAACAAAAAAATACAGCCTTAAAATTCAACAAATTGGACTAAAATTAGGTTTTCTAAACAGGAATGTCAAATTTCACCTAACAAATTTAGTGAATTATACGCCATACATCCTTAAAGAAAAGTAGTAGTAAAAACAGAAATTATGGGGTCTTCGTATGCACTAAATTGAACACGGGTCTGTTGTTGTAACTTATTATCCATTGACATTAAGCTCGAGTTGGCGGAACAATATCGACCTGCTTTTGTAACTTGTTATTCACTAGCATGCAGATTGACAAAAAAAACTGGATTTTTTTTTTTTTTGAATAATTGAATTTTTTTTTCTTCTTTTTGTCATGCGATAGGGTATTACTAGTATGTTGATAGAGTTAGATTATTATGAGCCTACGGCAGACCAACATCGTTGCGTCGACTTTGAACCTGAAACCTCACGCACTAACACCTATATAAAACGTGATACTCACGGTCGCTTGATCTACAGCTCGAGTCTGAATAGTTGACTTGACATAGCACCCTTTTTTGTTTTTGGAATGTTGAACCCCGTCTGTCAACGCAGCCGGGGGGACCACGGCGCCATTTATTTGATTTCTCTCTACCAATCATTTGATCAACCTCGACAAAAAACGAGTCAAATTTGGAAAATTTATGGATGGTCTAGAATATGGAAAGATAACCCACCCCACTTGGAAATGCTGGCAAGCACCTCTGCGCGGGTGCTGTGTGGCCGATTCGATTGTGCATCTCGACAATTGAAGGTTTGGGTCTTGATCGAGTAATGGAATGTTCAAATTTGTATGTGCTCTGATTCAATCAGAGTTGTCTGTGCCGAAATGAATGGTCGGATGGATCGCTCAATACCGCTTTGCAGGAAGATGCTCGGCAACCTCTTTTTCTCTAATTAGATTTCCTCTTTTAGAATGAAGTCTTTTCAACTGTAATTGGTTATCCTTTCTCTGTTGTGAGCAGAGACGTCACGGTCTTCATTTATATAGCCCACCAAATTCTGTGCCGTGGACAGGGACAATATTTGCAAGACTTTTGACCAAAACTTTAGGGTGGGTGGGGCTAAGGCTCCTTCCAGAACACCTTCGTAAAAAATAAGTACTTATTTCATATTTTCAAATTTAAAATTAATGTAAATGGAAAATAATTTTTCAATTTTTTTGTACCGTATTAAAGATCTCAATGAGATTTATCAAACAAGATCCATATTGATAGGAAAATTATTTGCGTAAATACATAATTTTTGAGCTTGAAATTGCCTTCTTAAAAAATAAGAACTTATTTGTCGTTCTGGAACGGGGCCTAATTTATATTTGTGACTTTTGTCAATTTAGTTGTTTTTTTCTGAGTGATTTGCCTATTATATATCCCTTCGATTTTGCACAAAAGTTCAACTTAATCCTTCAAGTTTCAATTTTAACAAAATAAACCTTCGATTTGCAAATTAGTTTCAATGTCGTTCCTCAGTTGGGTTCCGTTAAGAATTTGGACGGAAAGTGGGCATGTGCCCATCACGTGATCTTTTCCCAGGGGCATATTTGCCCATTGCCCTCCCAACCCCTATCATTGTCCTTCCTTCCTCCTTCACTCCACTCCCCTCCCTCACACTCCACGACATACACCACCACCGGCTACCCCCACCTCCGACACACAACCACCCACTGAAAACCCAAACAAAAGAGCACCGCTGTTCAGTTCCAAAAAAAAAAAAAAAGAGCACCTTACCGCCCCCAATCGCTGTCCAACGGTGCCATCTTTGGAACCGAGGTATTAGCAACAACAATAACAAAGAGGGAGCCTGTACGAGGTATTGCAAGCGAAGAGGAACACAACATTGACGGAGATCGGGATGGCATACCGGAGCTTAGCGAAGCTGTATCACCCGGACGTCGTCGGACAGCCACGATTTCATCGAGATTCATAACTCATACAGGAGCCTGATTTTGTTATTCTTTTTGTCTAATTCCAGGTGAAAATTGGTTCTAAATTTAGCACAAGGACCTAAATTTAGGGAGAAATTGAGTTTTATTTCATAAATATGATATGATATCTGGTTTTAGTATTTTTGCAGACAGGTGCTGGTTAATTATTTCTTTCCCAATTCTTGATTAAACTGTCAAGGTAGAGTGGCTCTATGTTTATGAGTTTGATTCTCCAGTGTAGCATATTTGCCCACGTGCTTAGAGTGCTAATTGGAATGGATTTAGTTTGGATGGGAGGGGAATGGGTTTGGTGAG
Organism: Rhododendron simsii; assembly: GCA_014282245.1. Lineage (NCBI taxonomy): Eukaryota > Viridiplantae > Streptophyta > Magnoliopsida > Ericales > Ericaceae > Rhododendron > Rhododendron simsii. Next base: position 27,446,663 of record CM024958.1, on the reverse strand, counting down.
GATTGGGACGGTGGAGGAGAAAGTGGAGAGAGAGGATGCTGGTGGTGGTGGTGGTGGTGGTGATGATGATGATGATGATGGTTAAGGGAGGAAGGGAATGGGCAAATATGCCCCTGGGAAAAGATCACGTGATGGGCACATGCCCACTTTCCGTCCAAATTCTTAACGGAACCCAACTGAGGAACGACATTGAAACTAATTTGTAAATCGAAGGTTTATTTTGTTAAAATTGAAACTTGAAGGATTAAGTTGAACTTTTGTGCAAAGTCGACGGGATATATAGGCAAATCACTCTTTTTTTCTTAATCTTTATAAGTTTCAGGTTAAATTTTTACATCAAAATTTTCGTCTCAACGAGAAAAATAAAAAAATATGAAAATATAAACCAAAGTTGAAAAAATATTCATGAGACGACGGGGAAAAATCATTTTAGCTAGTGAAATACTAACTTTTTTAGCATTTTGTGGCTTTTTGGCTTTAAAAATAGCGATGGAAGATAGGAACTCCTGACCTGAATACATGAGAGAAATAGCATTTAAGTGCTCAGCTTGAGTCACTGTGCTTGTTTCCCCTCATATTTTTTCCTCTGCGTAGTTGACCGTCGTTAACATGATCTTTATAATTAAACTCGTCTTAAATTCTGAATATTAAAAAGTAAAGATACAAAAATTTTATCGTGAGAATAATTCTTCATTTCGTATTATACTTTACCAAAGAGAGTGTGTAATGAGTCTAATGACTAATGAGTTTCACTAATAAAAGGCCATAATATACAATTTCGACGAAACCTCAATCGATTTTTGAAGTTTTTTTTTTTTTTTTTGATAGGCAGACTTTTGAAGAAATTATGTAATTGTTAGTGAGTGAATGGCGCTCTAAGAATGGTGGCAGTGAGTTTTAAGTAAACATGTGATCTACTTTTATCACTAATAATACAAAAATAAAAAAGGATCCTCTCTGCCATCTCACAGAGAGAGAGAGAGAGAGAGAGAGAGAGAGTCCACTGTGTGCAATGCATGAACAAGGAAAACAGTTATGTATTGTGGCAGATGGACATTAACGCAAACGTAAATGATGTATTCATAAAATTTAAGCAAAAGTGAAAAAAGCAGCACGACATAGCTTAGTGCGAACCGATAACTAGGAGTATAACTCAGTTGCATTCAGAAGATATTCTTAACATGATACAGGCAAGCACCAGTATTTTCCTTTTCTTCTGGAACAGTGCAGCAAAATTTAGCCAATTAATGATGACCTGTACTAAAACAATTTGTCTGTTACTTTACTTGATTCTCTATGCGACAATACATTTTCCAGCAATTTACCGGCGAAACCAATGTTGAAACCTTCCAATCCCTATTCTTATTGTCTAACAAAACTGCAGGTTCAATACAAAGCAGAAGTTGTAGCTGAGGTCCTCAAATGATGCATCCAGATACATACAGAAAAAACGCCCCGCGTGAAGAATTTCCGGAATATCTAGCGGCTGAAAGGTCAGTCCTAAAATCCTGGCTCTTCAGCATCCTCTGAAACTACAATGTTGCTTCCACACTGCGAATGAAGCAAGCCAAGCGGAAGACAATAAGTATACAAGACTGCAAACAGGGAAACCAATTCTTACTAAATGCAGTAAAAATCGACCCTTCACGTTGATGAACAACAATTAAGCAACAATGGGGGAAGTAGACATTCAATTTTATAGTAATAACTTTCTTATTTAGGACATAACTAGACTCTGAATTTGAAATGAAAAACATTTCATGAAGAATGAACATTGGTAACTGTAAGGAAAAATCTGGACCAGAGTACAGGAAAGCAGTCTTAAAATAATCCGATCTCCTAAGATTCAGCATTTGCAGATTCTCCCAATCTCCGCTCAACAAAACTACTGAGAGGGGAAGTATTCAAACCAATCAGGAGATTGGGACTGAAGTCAATAAAAATCTAAGATGCAACAACGTGGTCATAGACATAGTATGGCAGAATTTAAGTACAAATACCAATAAGCTATAATTCCCCATATCAAGAGTAATCATAGGATTAAAACTAAGTCTCTAAATGAAAATCCAATGACAGAACCTATTGGCAATTCTTGGAGAGGCCGTCAGAATTAATCTGGACAAGCTCTAACAGAACTAAATGCATATTACGTGAGTACATGAATATCTTTGATTACTTACATTTTATGTGATGCAAGAAGAAAAGTCTGTCAATGAAAGAATTAGCTTTGCCTTGGTACCTGAAAGTAAACCACATTCTTCTTTACTTCGTCTCAGAGAATGTAATCATAACAACTCCAGAGTAAGAGTTGACTTTGCATAATCAATCAGGAGCACATAAATAAAAATGGCAGATATAGCTCTTGTTACATGACTACCACTTAAGCCACAAAAAGCACAGCCTCTAATTGTTGCATCTGCTCTAAAAAACGGGAGTAAATCCTCCACCTCGAAGTTCCATTCAAATTTGACTATGACACCGGACAAAATCAAGTAATTATAAGCTGGCATTTTTAAGGAAAGAGGTTATTTTCCATTATGATGGCATTTTTTATGCATCTCTAAATAAGTTGGCTGTTGTTACCTCGAAAAATGTGGGAGATAACACTCAACCAGCATGAGAAAAAGATGGAAGAAAAGAGGAAAGGGACGTATGCACTTAAAATCAAGGAAAGGAAGGTGGGTGTTGACAAGAAATACATGCTACAACTCTTAAAAACAGAAGAAAAATTATGATTTCTTCATTAATTGGCGAACACTCAAGGTATTTTCATTTTCTTGTTCACCTGCAAGTTTATTAACTTATGTTCTATTTGATGCCACTCATATATAGAGTTCACACAAGGGTAACGGAAAAGAGTTGGTTGAAAAGGAAGAGAGCCAAATGGCTACTACTTCTTCCAAATTAACTTTCCTTATATTGTCCTACAAGGTCACCATTTTCTTAATATATACATGCTTTAAGTTACTTGATTTTGTTGGATGCAAGGCCTAATTTACGCGGCCTGCACTACTTAAATAATCATCACTATATTCTGCATTCAAAAACTCTACATGACCATATCTACGGAATAGTTTAAACTACTGGTACAGCTTCGTACCTATTGCTTTACTTGTCATAGCCCAATTGTAACATCAGGTGACGATAGCTACGGCCCCGTATAAGTCGCTGCCACAAATACTGGAGTGAGTTTTGAAGGCTCATTTGTATCCGCTCCTGGACAAGCCTGTTGTATTTTCAGTAAATCGAATCACATAGCATTCACACACTTACTATTAAGTAGTTCCGTACATGTGAAGAAATCTTACCATCTCACAAGACATCTTTGAATACCCCTAGTTATGGGGCGAAATAAGGATGGGTCCCGTTGGGCATATAGCAAACCAACCTGAGAAGGATAGAATAAGAAAAATATAGCGGTTATGTTTAGTCATCTAGAACCCTAATAAGAATCACAAGAAGTCTACGATAAAATGTGGTGTAGCCAATCCAGGCTGAAAGCCTTAGACATCTAATCAAGCACAAAAGCCAATATCCAGGTAACTGTGGTTCGTGAGTGATTTGGGAGTTTAAAATAGGAAATGCAGTGCAGAGTTAAAATCCCAGATTACCAGATCTCAGAGACACATGAACTTTAAAAAGAATAGAGATACCTCTACCAATGCAACACAAGAAGGATCATCCAGGATTTCAAGGCTACAATCAGCTAAATAATTAACCTGCACCAATTCAAGTAGAAGAATGTTCACAAATTTAAATGGAAAAACATTGGAAAACAAATATCCATAGTAATAACAGCATAGATACATATAAGTGGATAGTGGATGCATCCTCTAACTGCAAGATTATTACACTGGTAATGGAAACAAAATATACTTTTGGATAGGAATTGAATTGACAATAAAATGACGTAGAATGGAGCACCAACAGAATTTATAACAAACAAAGACACACAAGCAACAGTCTCATAGGTTGCTAATCAAATATTATCAATGTCGAAGATTAAACCCAGTTTCCGAATTAAGTTTCCTCTATGGGCCCTAAGGAAATTTTAAGTTCGTAAAGCTAAAATTGTTGATCACACATGGGACACCCCAGTGTCACAAGCATTCCCCAAATCAAGACTCGAGATCGAGTTTTTCCTTAACATAACTATCACCAAAAAAAAAATGTTAGGAACTGGGACAAGGCACTAGCAATCATGATGTTGAATATGAACCATAACTATTTTCATAGCAAAGAACAAAACCAGAACAGAACAGGGGTCAAATTTATGGGAATACAATTTAGCAACAAGAACCACAAATAATAATGACAAAAAGTAAAACTTCAAATGCAGCATAATCATAACAAATACTAAATAAGATAATGACAGGGAAAGTAGCAAGATTCCTTCAGTTATAATCTCTTTGAAACCTCATTAACGTCAGCAGCAAGCAAAAGAGACACGTGTTAAGTAGGAAAAATACCCCAAACTCTGTATTGACAAGAGACTGAACGAAGTCCATTAGTTGAAGCTTAGCCCATTCTAAGCGCAAAGCAGGGTTGTCTGTCTGAGGAGGATGTCTCCAAGGAGCACCAAAGCGTAATCGATCTTTTGGGATTTTCCCATTTCTTGCATCATTAGCAAACTTTTGCAACAGCGACAAAGCTTTATCCATGGCTGGATTTACCACAGTTACCTGTAATTTTGGATCAAAATACCAATGGAGGATGCAAAAGGGCATAAACAAGTGGTACAAAAGTCACAAATCCAAGCAATGAAGATACAAATACTGAAGTGTGAGCTCAAAAAAGTTGTCTTTTAATTGGTCAAAAAAGAAAGAAACTATATTGATTAGTATCTGGAAACATGAGACATAGAAATGAATATAACCAACAAGAAAATCTTTATCTTTGCAAAGGCAATATGTCCCATTGGTAGCTATCTACATCGGACCAACATTATCAGCATAACCAAAGATTTATGCATTGAACTGAACTTTTGGTTATGTTGGGTGTGGTTATATAGATGCAGCAGTCTGGTGCTGATGTGCAATCCAAGTTGCCAACAACAGTTTGCAGGTGGTGGTGTGCAACCGAAGTGGCCAACAATTGGGTTTTTTCTGGTGGCAGCGCCTTGGTAAGGGAGAGTTTTGAAGGTGGTGCTGGCTATTGATGAAAATTGCTGGTGGCGGCAACAGCTGATGAGCGATGCTGCTGGTGGCAGCGGCTGACTGCTGATTAACATTGTTGGTGGTTGCGACCTTTGAGTGATTCCTCTCTTCTTTTTTTGATTTGGAGATAGTGGTGGTCAGGTGGTGGTGATTATAGATGGAAGAGACAAAGGGGGAGGGGACTCTCTCCCAGGGGCTGGCTTGTGTTTGAACAACGTGATGGTGGTGGGAACCAACTTGACCCACAATTTGGTCAATGGTCCTTGGAATCCACCCTAATGGTAAGTGAAAATAATGTCTACACACTGATGCCTCATCATGGAATTTATTGATCTACAACTTGATTTACCACTTTCATCCAATAGATATTGGAAGGGTTCAAAGTAAGAACATTCAAGCAAAACCAGAGACTGACAAGAAATACATATCTTCCCTCTTAGTAAAAAACAATGCAACAATGTCCTTCCCATCTGTCATCTATTCGGCTCAGTGAAGAATTGTATGCAGTGAATGATTATTTCAATCAGAAAACAGAAGCCAGTACAATAAGTCAAATACAAACAATTTCCAAGGACCTTGCAAACTGTAGTACGTCAAACGGTTATCTAGACTAAACCTCATTCTCGTATTGAAGCAGAATTTATATGAGAATTAAACTTCAGAAAGGACTTGGATCAAACTTGCTGCTTATTATGGAAACTTACTTGTAGAAACGCTAAATATGCATCTACAATGTCCTCAAATGTACTACCCTTCTCATCCATGACCCTACAAAACCCAAAAGGTGAGGGCGCAAGGAAGGTTAAACCCTACACGAATATAAATTGAATACAATTTCACAGATACACTTCTAGATCAAAGCACAGAATTAAAAACGTTTGTTACAAAGGTTTCAATTTATCGTAAGGTACGATTTTATGATGTCAAATTGTCAAGATAAGTAAGATGGCATTTATTCTTAAATTCTTAGAATGGCAGCAAATGAGAATCCTACACATATCACCAGGCACTCAGGAAATCACCAAGTTGCGATGTTTAAGATCTTGACCGTTAAAAACTAAAAACACTGTAAATCTAGTTATAGGGGAAATAAAGAAACCAGTGAATGCACAAACGTTTAGAACTGTGTTTCCGTACTTCTATTTCACATGATAACTGTACCTTCTAAATCTCGATACCTCCTTAGAAGAAAAGGCGTACCTAGTGCACGAAGCTCCCGGATACGCGGGTCTGGGGAAGGGCAATGTACAGCTATCAAAGCTTAAGGTCTATTGGAGGGGTCAAAACTGTTCAATATAAATTTAATGACAGTTACCCTTCCAGCAACAAAACCTATCTGCTAAGTTTAAATAAGCATTAAAATTAGTTAATGCACATGAGACACCCTATCAATACATAGTCATACGTCAAACTAAACACCCGAATACTTACTTCTGGTAAAAATTGCTTTGTTTGAGTGCGTAAAGCTCAAAAAGATGTCGTGGGCTAGGCCCTAGCACTTCAACAACCACATTCCACTGCAGTTTCAACAAAAATATTTAAGTATTCAATAAGCAATCTCTCCTATAATTCCAAAGACCTCGTAAAAGCAAAAAATAGGAAACATGCATTTTATACTTGCCCACCTCAGATGGACTGAAGTAATCATCAACCATATGCATTTTAGCTTCTTGTGGAGTCCATCCAAAGGCCTGCAAATGGCAAGAGTAAGATCTACTGAATTGTCTATGTATTATACGTGCCCATCAGAGGAACAGAGCCCATTATATAAAACAGACCATGGACAAACAGACTGTTAAAATGACAGAAACTAATCAAGCGGGATGTGTGGATGCTCTCATGCTGTCACGCACATACAACCAATCATTAAAGAACAAAATAAATCAAATGCAGTGTGCGTAACCTCTCGGGATATGAAAATGTCTGGAAACCCAAAATCCATGAAAGCTCGGTAGGAATAGTAGCTGCCAAATAGGAATAAGTGGTCAGATTAAGATAAATGATTAAAGAATAAAATGACTACCAGTTAACATCAATGTTAAGAGACCAGTTACCATCAATGTTAAGAGACATTATTTGCAATGAAAGAGGGTATCATGACCCCAAATTAGATCAGAACGTTAAATACCAATGCACGATACTTCCAACAATGACAAAAGCAATCAAGGGCATAATATTCGATGCGTTGTATAAGAGGACATCAATACTGTGGTTCCTATATGTCTGACACGTTAACAATGACAAAAGCAATCAAGGGCATAGAAATAGATGCTCGCCACCACCAGATTTGTTGATGTGACCAGAACCTTCTCGCATGAGGGGCGTGAAGGTTTCTTAGCAAGTTGAAACTTAGGAGGGTCGTTAGGTTTCAAAGTTCAAACTCAGTTAGCAACAAAGAAAAGACCAGAGAACTAAAGGAACAAAATAATGCATGTTGAAAGAGAGAAATGGCTGAAGAAGGACGGTAACAAAATACATCGATGGTCGTGTCCTTATGATCTACAGTCAAGTTTCTTAGGGATTCAATCTTTGATTGACCCACAATGGGGCTGCTGATCTGTGGCATCACATTTCAAGACAAGAAGGGCAGCTATTCAACAACAGTCTCTTACTCTGTTGTGGTCCTCATATGCAATACCGCAGTACCTGATTAACGGTCATAGTCCTACTATTCACACCAACTTGTGGGACCGTCAAAAAGCGACTGGATGCTTCAAGCACTCCATGAGTATGTAAGTAGATCATGTGATCTGTAGATGATGAATCACATTTTGACTGCTATATTTAGAAGCTAAACCCTAGATCATCGAATACCATAAAAGACTACAAGCATCAAAGCCACAAGATAGAAATACAAGCATTAGTGCACATCGTACACGTGAAATCAGTTTACAAATCTACGGCCATGTTTTACTCCCTTTCAAACTTGCCATAACAAACGTAGTAGAACTGTAATAACTTTCCACCATGTATAATTAACTAGTAATAAATATAATAACCAACATGCCGGAAAAGGTAAGTGTTATTAATGTGAGTTTTATACTTCTAACCAAAAACACATGCCATTTTAGACCTGTCGCACCGCAGAAGTTACAGCCAAAAACAAAAGGCTGCAACCCATGCACTAATTCATGAAACTACATCCCCTGAAGTCAACTATGTGATGCTGACTAACATTACGTAGTCGGTGAAGGAAAGAGCTATGGATCAATAACTGCAAAAACAAAAGAATTCAAAGCACCGTACTGAAATTACCTATCCGATGTCACAAGGATGACGGGCAAACACCTCTCATTGGCACCCAGAGCAATTATTCTCCATATTAAACTGTCATGGTACAATGACCCACACACTGTTGAATCATCTGTTAAAACTGCATGCTTTAGAACTTCAACGTTGTTTATAATCAGCTTCGGCTGTTATGTATTACATAAGGAAGAACCTGTCAACTCCAGACCTCTAAAATACACAAAATGATAACCAAGATCACATAAGTATTCCAGACATATGACATTCTAGCCAGTCCCCATTTAAGCTTCTAGGTCAGGTGCAATGCCATGGTGACTGGACTTACTCTCAAGTCTTAACTACTATTTGCTTTGCTGAAAAGCCTGAAATGATTATTCATGTGTGGAGTGGTGATTCCTTGTTCTCCCAATGGGATAACCATTAACATACTCACCTAAATTGGTGAACGATGATTCCAAATGTAAATTACAATAGCCGATAGGTCATTTGTTAGTGAATCAAATGTCGGAATGAGCAGTCATTCCCATTTAGCTAAACCAGTCCTCCCCATACCCCCTCGATTGGGGATTGCATGGGCATTGTTATTGTAGAATTGTAACCCGGCCTTACTTATTACTTCGATAGCAATTTCGTAAGAAGTTGCCCTTCTGAGCATTTACCTGAAAATAGTCAATTTCAGCCCCTGAAGACAACAACTCCAACAACAAACACGGCCAATCAGTCGCAGAATTGGCCAAACTCCTAGAAAACCCACCGACCCGATTCAAATCCCTAACAGCATTCCTTCTCCACCCTTGCTGAACCCTAATCACCTCCTTCGCCACTCTCAACCCCGCCATGGCTTCCTTAAAATACGCAACCTCTTCCATGCTCACCTTCCCCCCCTCAACAATCTCATCCACCTCATCAGCATTTAATCGAGCAGATACCGCGCACACAGCCCTACCCCACAGCACCGAATTCGAAACCTTATCTGATAAAGCAGCTTTCGAGCTTTTCGAATTCGATTGGAGTATCCGACGGAGGGTGGCGTTGAGGCCGTGCCATTTGTTTAGGGTGGTGAAGATTTGGTGGGAGGTAATGGTGCCGAGTTTGACACCGGTTCGGGCCATGGATTCGAGGCAGCGTTCGAGCTGGGTTTGGAGGGCGGGGAGGGGTGGGGGCGGGCAGTTGGACCATGATGTCCATGGGAATGACTGGCCGTGGGCAGGGTGGTGGGATTCGATGGGTTGAGCAAAGTCGACGTAGCCGGTGAGGTGAGGGCCTGTGTTCCACTTCTCCAGTAGACCTGGAGAGAGAGATAGATGATGAGCAAGATATACAAATGAATAAGGAGTGAGAGAGAGAGAGAGAGGGAGGGATTAGTTACGTTCGAGGATGAGGGTGGTTTTGCCGACGCCGCGGGGGCCGTGGAGGATGAGGGGTTGGGGGACGCGGTGGTGCTGGGCGTGGTTGTTGAGGATGGTTTCAAGGAGTGGACGGGGGATTATCCTCCATGTTTTTTTCACCATCTGCTGCTGCTTCTTCTTCTTCTTCTTCTCTTGTCTCTGGGGAGTAGTAGTCCAGGGACCAGTTGGGGACTCGGGCAAACCCCACTGGTGCTTCTCCCTTTTCGGTAATTTCCTGGCTGGTGGCCTGGACTGGACTATTCTCCAGCTGTTACTTAAAACTCAAATTTGAGATGCAATATTGGAGAATGGTATTGGTGGTGCATCCCTGCCAAGCCCCGATTTGGCCGTTCATCTCTACACAAATGGTTTGGATTGAAAACAATCATTTGCCGAAATGAACGTCTAGATGGGGTGTTCAGCATGGCTGTCAATCACTCTTGCTTAGCAGCGGACCACAATCAAGTTATATAGTAGGACAGGAGGACCGAATTTCAGAGACCGTCGTTAGCACGACTTGAACCCATGACCTCCTGACCACCCAAAGTATGAGCCACTGGGCTACCACCCTAGTAGTGCACATCTATCTACTACCAATAAAATGTATTCATTGGAATTTTATTTTGGTTCATAAACGTAATAAACTAGATTACGGAATAATAGTCTAGGGAATATAAGCCCTTCAAAATCTTCTTGCAATTAGATTAAGGCCAATTCTAACGGATGCCCCTGGGCACAACTTTAAGCATATTAAATGAGGTAAAAGATGGTATGCACCATTCTAAACTTGAAAGGATAATTAATTAAATGCATTGGTAAATTAAGAGTTCTCCAATTAATCTCATTAATGATCGTAGTAGTATCAAATAGGGTCAAATCTACCCCTGTATCAGATTTTACTAGTTCTATATTACTTATGTATTTTGGTCGTAAAAATTCATAACTATGTTTTTTTATGTTTGCTTTATACGGTTGTATTAAAATAATTTCTAAATTTACTAAATTAATGATGTTGAAAATACAAATCATTTCATCAAAAGAAGTAACAATTTTTTGAATTACAAAAATGACTGTTGACTGTTCAACTTCGTCTATATTTAAAATGAGAAAAAAAAAATCGATGAAAAATGGGAGATAATAATGCCTAGCTATATACTGCCCACCATTTACTTTTCCCTTTTAAACATTTCCTTCATCAGAGCTTACCAACCAATCTGTTCATATGCTCCACTTTCAAACTAAACAAATTGTACCCGGACAATCAAACAAATTACATGCTTTAAAAAATATATATATATATATATATATATATATCTACAAACCGAACAAAAAAAAAATCTGCCTAGAGACAATATATGCAATGATGGTGTGTGGGGCCTACTCCAAAATTATACACAAATAATTCAAGTCCTCATTAATTTGAAAAGTTTTTTTTTTTAATTTGTCTTTTAAAAAATCAACTCATTGGATAACTGTAAAAACTTGATAAAATTTTCTAATTTTCTTCAAGTTTTCTATCTCAGCAGAGTAGTTGTTGTGCGATTGTAGTTTTTTTTTTTCCCCTCTCTTTTAGGCTATGAAAGATTGAGACTCATGGGTTGCTATTAATTGTTTGTGGTAGTACTTCCCAATTGTTGGATTTTAATATTATGAAAAAATATTGTTTATGTTTCTAGTTTTTTGTTTCAATTCAATAAAATTGTTCATTTGGCCATAAATGATACTGTAGTAGAGAGAGTGTTGCCATTTCAATCTGTTGCCCATTCTTATTTTCATGTGTTTATTGGAAAGTGGGAAAAAAAAACGAGAATATGAAAATGTACACTTGTTAATTATCATCTCACTGACCTAATTTTTAGAAGGATAATGGGGTAATATTGTCATTAGAAAAGAGTATTATAAGCATTTATAACTAGTATGGAAAATAGTAGTGAAAATTAATGTTTTGTGAGTTCCCATCAACACAATTCATATAGATAGGTGTATTTATTGCATCCAAACCATTGCCCCTGGGGCACCTGTTAGCGGAACCGTTAAATTAAACCCGAATGGCTGGGTCAGAATTGTCTTAGCCAAAATGTATGCACATTTGTTTTCTCTTGGAAGTCGTGTGATCGTCACTGCTGCAAAACTTTCCAATAAGTACCTCTTCAATCCTTTGCATTTGGGGTTCGCCTCCTCTCCAGTGTCTTCCATCCAGTTTACTGTCCAGTTTGCATTTTGTGGGTCCATTTCGGGCCCTCGTTGATAATCGAAACCGTTCATCATGTAGAACTCGTTGAGACGAGCCACCATACCAAAAATCACGTCCATCGGATTTGTATTGGTACCTGTTTGAAACACATTTATTTGATAAAAAATGGTGTTGGGCACACTGGATAAGAACCCGCCCAACACCATTTTTATCAAATAAATGTGTTTCGTACAGGTATCAATACAAATCCGATCAACTTGAATTTTGATATGGTGGCTCGTCTCAACGAGCTCTATATGATGAACGGTTCCGATTATCGATGTGGGTCCGAAATGGGCCCACAAATTGACAACTGGACAGTAGACTGGATGGAAGAAAACTGGAGGGGAGGCGACTCCTTGCATTTGTAGGACGGTGCCGTACAGCACCTCCCCCAAGTTCAGTTTTTATCTCTGAGAGCACCTCTCCGAGTTCAGTTTCTACCTTCGAGAGAACGAAATGAATGATGTGGGATGGATATATTTTCTTTTTAGGGAAAGCAAGAAATGCAAAGATAGATCATAGGAGACAGTTTACAAGAGAAAAAACGAAATACAACAACTATGAATACAAGTCAAAAGGAAGGTATAAAAACAAATCGTGAAAGATCCGTAGTAGCTTCAGTTCAAAACGGTATCCCCCTTGCAGCTGTACAGATAGTAGAAGACATCATCGCTTGCTTGGCAAGACTATGGGCTGGATGTATATCATTGCGATCAACCTTGGTTATCCGGCAAAAAACCAACTTGAAATTTTCGTGACAAAGGTTGCGCAACAAAAAACTGTATGTATAGTGAAAATTAGAATGCCCTCCTAGCTGCGTTATAGCATATTAGCATTCAAACAATTAGTATAAATGAATGCAACATTAAAATTATGGCGCAGGGTCCATGTAACAACTAAAAGTATGGCCATAAGTTCCGTTTGAAGTGGGGTTGAGCTGTAAAAAGAAATGGGGAGCATTGACGCAGAGGGGATCCATCAGGGGAGGATGCACATAAGCCCAAACCCAAGCTGGGCGTAAAAATCATTAAATTGGATAAGTAGTCCTCCCTCCGTTTCAGAAAGGATGACAATTTTTGAAATTCATTTCATTTTTCATCGCTTATATCTTTCAATCTATAATATTTTTCATGAATTTGGAAACTTTATATAATAAAACTAATTGAGAATTATCAAACAAAATCCATATTATATATTTTTATATTCATATTGCAAGATATAAGAAAATTGAAATTGGTACGAATATCAAAAATTGACATTTAATTTGGAACGGAGGGAGTACTCATTTTTTTTCCTACTCAAACCTATAATAACACTTTTACTCAAATTTGTTTATCCAAGTTGTCCAATTAATGAAGTTGCCTTACTTTTTGTTGCCAGTTTACCATATAGTTTTTTTTTTTCTTTTCAATATTGTATATATTAGCTCTAGTTTAGTGAGGTGTTGGAGTTAATATAGAAAGGTTCAGAGGTTATCTATAATCCTGACCCCTAAAGAAGATTCTCCTCAGGATCTGGATCCTTTATGAGAATCATGTGAGAGTTTTACCGAAAAGCTGACAACACATTTGCGAAGAGATCCAATGATCCACAACATCCTTTCTTGTTTCTAAACAAAACGATGCCACCTTAGGGGATACAATTCTAACGGAGAAATATATGAACCGTTTTCTTCTTCTTCTTCTCCGTTACACAGCCGTTAGTTCCTTCTTCTCCGGTGAGAACCTTATTCTCCATTCTCACCCAATTCTTCCAACGCTGACCATGCCTCTTCCGCCGTTCCACGGCAGTCACATCAGCGAGATGAACATTCGGTCAGTGACTAGAATATGTATAAATATAATTTTTCTTGCACAAGATTCTTCTCCTTTTTTACTCAATTTTATTTTATTTTACTAATTAACGTTATCAGAGACAAACAACATCACAACTCTCAACAATGCAAGCATCGGAATGGGTCTGCAATTTTGTAGAAACCCACTTGAGAATTATGGGTTTGATTTTGAACCCAACCGACGATTTCGAAGATTCAACAGGTAAAGGGCAAGAGAGACCTTGATTTGAGGGATTGCTATTCAAAACAAAAATGGAACCCTAACACTGGTAAATTGAAGTAAAGGAAGAGGGAAGAGAGACCTCATCAGTGCGAAAACGGCCTGACATTCAATTATGAACGGAGCAGGAGGAGGTACCGATCAGCGTTGGAAGTTTTGGGTAAGAACTGAGGAAGGGGTCTTTGCTATCGGTAAACGGAGAAGATCAGAAGAAAACGTAAGGGGAATTTCTCCGTTAGGATTTTACCCCCTAAACGGCGTCTTGTTTGGAAATAACAAGGTTCCGTTCCAGAAACCTTCTTCAAAAATAAGTACTTATTTTGGAACTTCTCAAAGAAAATAAGAAGGTTTGTTCCACAAAATCTAAATAAACAGCTTATTTCACATTTTCAAACTCAAAAATAACGTAAATAAAAAATAATTTTTCAATTTTTTTTTTGCACCGTATTAAAGATCTCAATGAGATTTATCAAACAAGATCCATATTGATAGAAAAATTATTTACGTAAGCAAAAGATTTTTGAGCTTGAAATTATCTTCTCAAAAAATAAGTAATTGTTCACTCTTTTGTGAAACAACCCTTCTTATTTGACAAAAAACAAGAATTTAAACTCGTTCTGGAACAGGGCCTAAGGGTTGTTATGGATCATTAGATCTCTTCATTAATATGTTGTTAGCTTCTCTGCAAAACTCTCACACAATCCTCACAAGTAAATCCCTCACAGAGAATTCAGATCCCTCTCGAAGGGCTCGAACCGAAACCTCCACGGAGTAGCCGTGGTTTCACAGTTTTCCATGTAGATTACATTTCATAATTATTTGAATAACCCCCATCTTCTCTAAATCTTATACAAATCCCGATCTAGCAACTAACCATCCTTCAGTACACCGCCCATGCAAAGAGTAATTGGAACATTGGCGGGAGCTTTATTGTTAACAAAATGGTAAGCTCAGACCTTTTTTTTGTCATTCATTGAAGTTCAAGTGCTTTTTTGTAAAGTTCCTGAAAATTTAGGGACTTTTTTGTGATCAACTTCTTTGGAAAAAGTCGGAAAATTTCAAAAAAGTCCCTAAATTTTCAGGAACTTTACAAAAAAGCACTTGAACTTCAATGAATGACCAAAAAACAGGTCTGAGCTTACCATTTTGTTAACAATAAAGCTCCCGCCATCCAATTCCGTCATTTTCTAACGAATAAAGCTAATTGAAAACGTTAACCTCCCTTTTCTTTTTTTTACTTTTTACTTTCAAAAATTACTTTAACTCTTTCTCTTATTTTAGTAGTAAATAAATAGGCAATAAAGTTTTTTTTTTCTTACTATTTATAAAAATTACTTTAAAAAACCCTAGTTTTTTGTCTCTCTTTTTTCTTTCTTCAAAAATTATTGTTTTACCATTTGTTTTTTAAACTATTGCTAAAATTTTGAAAGTAGAGTGGGGGACCTTAAATTAATTTTCATAAATAGTTTTAAAAAATAAGGGTTAAAGTAATTTTTGAAAAATAGTAAGAAAATTTTTTATTGCATATTTATTTATTACTAAAAAAGAAAGAGTTAAAACTAATTTTGGAAGTAAAAATAAAATATAGGTTAAAAAGTAATTTTAAAATTCTGAAATTGGAACTAGGGCATTAGCGGTTGGTTTTGGGGCTGATTGTTGGTGTGGGGTCAAATTTCTATTAAAAAAAAAAGGAAGAGAAAGAGAGAGGGAAAGGTAAAATTTGAAAGTTAAAAAAGGAGAGTTATATTTGTAAATAGCAAAAAATAAGATTAAAGTAATAGTTTTTGATAATATAATAAGAAAAAAAGAACTTTATTGCATATCTATTTATTACTTATAAAATAGTTAAAAGTAAATTTTTTTATTGTAAAAAGTTAGAGAAAAAGAGAGGAAGGTTAACGCCTTCCATTAACTCCATCCGCTAAAAATTGATAGAATTGGATGGCGTGGGCTTTATTGTTAACGGAATGGTAAGTTCATGTGTTTTTTTGTCATTAGTTAAAGTTTCAGTGTTTTTTTTGTAAAGTTACTGAAAGTTCAGGGGCTTTTTTAAAATGAACAAGTCCATATCGGCATTTGCTCTAGCTTTAATGGAAGCTCTCGCTAGTGGATGAGGAAAT
The DNA here is from genome assembly GCA_014282245.1 of Rhododendron simsii. Lineage (NCBI taxonomy): Eukaryota > Viridiplantae > Streptophyta > Magnoliopsida > Ericales > Ericaceae > Rhododendron > Rhododendron simsii. The sequence continues at coordinate 27,430,460 of CM024958.1, read as the reverse complement.
TGATTTTTCAAAATTAATCGATGTGTGCTTAAGTTGGCCTGGATGACCGAGTTATCAAAAAATCTACTTATAAAACCAAAGTATTTAATTTGAAAGTGACTTTAAAATTTAGTACTCCCTACACCCCATATTATTGGTCCAATATAAAAAGACGGGCAATTTTCAAATCAAAAGTGAAAGTACTTGCGTGCATAAATTTTGATTGAGTGTCAGCTAATTTAAAAATTATGCACACAGGTTATCTTTTGTTTTAAAAATTGCACGTCTCTTTGTGGTGGATTAGAACGCAGAGAGCAATTTACAACGCCTATTTGGGCCACAAACCCAGCCCAATTCATCTGCTGCAACCCATTCAAGCCCACAGTTAATATAAAAAAAATAGCATTTGGTGGAAGAAAAAACCAGGAATAAAATAAAAGGAAATGAATTTCGGTTCATGTTTTGGATTGAAAGAGACCGTGATCAAAACTATTTATTTGATGCAATCAATAAACAGAATTTATAAAAAATTCGAACCATTGAACGGACGGTCTAGATCAGAATTGTCTCCTCCGATAAAAACATGGACGGAGTAGGATCCGGATCTAAAAATAAAAATAGGCAGAAAGACTACAGAAAAGCACAAGAGTCGCGTGGTTTTGCAGACCTACCCATCTCCCCCTCGACCAGTCCACTCCCAGATCAGGAGATATTATAGAGAGAGAAAATTTAGGGGAGAGAGAGAAGAAAATGTCGGGTGTTACGAGCCAGCCACCGGCGGAGGAAGACAAGAAGCCCGGCGGCGACCAGTCCGGTCACATCAATCTCAAGGTCAAGGGTCAGGTCGGTACTCGTATCTTCAGCACGATCGAGTTATTAACACTTGTTTTTACGGCTTCTTCACTGTTGTTTCCCTATCTGATGGTGCTATTTGCATACCTGATCATGGCTTTGAGCTTGATTGTTGGTGTCTCAGGGCGTTTCGACTGCTGTTGTGTGTATTATTAGGGCAAGAATTGGGTTTTTCTTCTTGTCTGATTTATGGGATTTTTTTTCAATGTTCGCGTTTCGTGGTTGTTGCGCAGGACGGGATAGTCCTCTTTTGATTATGTTTGATGGGTTCGTCGTGTTTGGACCATAGCTTTGTTACACTCCAGGGTTTTCCCCAAATTTTAGCCCTTAGTTGGGGATTAACATTTTAAAGAGAAAATTCATTACTCTTCAAAACATAAAAATTTCCGAAACTTCTTTCCTTTTTGAAATGTAATGATTACTTCTTACGGTTGAATGCATTTTTTCCTCCGCTTTCTTATTTGAATTTGCATATGGGAATGAAGGGAAAAAGGAGAATGGTTTTCCCCAAATTTTAGTCCCTCATCGGGGATTGACAATTTAAAAAGACACTTGCATTACTCTTCAAAACACATACATTTCAAAAAGTTCTTTCCTTTTTGAAATGTAAATGATTATTTCGTAGTTTTGGATGCATTTTTTGCTCGACTCTTGTACTTGAATTTGAATATGGGAATGAAGGGCAAAAAGGAAAATGGTTCACTTATTTTCCCTTGACTAGTCAAAATGGACAAAGATTATGTCAAAAAAAGAAAAGATAGACTAAAATTTTGGGACGGAGGCAGTAGTAACTAATATATGTTGTAGTCTGGGAATACCAATTGGTCCTGTGTTGAGATAGTCCATACGGGCTTTGTCCGGCTTTAATTAGGTCTCTCCAAGTGAATGGTGGGTTTTTTCTCCCTGATTAGTGGTTCCATTGGACCAGATACCGATTTGTCAAGGAAAAGGAGGGAATTAAGAGTTTAAATGGCTTCTTGTCTCTTTTCTCCTGTAAATATCTAGCCCGAACAAAGGACAAGATCCTCATCGGAGGTTGAAACTCGATCAACCATCAAATGCCGAATCTGGTCCCAACAATGACAATATTCTCAGAACTTCATCTTCCCAGCCAAAAGTTTCAGTGCAGCTGTCTCAATGTTCCGTTGTCATCATCTTATTTCTTGGGACATGCTTTATTTTCCTCAAATAACTCTCTCCAACTACTGTGGCCTGTGGTAGAAGCTGACTCCTAGATCATAGTCTTTTTCACTCATATTTAAATTATTTCCTTTGGCTGGACGGATCTGGTTTAATAAGGTGTTATACTTGACTCCAAGGTACTGGCTCCAAATTAGTTATATTTTCGTCAATTTGGTGAATTGAATCTCACGTACTTATCCATTAGGCTGCAGCCTCCTCGTGCCTCTTTATATTCTTATATATTGACAGTTGACACCAATAGAAAGTGAGAAAACAATCAGGAAGAATTTAATTGCAATGCTTATCTGTAATATGACGCATAAGAGACCGTGAAAGAACGTTGTTTCCCCAATAGGGGAAGTGGAACAAACCTGTATTTAGAGTTTGTATTTTGATAGATAGAGGGAGAGAAAGGGTAGGAGATTGTGTGTGGTTGTTGATGGCCCGATTTGGTGGTGGGAAATATTGCCATATGCCCATATGATGTGGGGAAATGCAAGGACGGTCCCTTGGAGAAAGAGGGTTATTTGGCGAATATAGACTACTTTGTATGGTCGAAACAAGTGGCCACAACCTCTTAAGGTGTTCTTAAGGCGCAGAAAAGATGCTTTTAAGCCCCCACGTTTGCTTTTAGCATGCATTGGCTCACCGCTCATGTACAACCAACTTGGGTCCTTGAATATTTGTGGAGTGCTCTTGATTGAATTCCACGAAACAAATGGGAGAGACACTGTGAGTTACGGGAATTTTGCTGCGCGGTTTGAAGCTTGGGTTGAAGAGTGCTCAAAAGTGCTAAATCAACTGCTCTCTAGAATGGTAGCTAATATTGAACAATCCTTGAGAACTTTTGTGCGTATTTCCTTTCTTGATTTAATGTGTAAATAGAAGTTGATATGCCAGGGGGTGTTTTCTGTAGTAGACGGATAAGTAAAGATCCATTATTAAAACAATAATCCCGTTCTAATGATCAATCATTTTGCCGGTTGCAGGGGGCATATGATGTCCTAGAACTTGCATTGTAAGCCTTCCTTATCTTCCCTCTGGAAAGAAGAGTTCAGTATTTGTTTGGTTGATATTGCACAGAAACAATGACACTTAAAAGAAATTTCTATATTTTTGTAGAGTTATTTCCATATTCCATCACCTACTTGGAGGAATTCTTGATGCCAGTGGTTGAATGTTTGAGGTTGCATATTTTTCCACCCTTTTTTCTTGTCAGGGGATGCTTCAGGAATTGTTTGATTAGTTTTGATATTATTAAAAGGAAGCGACAAAAACACACAACCTTGTATAAAAAAGGTAAAACAGGAAAAAAAAAAAATGTTCCAATAAACAAAAGAGTAAAGACTGCTATGAAAATGAAAAGTCCTCAAATAAAAGTAACATAGATATCACTGTTCCTTTCAAGTCACGAGTCGAGCTTTCATTTCCATCAAAAGACCCACAATTCCTCTCTTTCCAATTGCACTGTAATTGATAAATCAGAGCGGGTAGCCACTCCCTATGCTTGCTATTCACTCTACGGAGACATTCCCTGTTCCCTTGATGCTGAGATGAGTATGCAGACAAGTAAATGTGGTATTAGCGAGAATACAATTTGAGCCTTGGAAGTTCTTTTTTTTTTTGTTAAGTGTGCAAGTTGCAACGGGGAGAAAGATGCAATATGGTTGCTGGCTTGTCCGGTTTGAATTTTCTACAGAGCTCCTTGATTTGTTATCCCTACCAGATAATAGGATCATAATGATGAGGAAAATAATGTCTTTTTACACGTAATTTTACTGATGGGCCCAGTCATCCGTTGCCATTAACAGCGTTGACATTGTCATTGTGTACCCTAAAGTTATATCATGGGTTGGGCTTAACTTTTCTCTCAATGCATTGATGAGGCAACAAGCTGAAATCTATCATGGATTTGGCTTGACTTTTCTCTCAATGCTTTGATGTGGCAACAAGCTGAAATCTACCTTGTCAACTGTTCATGCTAGTTATTATTTTCTGCTCAGCAAAAAATGTAAAGCATTTATCCGTCTTTATTTTCCTGTGATACTTGTATTGTAGCTATATATGCTTGGTGATCTTGTGGACTCATGATTGGTTCCATTGGTCTGTTTCTTTTGTTTCTCCATGACTCCATCTTTGAGTTGACCAAGCATGTCTTGTAGGATGGTAACGAAGTGTTCTTTAGGATCAAAAGGAGCACCCAACTGAAGAAACTTATGAATGCTTACTGCGAGCGGCAGTCTGTGGAGTTCAACTCGATTGCCTTCTTGTTTGATGGACGTCGTCTCCGAGGGGAGCAGACTCCTGATGAGGTCTCTCTCTCTCTCTCTCTCTCTCTCTCTCTCTCTCTCTCTCTCGTATGTGTGCGTGCGTGCGTGCGTTTGTATGTATCTCATGGACTTTTCGTCCTGTTTCTTCAGCTGGAGATGGAGGATGGCGACGAGATCGACGCAATGTTACATCAAACTGGTGGCTCAGCTGTTTGAATAATGCTCTACTCGTTTGTGTGAACAGTAGAATTTTAGGGACTTGAATTTGGGTTTGAGTGTTTGCTAAAAAAATTACTGTGCAAATATTAGGTTATCGGATTTGTATTGTTCGTCTTGCTTGGTAAATTTAGCAACCTGCTACTTCTAGTTACCATGGCAATAATTTGAACTTCGAAGAAAAGCGTGTTATTGCTTCATTTGTGGATGGACAAGATGGAATTATGTGTGTGTGAGAGACTATTCAATTCCCCTTTCCCATGGCGCCCTGTCATGTGATGTCTTATTGTATGCCATTGATTCAATATCCATGGATCAAAGCTGATAAGAGGTTAAACCTTGCCTCTAAAATTTGCAGTGTTGTCCAACTTAAAGACTACTTTTGTCAACAGTTTGTCGGCAACCTAATTGAAGATTGGAATCGTTGGAACTTGGAAGACAACGAATCTAATACTACTATTTCTGTTCGGCCATTTGGCCGTGCAACTAGTTCATGGTTTGATATGCATATCTCATATCTGCATTTTCTTGTTGCTCAAAAAAAATTAAAAAATAAGAAGAGATAAGGTCAATAGGTTTTTTTTATATTAAAAACAAAAAACTAAATCTGGGATGTTTTGCTAGAAATTGGAGGGACAGCATGTGTGTTGACCCATTCGGGTCGTCCAATTTCTGCAATAGAAGGCTCAGATTTCATCTCAGCAATGGGACAACTGAGATGAAATATGAGCTGTCCAATGCCAAATTGGACAGCCCGGATGTGGTCAACACACGTGGAGAGAAAGTAGGCTCCTTGGGTTCTGAGTTTTGGCCAGTCTATGTACCGTGACTAGCTCTTGTCCCTGAAGAACCAATCCTATCGTCCATTAGTAGGGATCCTAATTACTGCTCATACAGAGTCGTTTGCATACCCTAATTAAAGCAAATGCAAAGTCGTGTACATATCTAGTCCACCATAATTGATGATAGGTTTTTTTGAAATAGATAATTGATGATAGTTCCTAGTTTGTACCTATAAACAAACTTGAGACCTAAAAGGAGCAAATCTCTAAATTGTACAAGGCCAACCCCTCCGGCGAACAAGGTTAAAAGGTTCTTTTGGGCGTTTGGATCTAAGGCTAAATTGCCAATGAGTTCTAGCACAGTTGGCATTTCTTGGTCCTCCTCATGTGGGAGGTTAGAGTTTGAGCTCTGTCGTTGGTGCTCGGACTTTAGGGTTATGGATAGCTTCTAAAATTCATTGTGAACTAACCTACTAATTTTCCGTTACCCTTCGCTGATGTATACAAAATTGGAAAAAAAAAAAAATAAAGGAAAAGAAAAAGAGATTAAAAGGTTGAGGAGTCTAATCTATAGATTTGTCAGTTGGGGTATCAAGTGACAATTGGTGATAGTTAAGGGATTTCCGCGTAGTTAACCCATATTATGAACCTAGGGCTTCCGGCTTCACTTTGACCTCCTATTTGCATCAACTCTACTGAGATCCTTTGTGCCGGCGTCGTCATAAAGAGTCAAAAGGTTGTGCTTTAGGGTTTGGGGTTAGGGTTTTTGGTCCGATATCTACCCTGTGAGGAAGAATTCCCGTGCGATAGGAAGTGCCGTATGACACTCCAAACAGCGGCGGCACACGGCGGTCCCCCCTTCCCATCCGTCGTATTGGCCGGGACCGGTGGATCCGCTGCTCCCCGCTGTGTGTGTGATTTGAAACGGGTCTCTGAGGGTCCTTCTCTAAACTCCGTCGTGTGTGTGTCTTTTTTTTAGATTCGGTGTTGGGTCACTGGATCATCCGCTCCCGTTCTGAATTCTCATTATATCATGGCTCTCAACTTCTATTCATGCAAATTTTAGTAGTAGTTTGGAACTTTTTTAAAGAAGCTTTTTACGTATGTTCACATTTTTTGCTCGTGCACGTGTATTATGTGACTTTCAAAGTTTGAGTTGAAGGTCCAATGCCATGGCGCTGGTAGCCAGATAGCAATGACTAAAAGCGACGCAATGGTTGGACTGGAATCAATCTCAAAAAAATTTGCATTTTGATGGGAACCTGTGGATCGATTTACTACCGTTCGTCCACGGAGCCAGTTTATGCAATTACATTTTCTTGTGCTGTGTTTTCTTTGTTCTTGTTTTTCGTTTTGAAGCAGATGATGATATTTGTTTTTGAAAAAGTTGGAATTACCGGCTGAATCATCCGTTGATGAGAGATTGACTATCTGAGGCTTCGCTCCAAATGTTTCTTGGTATGTTTGTCACTGGGGAAAACACATAAAATGCTCTTGTAACCCAAGTCAATTCACGAAGTTTGTTGAATCCACCGGCGAGATACACAAGAAATTCATCCAGGATCATCATTAAACCCATCATACTACTTGTCTGTTGACCATCATTAGACTAATCACAACCAAAATTAGCAAAAGCCTCAATAATTGTTGGACGATAGTAAAAGTCATAGCAAACTCGGTACTGCGACGCATTTCATCATATGAAGCTATAAAAACAATAGGACATCATGTTCTTTTACAGGAAGGTTGTACTCTATTATGTTCAATCTATAGAAGCAAAGCAAGCTTCGAGCTGTTGTGGTTTTCTTCTTCTGAACAAAAAATGGTGGTTATTGTCGATCCATGGAGTGCAGTTCAACTGATAAAATTCTAGAATGCTTATCATTTCGACGCAAAAAGAGATGTGGCAAGTTCCTTTTCTTACGTTACACAAGGAAGACGAATGATCCCGGCTCTTGGAATTATTTGTTCATCGTAGGAAAGTTTGTTCGGCTTGGCTTATTGTGTTTCAAAGTTTTGGATAAGAAACTCTTTTTGAATATGGCTAAGAAACTCTTTTCAAAATCTTAGCCTCAAAAAAAAAAAAAGAAAAAAGAATGTGGCCAAGATTTTGAAATTTTTGATGATTATGCTTCTTTGTAGAAACATGTGTTTGGCAGGTACAAACTACTACCTGCCTCTCTGGTCTTATTATGTTGGTCTATTTCTTAGAATTCTCTCTGCTTCTTGACGAAAAGGAGCCAATTTTTTTGAGTCCATTACCTGTTATGGGTTGTCGAACTTTCCTCTTGACGATTTGTTGCAAGGCTTGTCAAATACTCCAATGTTAACACGACCATTGAAATTCAGCCACCACAACCGGGTCATCTAAATACTTTTGTTTAGGAAAAAAGGACGTCAAATAATATTTTTCCCCCGAAAGTAGAGTTTTTGAATCAAATAGTTGGCAATGTTTGTTCAACTTAAATCTTCGCACGAATGTTCTATATTTGACGAGCTTACAATATGAACAATTTGGAGGATCAATAACGAATTCAGTGAAACCAAATTAAACCTACGTGAGAGAGCTACTGCCTTCTTCCGGGAAAAAAAATGGTAAAGGACGACTTGTTACATCATATTTCAAAAGATAAACCGAAATTCTTGGAGCTTTTAATTTGTTATTTGACTTATCAAGATGGACAAGTAATCTGAGAAATTACAAAGTAGACAGGCAAAACTGAAAAATCATCACAACTTAGCCATGGTTTATGAATTGGTCATAAATTCTTCAAATTAAGGACCTTTTTGCAGTCAAAACTAACAGAACCTTTGAGCATTGCCAAGATTAACTGCTGAAAATACAAAACGTTACAGAAACATAGTACTGTAAACTAGAACGCAGATTTAAAACAAAGATTTGAAGACATCTGTGTCTGGAACTGATAGACGTGTACACGTGAATATCGAATGATTCCGGACACAATTATGTTCGGACCTCTATTTTAAATGTGTATTCCTATCATTGCTATACGATGAAAGGCTGTGAGAGTTGACCCCTGATGATCAAAAGGGGGAAGGGGAAAGATGTTCCTTTCCATTGCATAATTCCTTCATCCTATTGGTTAATCATCGGGATTAATTTGCAAAACTTTGACTTTCAAACAAAAGAAACAGCGACAGCAGTCAATGAAATTACACTTTTACCCTCGCTCGCATCTTTCACCACCCCTGAACGGGCCACCGTCTTTGAGGATCCGGTAGCCACGACGACCGCCTTCTCTTCCTCCCCTCCGCAGCCTCCGCCACCCGCGGAGTCTCCTCCGCATTTTCCGCCGCCCGCCGCCCACTAACGCCCCCGCCTGTTTTGCGGAACGAAAAGGCCTTGCTGACCAGAGACGCCCAAGCCCTGCTCCTCGTCCGGCTACGCTCGCCGGAGGTAATCCTCATGGACTCCGAGAGCCTCTCGTAGGAAGTGAAGTTGGAGATCTCTGACGAGACCAGATCGGACACCAGAAACGAACTGGTGGATCTGCCCAACCTCATCGACGAGGAGCCTCTCTCGAGCCTAAAGCTTCTGCTCAGGATTTCCATCTTGTTGATTTGAAGCCGTTGTCCTCCCCTTTTCGAGCTTTTTCTGGTCGACAAATGAAGTCGAAGTCGGAGTCGGAGTCGGAGAGAAACGTGTGTTAACTTCCCTTCTGAGTTGACAGATTATAGGCGAGTAATTACGTGAGTTTGGCTTTATGTTAGGTCAACCTTCTCCCTGATTTCTGTCATTATATTCGTGTTAACCCGTTTTTCTAGAATCTTTCATTTCTCAAGGCTGATCTTCTGTGGCGAAAATTCTTATGCTTATGTGTCGAAAACTTTTTCGTGGCGAAAATTCTTATGCTTATGTGTCGAAAACTTTTTCGATCGTTCAATTTAAAACATAAAAAATCCTAACAATCGAAAAATCTTTCGGCATAGAGACACAGAGGTGTTCTGATAAGCCCTCTCATTTATCATTGACGAGAGGATCTAATCAATATAAAATTATGGTTAAAGCTTAATAAAACATTTACTAGAATTATTTGTTTTTTTATCTGAAATTACAAAAAGAAAAACAGCTTTCACCGTTTTTTATTTGTTGTTGTATATTTAAATATTTATATTTTATACATTTTATTCTCTTCGTCTCAACAAGTGATTAATAATGGTCAATATAATTCACACCAAGAATGAATCTTTTTTCTATTTTTTTCCTTTTCTTTTTTCTGTTCAAACATTTTTTTCGAAATTGAAGGATGTTGTTGGGTTGTTTATGGGCTCCTTTTGAGTACACTTGATCCAAAATCCAAATGGTTATTTTTAGAATTCTTCAAGAACATCAATTTTATAAAAAAAAATCATACAGACAATAGGAGTATTAATCAATTGATGATCACAACACAATTGTTTTTTAAACTTAAGTTTTTTATCCAATGTGCTAATTTGTTTACAATTACAACACATTTGTCTTTTCAAGTTGAGTTTTTAATCCTATGTGCTAATTTGATTTTATCTACTAATCGATGTTCGATCACCACAAATTTTGACATGTATTAATTGACATGCATCAACAACTCATGATCACTAACATATTTATTTTTTAAACTTGAGTTTTTAATCCAGTGTGCTAATTTGATTTTATCTACTATTTAATGTTAGATCACGACAAGTTTTGACATGTATTAATTGACATTTATCAAAAACTCATGATCGCAACATATTTATTTTTAAACCCAAGTTTTTGATCCAATGTGCTAATTTGTTTATCAATTACAATAAATTTGTCTTTTAAAGTTGAGTTTTTGATCCTATGTTCTAATTTGATTTTATCTACTAATCGAATCACACAAGTTTTTGACATTTATTAATTGATTTCTAATCAGTATACGCACCTTATGCATTCTTTTTTTTACTTCATTTACAATTGCTTAAATTCCACATCTCTCTTCTACCGCAATTATAATGTGTGTCATGTTTCCAATCATTCTCAAAACTAATTTACAACGCCCAAAAAGTGGACAGTGAAATTGGGTCTTCAATGTAGGTGCACATGAGCTGGCCTAATCCAGACACTTGAATTATAAAAAAACTACTCCTAATAAGTAACTATTTGTCATCATCACTAACCCATTTGCTGTGGGTGATTGTTGAAAGACAAATACAACCTTGTAGGCTTCCTATTTTAAAACTACTAACTATTAAATATGTCAAGAATTATGTTGATCAAATATTGATGAATACAGTGTGTGCCAACCAGTTGTTTGCAAGACAAATGTGTTCTGAAATATCCAATAACTAAAATTTGAACATGAATAATTTTTTGATCAATTCCAAAATATGAACGGTTCTAATTATACCCGAGCGCCCATAAAAGGGCCAATAAGAACCTATAAATCTGCTCATAAACAATCATCTTTACCAATGATTAGAAACATAACCAACTGGCTGCGTTAGTTGGCTAGACTTTTACAACTCCATAGAATTACAGGGTTCAATTAGAAAAAGAATTTACCACAAGCCAAAAATCTAATTCAGCACACTCCTTGAGCATTAGTTGGGACGAAAGATCCGACTTATATCATTAATACTGATTAGGATCTGAAATATTTTGATTCTCCGGGGTTCGGTCCTGTTATTCGGAGGTTCTAATCCTCCCGCGCTGTTATCCAAGACAAACTGAGAATCTATAGGGTAATGGCTATCCCATGTAGGCACCCTTACTGCCACGCTCTACAGAACGGTACATGAGATTTTCACTAACTCAACACCCTCACCAAAAAAAAAAAAAACACTAAAAATTACCATTTAGCTCAAACTTCCACATGGACACACAAGCAGCAGTGAAAGATAAGAGTCCTTAGGAAGAGGGAGCAGATGCCATTTCTTATGATTACCTAAGTATAGAGAAAAACATGGATCAAAAGCTATCTGGGACCTTGCTACACATGGCCCACCAAAAAATGGAGACAATTGCAGAAGAGGAATAAACATTTGCCAATCTGCCTACAACCAAGAAAACTAACCTCCAATGAGAACTACTGGCACTATTCATGTTGATGGAATTGTGGATAGGAAAAACGAAAGGAACTTTCTTGGTTCGATGATTTTCATGGAAAACTTGGTCATGTCGGTGGGAAGAACCTGTTGAGGTTGAATGGCAGTGTGTAGAACTCTTCGTTTCTGTTGTCTCCTCTAAATGTTCTGAACTTTACCCACCACGGCATCCCTCGGTCTTTCTTCGACTTCTCTACCTCTATTGTGTTGTCAAGGAACACTGCAACTATCAATCCTACTGTCGGTGGAGATGAGAATAGGGTGTTCATGAATGCGTTGAACTGCACAAGAAACAGGTGGTTTGTCAGGACAGATCCTCTTTTAACAGAGTGAGGGAGAGAAGCATAGTTTATTCGGTCCCTAATAAATATTCCAATCCCAACACAATACGGAAATAACTGCAACGTGTTCTAGTTCGAGCTCAATCAAAATAATCGATCTAATCAGCTCAAAAGCAAGCATTAATACTTCGATTTATTGGTTGTACCAACAACGAGGTGATATTAGTCTTATAGGATGAGTAACCTCACTAGACTGATGTGAAAGGATTACCAAGACCGCATTTCCAAGATATTGCATAATCTCATGTTTTGTTGGATAGGCTATCCACCAAATATGCTGCAACTTTCACCAATTGTTACATTCTGGCACTGAACATGCGTACACTACCACATTTCTACGGTATTGCAAATTCAATCAAACGCTGAAAAACCAGTTCCAGTATATATAGCCGAATCGCATTTCAAACTTATCCAAACAAATAGGCTCTGACTTTACACAGGTACTATTACATCAAAAGGTATAGGTTTCTGGCATTCTTTTGTTGTTTCCGATCAGGATCAGGACGGGTGCCAGTTTTATGAAGAACTTTTCAGTTTATTTGTTGTTATTGCACCTGTGTAATATGTTACAAGTGTCCTACCCGTTCTGTGCATGGAAGCAAGAAACAAATGCTATTATGTTATTAAGCCCTCTTTATTTACTATTTAACGTTAAATGTAAAAGTTTTAATGAGAGAATGTTTGAGCATGAAAGGGAGTTTGAAAGCTTTTTTCTAACTTTTTATATGTAGCTTTTGATATTTTGCAAAATGTAGGGAAAAAGAAGCAAATGAATTTTATTAGGAGAATGCCACATAGGAGAGAGAATTAGGGAGAGAGTTTGATTTTATTTTTGAAAACTACATTTGCTTGGTATATAGTACAGATTGGGGTTAGTTCATAAAACACATACCCATCCAGCGTTGGTGCGAACAAGACCTCTGTGAAGAGTCTGGTATTCATTAAAGAATTGAGGAACAGAAAACCCCAGGAAGAGCGAAAGCCCCGTGATTGTAAGATTTCTCATAGAATTCATGTTAGTGAACTGTAGAAATGAGAGGCCGACTGATCCTGCACACGGATAAGGAAATTTTGTGAAGCGAAGACAAAGTAAATAAGGGAAAGAGAGAACACCGTGATGCTAATGGCATACCCACAATGCCGAAAAGAAGACAGTACAATGCAGCATATATGGGGAAAGGTATTGAGGCAAAAACAGCTCCAAATTTTCCTGCAAACACAAGAAAACATCAGCGATCTGTTGACTTTTTGGCCTCTAAGAAGACAACAAACCAGATCTCAATGACTTCATTAATTTACGCTCATTGTTGAAATCATCGTGGTTTGTACAATAAAATATGGTAAAAAAGACAAACGGAAATAAATGAAACAAAAATGGACCTAATTTCTACTCAAATACCCATGATAAATTCACAAGAGATATGCGTAGTCAGTGTACTATAGAAGTTGCGTATACTAACCTAAGATGGAGAAGAAAATCATGAAGCCAGCAGAAATTTGGACGACTCTGCGACTTCCAACACGGGTGAGTCCAAGGAGTCCTACGTTCTCCCTGAAACATGGCCCAGCTCTCCGTAAAATTTATATCCTCTCCTCTATCAAACAAAAATGAAGGAACAACATTATTGTAACTTCAGTTTTGTAACTACTTACACTGATACAGTAGAACCAGTGAGCGTTCCAAAAAGACCATCAAGCATAACACCAATCCCCTGCAAAGAGATAACATCGATTTATTGCAAATAATTTGGAAACACAAAAGAATATTGGCAGCATACAGTACAAAATAGGATAATCGTACTTAAGACAGCAATAATAGTAGTTCTGACAAGCATGCATTAAACAGATTCACAATGTCAAATCAACAACATGTGAGCTGTTCAGGGAAAGGTGCATCAGATATTTTCATATAGGATTCGAGTGTCAATGTAGGTAAGATAGTATTGCGTCTACCAATGATAGCATATGACACAGGAATAGTGTTTTCTACGATGATATGACTACATTACAGAATCCACAAGAGAGAGTAAATGTGTCACAAGATGCAAACCTGCCAGCCGATGCCCCGGCTCAAAACATAGGCAGGAGGTGGAGTGGCAATCGCCAGCCGAGATGCTGCCTTGTATGCACCAGTGGACTGCAACATAAAAATTGAAGGCGAAAATAAGCTTGTTGATCAAACTGGTATTAAACCAATAAATTCAATAAGTTTCATAAAGCAACCAGTCATAGGAACGTAGACTACAGCCACAACCGACTACAATTACGTTAGAAGTTGTTCTGATGTTGCCAACAGTGAAGTCATTTACTTGCAGTTAGCGTGAGAGTCAAATGGTTGGTTCATATATGAGGCCAATCAAAAAGAAAATTGAGCCATACTTATTATGGGTACTTTTTTTACAAGTCACCACCCCTTCTCTGACAAATAAAAGTTTTTTTTTTTCAGACACCTCTCCAAGAGTTAAGTTGCTTGACTCTAGGAACTCATTGAATTCAGGTGCATATGAGCCTTCGAAAGGAACAATTCGTAAATTCAACAAATTCAGCTCATTGGTATCTCAAGTATCTTAGCAACTCCTAATTTAATCTAAGTTCATTTTGTTCACTCTATCCTTTCTAATGTCTCCTTCCTTAGAATTGTTAGGAACGGAAGTAGACACAGAGGAGGAAGTTCAATACACGAACCATCCATATGAAGGAAGTTTAATACACGAACCATCCATATGAATCCATCATGAGGTAGCAATACCTATAAGAATTAAGTGTTCAAGGAATTGAAAACTTTCATTCCTCGAATCCAATTAATACCTCAACCATTGACACAAGAACTGCTGACATCATGGCAAAGTGATATGTTCTCATGCTCTATGAGAAGAAGTGGGAGTAGACCTAGAGTTAGACCCACCCATGTGACAAAGATAGGTAAGATGAAAATTCTCTGACATACAACCTAGATCAACGCAAGACTCTAAAAAGTGCCCTTAAGGTAGAATACTAGAGCACTAAAGCAACAAAATGAAAACCACTTAAACAAGAAAAAAGAATAACACTGACCATGGGGCAGTCGATATGAGATCTGCTTTGTCTGTACGGCAGCTGTGTTGAGTGATATAAGGACTGTTGCGGTAGGCACCACCCGCAGTCAGTATAATTGCATATATCCAGATGATTGAGACAGAGATCAATATAGGAAATCGTTCAAAAATGGGTAAATCCTTCAGTGGTCTCACATGCTTCAGATACTGTGTAATGTAAATTAATTAGGGGAAGCAAATAAATATCATGTAAAGAGGCGCCCATAAAAAATTAACATGTGAAGAGGCTTACTTAACAATTGTTTGAAAGCACTTACTTGTGACAGTCCAATGATCAACAATAGCATTGGTATCCCAATTTCTACACAATTGCCAAGCTGAAGTTCAGACATTGCAACGGATAAAATTTTAGAAGTCAAACATAAGACATGCTGCCAAGCTTTTAAGACATTGAGAAAATGACATGCTGGATGTTCCAGAATGTAGGGAGAAGTGATGTTGCGAAAAAACTTTTCGGACAGAAATCTCACATGGTGAATTGTCAGGTGAATATTATGACCTATGAGGGTAATGAGAGTGGAAGATATGTAGCCAATATCTAAATAAATGGAGGTCCTTACCTGTGTTGAACTTTATGCATTGAAAATGTACACTAACTAGAATACTTACCGCAGGAAATCCTCGTTGAAACATCCCAAAACCAACCAATCCAACCACAGGTGCCATACCAAGAGGGCTGAAAAACCTGTCAAGAAAACAACCAATGATGATGAACACTGTCGTTCTGTTAATGATAACAGCAGATCATAGATGCTACAAGTGTACCGTGAAAAGAGACCCCAAACTTGGCTGTAACCCAAGATGATTTGTATGCTAGACGCTACAATTAAAGCTCCTTGGATGGCTCGCATTGTGTGTATAAATCTCTGCAAACCAATTAGACGTGAATAGTTATTTTCAAAATCCTTTCGCACAAAAAAAATCCTTGAGAAAGAGAGAATCTTGAGAAATATGCAAGAGAAAAAGCTTGATGCTGACTGCTGATTGTAAGCGTTTTGGATACATGTAGATGGAGTCATTCCATTTCTACGTGTATATTTTAAAGTTAAGTCTACTTTGTCTATCAGATAATTTACGAAGTCTTTCAGAGGGAAGGGCAAGAAGGGACTTACAACATGGGGTTCAGTTATTCGTTGCAGGGATGAGTCATTTATGATGTAAAGAATAGGAATGACATAAGCATAGGACGCTCCAACAACAGCTGGTAACCTTGTTCCGAACAGTGCTTGGAGAAGTGTGTTGATGCCGGCCACAAATAGAAGAGTTTGTATCACCCGTGCCTTGTCACCCTGAAACGTGAGCAACAAAATGGTCAAAATAAAGTTGAAGTGCAAAACAAGGTTAATACATAAGTTAGGCAAGGAGATTCATTTTAGACCTACCATGGTAACAAGTCCCACAAAGAGGATTTAAGCCAAAATTTGCCCATATACAATGAGCACAATAATCCCATGTAAAGTTGATCTGGAGAGGGAGATAGGAAATGACTGGTCAAAACGAATGACAAGCATCCGAAATGGCAGCATCTAGGCCTTGGATGTCACCTAGGTGGGACTCAACTAAGTATAGTTTAAAATGTTGCACATTGTAAGAAGATGGTCTAGGGATAGCCCATAAAATGAAAATCCCGCCTTCCGACCTAAATACAGAAAAAGAGCAAAAAATTATCGAGCTTACATCAGTTCCACCCATTAATGGGACGAGAAGTGTAGGAATCATTACACTTGTGCCCAACATCAATATGTAATTCTGAAATGCTAACAAGATGGCTTCAGCTGCAAGAAAAAAGGTAAACAATGATGTGATAAGATGACAAATAAGATCAAAAAACACAAACATCAAGTTCTACATGTAAGCTGTACTGATAACAATAAAGGTTTCTTTTCTCAAATACAATGACAAGTTCTGGAATATTCCAAAAGTTTGTGAATTGAGTTTCTAATAACCAAAATACAAGAGAAGCAGAAGGTTGTACACTAGAACTTCCGGCACATTGGAATCACAACTTCTTGTCACTATGCTGAGTTACAAACATAGATAGCAATATAACACCACAAGGCATATTTATTGGTGAAAATCTTGGCACTTAATCTAGGTTAAGAACAAGACAAGTGAGGAACTAAATTGCACAATATGCTTCAATAATTACTCCACTTATCTCTTTCCAAGGTGTAAAAATGTTATGAGTCTTACCACTGACTAAAAGCAAATTGATAACTAAGTGTATCACATCTTATTGCTTTCTTAAGCAAAAATTTGATTGGAACAATGTTGCAGTAAAACCATCTTACTAAACAACAATAGCATTTATCCCCATTTGTCAGCTTTTTCCTGGACTATGGTACAAGTAGTCCTTCCCCTCGGACCATAGGCAAAGTTTTGAAACAACTTCTCTCTCAGCCGAACTTTCCCATGGCTCCATATCAGTAATCTAGGGCTTATATACTACTTTCTAGTTGTTAGCCAACCACAAGAATCACTTGACGATCATATTCTTGATCTCAAAACTAAGCACTCCTTACATTGCTCAAATACTTCATTTTAAAAACCCACAACCCTTTCCTCATGATGGGTATTGTTCTTTTTCCTTTGTTTCTGTTTTCAATTTCACTTCGCATACCTGATCTATCCCCAACTCCAGAAGTCCTTTCTAATTTATAACATCATTATTCTCATTCACATTCGACATTCCGTTTTCACTAGGTCAAAGCCTCAAAAGGGTTCTCATCAGATCATTGGTGAAACAATACCAAAACTTACACCTTGATGAGGCCAGAATAGAGTTAGGAATAGATTATCAACATTGTCCGCCTATTTACCAAACCATTCGCTAAGGTTCTTCAATCACCAGCGATATGCAAGGCGATTATTAGGTTAAAAGATTTCTTGTACTACTGTGGAAACAGTCAGCAGTTTGTTCCGCCTGTAATCCTCTGTTTGGATGCAGTGAAAATCCAGGAAACCAACCATAACATTCTACATCCCATATCATTTTGAGCGGACATTGAAGGGTAAGTGTACCAAAACTAGGAACCCCATTTTCACCACAACTTCTCTGTTTCATCTACTTGCCATCAATCAAAACGATAAAAAGAGCAAGTCAGCATTATCATCCTCCCTCTACCACCCACTATGATCAGAAAGTTAAAAACCCCCAAGGGTTTCGCCGGACCGGCATGAGACAGCAACCAAAGGCTTACCCCGTGCGGGATTCGAACCCACCAAAGCCCAACATTTGGAACTTTTTGGAGTTACTAAAGGTTTGACCAATTGTTAACTTTAGGCATAAGGAATAGTCAGGTTGAGCGTGAGCTTGTCCGGACAACAGATTATTGGAAAAATAAAAAATGAAACAGGAGACATTTTGATGAACATTACAATGCCGTACGCCCTAAGCTTCCATCAGCCAATGAGCTTCTATCAACTTCAAAACCCACCACCAACCCATTGCTCATTCATTCAGAATGAGTACACACGTTAGTTCACACCTTTGCATCCATATCTACAGTCATCTGCAAGTGTGTATGTGTATGTGTATATACAGTGTGTGTGTGAGAGAGAGAGAGAGAGAGAGAGTGAGGTGGGTTGAAGACGTACGCCATGGAGGATTAGAATCTATGCAGTATTCGAGGTCCTGAAGCTGTTCCATAGGAGGGTGGCTTATGTCTGCCATTGGTGAAGCCTTCCAGAGCTTCACACGGAATCAGAGAAGAGAGAGAGAGAGAGAGAGAGAGAGAGAGAGAGGGAATAAGAAGGGAAGAACCAAGGGGAAGAATTAAAGAACAAAGTAAAAGCACATAGCCACACCCCAGATAGAAAAGTGGACAAAAGTTGAAAAAGAAATGAGGAAAGAGAGAGAGAGAGAGAGAGAGAGAGAGATGCTTAAGATAACGAAAAAGCGAAAAACATCCCTATTCTTCAGGTTTAACCCCTCCAATACGCACCCCCTTGTGAGGCAACTTGATAAGCTTCTGGTTCCGCTTAAGTTTTTTTTTTTTGTGTTTGGATGAGATGAGTTTTTTTTTGAGAATTTTTGAATTTGATTTTTGGGATAGTGAATTGAGAAAGAAATAGAGTAATGATTGAAAATTTG
Source organism: Rhododendron simsii (assembly GCA_014282245.1). Taxonomy (NCBI): domain Eukaryota; kingdom Viridiplantae; phylum Streptophyta; class Magnoliopsida; order Ericales; family Ericaceae; genus Rhododendron; species Rhododendron simsii. Next base: position 27,411,584 of record CM024958.1, on the reverse strand, counting down.
GGTAACGAGTGGAGAGAGATAAAGAGAAACAAGAATAATAATCGAAGAATAGAAAAAAAAATAAGAGTAATAATTAAAAGTAAAAATAATAAGTATTTTTTGAGTTGAATTTTTTTTTTAAAAAAAAGGCAAACCAAACAAAGCATTTGAAAGTTGAAACTGAAATGGTACTTTGGCTTGGTGGAGGTCAAGCTATAGATTTACCACTCTTGTTTCGTGTTATCTACAGAACTGCCATCTGGGCCCACAATTCTTAAAACGGTCACTATAATTAACTCTACTTTTTAGAACATGGACAATAATAAATTACTTATCCCGAAGATTTTGAAGCAAAAATTCTCTGTTTGTGGAATGTCATTAAAGAACAAGTGGTAGTAGCCATTAAAGAGTTGAGTAGGATTTGGGTTGGTGCATAAGTTTTGAATATTGCTGCATTTTGCAGGGGACCAGGGGTCGGTTTGTATCTCACCTAAAAAAAAACAGTTTAGTCCGGACCTGGGAATGTTGCGTTCTTGGCAGCGGTACCGAACGGCGTATTCGGCCTCTCATCTTGGCAATCGACGGCTTAGATCTTAATTCGAGCAACGGGCAGTCCTGATTTTAATGCACTTAGGCCCCTTTTGATAACAGTGATAGGTGAATGAGATTCATAAGGAGATGAGATTGGTAATGAGAAGGGATTGATAATGAGTATGTTTGTTTGGGATGAGATTAGATTATGGGATTTAATTGATAGAACGGATTGGTAATGAGAAGGGGTTGGGATTGGACTACGAATACCAAGTCCCAATGGGTATTGCTAATACCCCTATGGGCCGGATTGTTCATCTCATGGGACTACCAATTCGGACCAATTTTGAAAACCAAACAAAGAATACTAATACCATCACCGTAGCAATCCAATCCCAACCTCCAATCCGTTTATCAAACGGGGCCTCAGATTAAATCCAAGCCATCGATTTTGAAATGAACGGCAGGATGGACCGCTTGACATTGCTGCCAAGCACGAGCATCTCCCAATCCGTATTTGCCCACATACTACAAAAGATCAAAATCGTATAAGACGGTTCAATTTAAATCCGCACTAAAGAGAAGCCAAATCTTTTTGTTGGCACTTACAATTCTCTAACCATACTCAACTTTCGTCTAGTTATCTCTTAAAAACTTTCGTCTCATTATTTTGCGTCGTGAGTCTAGTTTGATAGTTAGTGCTAATAACAACTATTCTTGAACATCGAAATCGAATAAATATATTATATAACAATGTCAACTTTTGATATTTCGGTACGTGTTTAAAATAGTATTGACGTTACCAGTTGCGTCTTAGAATAAAGAATTAGAATAGGTAACCTGGTCCATTTTTTATTTCAAAATGAAGAAAGAAAGCAGGTGATCGAATGATAGTAATATGTTCGAATTAAGAGGTTTTTTTTTTTTTTTTTTTTTTAAACTTTGTTTGAATGAATAGTTGGGTATTACATCATTGTCACCTAGAATCCAATTAGTTTGCAAGTTTCACACAAAGGGGACAAAACCAAGTCTCTTAATAAGATGAGATCTTCCAATCATTAGTTCAAAAGAACTCTGGAAGTTCAAAATCCAGTTGGTGCACTTCCTATTTGGGTGGTCCAAAATTAATTATTTGAGACTGTAGTTAATGGGTGAGACAGTTTCCTTGTTTGCCCTCAATGTAGGGTCAGGGGAGAGGCCAATTATTCAATACTCGGAGTACCATGTGACATTGTCATCTAAGATGTAGTAGTATTCCATATGAATTAAAAATCATCGTCATACATCTTACAATGGGAGTTATTCTTTGTTTTCTAACTACTCAATAAAAGTGAACGGTAATGTCCCCACCGCAAATTTTGTGGCAACGTCAATAGTTAAGAGTACCACGTAAGCAATGCTACGTGGTACTCCGGGAGCACCAAATAATTGCTCGAGGGGAGGAAATTCACAAAATCTCCAAAGGTCCTACATGAGTACATGTCCATTCTAATTCACATCTACATGAGTAGATGTGATTAATCTTTGGCTATTATGAGATTTGGTGGGACTGGAATTAAAGTACCTAAATCGGCGTCAATGCGTCACAACCACGGCCTGACGCAAAAAACAGGGCGATCCATTCTCTGCCCCCTCTCTAGTCTCTCCCTCCCTCCCTCCCTCTCAATCCTAGCCACCATAACTTCTCGATCTTCTTCCTTCCCCTCCCCCGTGGGTTCCATACCCGTGTACGGCTGCGGGGAAGGGGGAGGCCATGGTACTACAGACTCTTTTTCTTTGTTTTTTTTTTTTTCCCTCCTTCCGTCTCTCTAGATCTACGACTTGTATCTGTGAGAGTTTTGTCTCTCGTTTAACAAGAGTTATTAGTTTCGTCTTTGAACGAATTTTATCTACAGATCGTAGGGGTGAGCAAATAATCCATTAAACCATGAATCCAGTCCAAACCAATCCAAACCGAATTATTTTGTTTGGTTTTTAAGTAGTGTGGTTTGGTCTTGGTTTTAAAAAATTCAAAATCGAGTTATATGGTTTGATTTGTGGATTTACATTAACGGTTACGGTTCCAAACCGATCCGAACCGTATATATACATTTATATATATATTTTAATTTAATATAGATACACCAATAAACATAGGCTATGCCATAGTGAATTAACTTCCTAATTTAGTACTCTACTTCACAGCTACATTCCTTTACTGCGAATAGTAATTGCCCTAAATTTCTATTAGTTCACAAGTTTTGGTGATGGTTAAATGAGGTTTTGCTGATTTCAATCGAATTCAAGTTGAATTTAAGTTTTGGTTTTGGTTTCTTTATCTATGCCATCCTAGCACCTACTTTAAATCATGCATAAAATTGATATTTTAACATCAAGCAAAACGTGGTTCAAAATCAGAACCGGATCTGTATCAATCTTAAAGATCTGGATTGGTTAGGTTGTATTAATTTTATGGATTCTTTGGTTCTCAAAATTCATAATCCATATGTATTGGTTTGGTTCTTGATTTACTACATAACCGAACCAATTCAGACCATGCTCACCTCTAACAGATCAGATCGGGTTCTCTCAATCGAGGTTGATTGACATATCTGTGCTTCAGCGTTCTATTCCTACGCGATATCTTTGGCGAGACAACTCGAGACAGCTTAGCAGATCTATAGTTCTTGGGAGTTCATTAATGCGTTCGTTCATACTTGGGTAGAGTGCATATGATCGTCTGGGTATTTGATATTTTTTGTTCTTAACTTTGCACTTTTTCTCGTTTGAGACTCCTAATTAGATGTTGGGCAGTTTAAAAGTGTCGTTATTGCTTCAGGCCGGTTAGGATGAAAGATATCGATTGACTTGTGATTTACTTGTTTTGTATTTGTTAGACGATTAGTTTGGCTTTGTCCAAGTTCTTTGTAAGGATCTCCGTTTTGTAATCGCCGCTAGAGTTTATAAATACAATCTTCTCACTTTTGACAAAAAAAAAAAAAAAACCACGGCCTGGCTAATCAATTTTTTTTTTCTTTTTCTTTTTTGTTTCGCTAGTTAGGGGTTACGGGCCAATTTACGTGCATCTCAACTATTTTCCTCTTTGGTCCGGTTAAAGACAAGTCATCCACGCCTAAATTAATTAAGAGATTCAAAAGAAATTTTTCTCTTGCAGTCGGGGCCCAAAAAATTGTCAAATTTCAAAATCAAGATATACTCTGGATTTACAGCTCATTCGTATTGCATTTGAACAACCTGATGACTAGTCAATTCCAAGTTGCAAATCACAAGGCAATCTTTTGTTATTGATTTGTGGCATTTTGGTGGTGGGCCACTTTCTACATCATAGCATCCAAATGTATGTAATGGTAAACAACCAAGTTCTCCACTATTTACCCACAAAAAAGACCAAGTTACCCATGGTATTCTTCTGTTACTTTGTTCCAAATATCTCCACAGTTGACATGATCAGTTGTTGTGCAAGAGCTTGAACATATGTACATGGGTTAAACGCAACGCGATCTCGATCGTCTGTACGAGAAGCTTAAATCGGAAGAACGGAAGCGTGAAATGCAGCCCAAAAAAACAAAATGTATTGGAAACAAGAAGTGTGAAAACGATGAAGAATCAATAACAAATGTAATTGACATCATGGTATGTATTTTTTTTTGAAATTTAATAAAAAGGAAACATGGCAGAAACTTCCTTGTGTTTGACTTTGTAAATTGTAATAGTATATGTTTCCAATTATTTCTTTCAAACATTGCTAAGTACGTAGTTGCCCAGAACTTCTCGTCTCATATTGAAATTGTACTATTTGGCAATAGGACCATTCTTGGACAGACCATCTTTGGACAGACCATCTTTCTTTTCTTTTTTTTTTGCAAAAATGAATATGATTTGACCAAATGACATCATTCAGCGCAAATTTATTTATTTTTGATTCCATGAATGAGAGTTTCGGAAGTTCCTACAAGATAAACGTTTCGAATTATCAAGTGCCCAAAGTGATATTACATTGCGCCTTTTGTATTCTGCATTCAAGATTAGAACATAAAAACTTATATTCAATTGGCACATCTATAATGTGCTCTATGTGGGCCGCTAACCAGTAACTGCTTGTTTTTTTGGTACGTAAGCGCTTTCTACTAGCAGTACGACATGGGATGAAGGGTTTTCCTTAATCAAGCTAGCTGAAATTTCCTGTTAAAAAGTACCATGCAGGCATGCATGGAGTGATGCCACAGGTTGAAGAAGGTGGGTGAGATGCATAAAGGGTAGACTGGGTAGGTGAAGCCATAAAAGTGAAGCATTTGATTTTGAACGTTTGTTCATCTCTCTGGAAGCATTTGGACAGAAGTGCAGTACAGCTGAAGTTGATGGAAATTTAATGCAAACACAGGCACCTTTTCTTTTCTTTTTTTTTTGGGTATCGGAGGAACAGTCCTACAGTTACTAAATGGATCCGACTGCACAACTTAAACCTCCGAGCAGTTGCGCGGCCATTTAATCACGGCCCTCCACTTACTTCAGGATACTCATCCTATGAAAAATCGAATCTCAAACCTTGAGAAGTACTTCCAAAATAAGTATCCGCCCGAACCAGTGGGGTGTGTCACTCGGCACCTATTGCCATCACTGGTTGTACCATATACTTTGGTTACCCATTTTCCTCTTAGTTCTTTTGCTGTTCTTTTTTTGTTTTCTTTATTCACTGAGAGAAGAGGGAAAGAATATGTGCTTGCTGTTGCTGGGCCAAGTTGAGTGCAAACAAAACCAGTACTTTAATATGTGAGGCAGAGGGATCGTCGAAGTGGTCGATCGGAACCGGGGGTCCTATGGTGCATAATTCGAACTGTTCATCTCAGCTATTAATGGTTTAGATTTCAGCTCAAATTTAATTTTATCTCAGCAACGGACGACTAGCTCGGAATATGCAAGAGCCAAAATGAAATTTAAATCATTGATTGCCGAGACAGATGGCCCGTATCGCGCATTACGGGAACTCCAAGTCAAGTGGTCACGGAATTTGAGAAATCTTTATGCTTCACTACATTACGTTTTGGAAATCCAGATTCTTCGCAGAAAAAATCTGCGTGTGCCACAGATAAAAAGATTTGAGTTTCGGTTTGTTGTTTTTCAAAATTAGTTGTACTGAAAACTTTCTTGGAATTATTTTTTGAGACAAAAATACTTGATCGTTTTCCGTATCTTTTCATTTTGTAATGGACATGGTTTTTGAGAATTGGCCGAATGAATCGCTACTTATCCGAACGGCGAACGTTATGTCATAGATTCCAGTCTCACTGCTGCAATTGCGTTGCGCGCTCGATCTTCCTTCATTCTCCAATAAATAAAAACATTTTTATTTGTTTTCATGCTATCTTCATGTTCCTCGCCTGCATTCTCACGATAAGGGCATGCTCCTTCGCATCCCATTCCAATGGCCAACCAAACTCTAACACAAATATATCATGTAGATGTAGCAAATTGACCAAAACAAAATTGCTATGGGTAACACCATTTGGTGTACACCAAATGTACACTGCCTTTTATAGGACCCACTTAGAGATAACACACAAATGATCTGCCGCTCAACTTTTTCAAAACATTTTTTTAAAGCATCCTTGTAAAAAATCAATTCGGTTGGATATTGGTAAATACTTGATCAATTTTACGCCCGATTTGCAGATAGGAAATTGGGTGTAGAATTGATCAAGTCTTTTACCGATATCTGACGGAGCTGAATTTTTACAATTATTAGAGCAGTTTTTTTTTTTTTGTTGAAAAGGGTACTTTGCATGTATTTGTACTGTTTTAATTTTTACCGTGCCTAAGAAGCATAGCTACTCTAACAAGTAGGAGTACTAACAACGTAGTGAAAAGTAGAACAACGCCGTTTTGGCACGACTGCTCTAACAAGTAGTAACAATGTTAGGGTTTTTTTCTCCCAATAATATGAAATGGGAATTAAGCTGGCAGCAATCAGGGCCCTTGGGGGCTAAAAGGGTGTATGCAAAACAATCGCAAAACGGCGTCGTTTTGGAGCCCAATATTAACACAAAAAGGTCAGCACCGCCTCAGCGTCCGTTATTTCCTGTACGCACGAACTTCATATCTTGCAATACTTTAGCACGAAATTTGCTACATTGTCGGAGTATATATTTTCACAATTTTTTTTTTCTCTCTAGAGTACTCTTCAAAAAGGAATGAATAATTGTCTGAAAAGTTGGGTCTATCAAAATCCCCTGCAAGTTTGTACAAGCCCAGGCCCAATGCCTTATCACTTCTGTCAAAACCAAACAAAACATCATCGTTAAGTAATTAATTTCCAGTAAGGTGGTGTTCTACTTAAAAAAAAAGTATTTTTTTTTTCAAACGAAAATAATTTCAAATTAAATATTATGAAAATAGAATTTTTTTTGTACCGTTTAAAAGATCTTAATGAGATGTATCAAACAAAATCCATATTGATAAGTAAACACATGATTTTTGAACTTGAAATTACTTTCTTTTTCAAGAAATTGCTTTTCGGAGAAACCGGAACACCCTCTAAAACAAGAATAAAAACATTCTTGTTAATTGTCCATTTGTGTCTTTTTTTGTGAAGAAAAAAAGTGTCAATTTTTAATTATCTTCTCGAGAAAGGTAAAGGAATTCTGGGAACAAGAAACAAACAAAAAGGTGTAAGGAAAAGTTTTTTCGAATTCCGATAGAAGTCAAATTAAAGCCATGGACTTCTCTTAATTAATTATACTGTTTAATTAATTACCACCCGTGCAGCATATCATTTCTATTTTAATAATAAAGGCACCAGGGTTATTGTGGTCAATATTTGGAATTTAAGAGTTTGTTCTCTTTTCAAGGTTTTAGGTAGGAGTGTAAACGATTCTACTATTTAATTCGGTCTGGGCATTTTTTTCTAATGAAAAACCGGGCATTTCAATTTGCACATTTTTATTTTTACAAAACAAATCAAAATAGCAAATGTAGTAAAATCAACAATTAACAGTTGCTCTCTAAGAGAAAATAGCAGCAACAGTAGCATAACTTTCTTGCTAACCAAGAGTAAGAAAAAAACTAAAACAACCATCGAAAAGGAAAAAAAAAAACTGTAGCAAATGTGCAAGAGATCTGGAGAGGAGGCGGGCGCCGCACATCAAAAATCTTAGAGAATGCTCAGAATAGGAACCCTATCGATCTATATTTAATTGATATCGACAAATATAAATTTGATTTGGTCCAGTTTATTCTGGAGTGGATGATAACCAATCGGATGGAAGCGGTTTTTTCGGTTTGGCCAAAACTCAAATAAGACCAAACCGTTTACCTCTCTCTGGTTTCGGTTTTCAATTCGGTTTACAGTTGTTTTTTCGCCTCTAATTTCAGGTTCAGAACCTCCTAGGAGCTATCAATTCTTACAGAACCGTCTAGACTGAGCTTTGCCCCTACCGATTAAATGGGTCCCCTACAAGTAGATAGTGAAATTGGTCTTCCATAAATTATTTGAAGTGCGCAAAAGTTTCGACACCCTCTAAATAAAGAAGTTCTCATGAAAAGGGACAAAAACAAAGACAGAAAAAGATTGTTTCATTATCAAGTAAAGGTGATATCACATTCCTTATGGAAATGCCCATTGTTATGAGAGAGTTTGTACTTAGAGATAACCTGAACATTAGGCAAGTTTTAGACTAGGCTTAGCAGTTATTTTACTTTCTTGCACACTATGTATATTATGTTGATACTCTTGATGTGGTACTTTGTTTCGTAAGTATTTCGTGAATTTCTGTTTGACGGGAAGAAAAAAAAAGGTGATATCATCAAACATAAAGTTGCATGGGAAAAGAATATAACACAAAAGTAAACAAGGAGAAGAAGAAAACCATCTCAATGGAATTAGATACCTCGTTGGTGTTGATGGGTTGGGTTATGGGCAAAAGATTAGTTCTATCAACGACATGGTGTTTGGATTTAAACGAGTCATAATTAACCTAGTGTCTTTATATCTTTAAAAATTGCTAAAAGAGAAGGACAAAGTCTTACGGAGTATTTTTTTAAGTGAGATTTGGAATTTGGAATAACTTTATTTAGCTTCCAAGAACCACAATCCAAAAGATCGCTTTTCAATGCACTTTTTGACTAAACCAACTTACAACATTTATTATCTTCATAAACAATCAATTAATCCTTAATTAGTACGTAGTGTATTAATTAATGCTATAAATATATACATCAAATCCATTCCCACAGAAGCCAAACATTCCAAACCTTAGGGCCATTGTGGGTTATGCCTGGTCGTTACCTTTAGAGCCCAAAATTAGTCGAAATGCATGTAAACTAGCTCAGATATCCGGTTATCTAAAAAATATACCATTAGTTTTTTTTATACCCCATTAGTAATTGTTTCTTTTTTCGGTTTGAAATATTTTTAGGCCGGAACTCTATGAATTTTATGTTGTATTCAAGGTGTTTGTACGAATGTCTAGATGGAATAAAGAAATACTATATATATAGATGATCTTGATTATATTGCATGGTGCTTTTAAAAACAAACAATTGAATCTTGCTAAAAAGTGAATTTCGAGCCATCGCGATTTCTTGAATACCGATGTTCGAGACATGCCTTTTAACATATATATGCTCAGTGGCATGCACATAGAAAATCTAGCTAGCTTATTGTGCCAAAATTATTTTACTTCAAATACTACTTATTGTGATGCACTTTAGTTTCGAAAATACTACTCCACTTATTGTGCCAAAATTATTTTACTTCAAACATTCATCTCGTAGAATTTAACTTGTTTACATACAAAAAAAAAAAAAATGAAAACACTTATCGTGTGTATCTCATTATGTACAAATTTTCTTACACTTTATAATGGGTACAAAAATAGGAGGCATTGATATCTCTAAACTTTGTACTCCATATTTTTAAACCCCATGAGATTTGGCCAAGTGGGAATGAGACAACAACCATGCCGACCAGAAAATCACAAGGTCAAATCTCACAAAGGCTCAAGCGTTCCAAATGTCAGAGCCGCTGGAGGTTTGTCCATTACGAAGCTTCTAAATACGCAAACATAATTTCTTAGTACACACACAAAGCAGTTTTTGTACATGTATGTGTACTTAGCTGAGTGGCGTGTGTATTTCGAAACTCCCTTTACCGGCCTACTTGCCAAGGCTAATAACAGCATTTCTTATCCTTGCACATTCATGTTTGGAATAACAGTAAAGCCATCAGAACCCCTTCTCCCTTTCAGATGACCAAACCTGAATAACAAATTTATTCTTTTCTTTTTTTCTTCCCAGTTCGTATTCAACTCTTCAGCAACCAACTGGGATTACTGTAGGGTTCATTTTGTCCTCCCAAGTCCCAACTTCCCAGCGTGGGAGAATAGACAAGTTATATCGGTAATACCATGTAATCTATATCAGCGATACCATGTAATCAGTTTATCAACCGTATTGCAATTGACGTTATTCATTAGTATGCGGTGGGATTGATGAAAAACAAGAGGTTACGCCAAGTCTCATTTCAGTTTTTCTATTGGCTAGTCTATCACGTGACAACGAAACTGCACCATAATGATCTAGTAAAGTATACAGGAGAAGATATGCCAAATGAGTTTATAAACAACAAGACAAGAAATTCACTAGTTAAACAAATCCAGCAATACGAATGCACATATCAGGTGCAATTTTAACTAGGAATGTAGAATCAGTAAGTGCTAAACAACTACAGATAAATCTAGCCAGAAAAACAAAGAAAAAAGAAAAGCAAATAGCAAAAACGAAGGAAGACCGATACAAGAAAGGGAACGGCGATGCTCAGCAGCTCTCAATCTGAACTCAAATAGAGAGAGAGAGAGAGAGAGAGAGAGAGAGAGAGAGAGAGAGAGAGAGAGAGCGCAATTGCTCAAAGAATTTTCACAGTGATGCTGATTTTCAAAATTGTATAGGTTCTTTTTCATGTAAACTCAAAGACAGGAAGTGTACTATGTATGCCTGTATCTATAACTGCAATTACAACACAATGAATAGACCAAAACCGATCGATACAATTATGGAAACTGTGAAGACAAGGAAGTTGAATACAACAAAGAATGGGTGTGTTATAGTTGGAACACAATACCCAGAAATGTTTCATTCAGTGTCTTTATCAGGACCAATATACATAGTACAAAATGCTGAAATCAAGATAAGAGAACACCCAACAACTCTGCCAAAGGATGGAGCTATTCTTTGCAAACCCATTCCCCACAATTGTGATAGGGCAGCCTGAAACACACAAAAAAAATATGCAGAGATCATTTATAGTAATTTAAAAGAGATATATCAGGCCTGAGGATCTGATCTTGTAGTCACCATAAAATAAAGCATTACGGAAGCTTTTATTCATTCAATGCCAAACAATGTATTCATAGATATAGAACAACATCATTAATCAGGCCCTAGCGAAGACAATGAGCTTTATTCAATCACCACTACAAGCATACCAGCAAAGGGACCATTAGATCTTACAGTCTCTCGATTCTCTCATTTGGCATCCAGACTCCAGATTATTGTGAAACCCCAGCAACAATCTCATGCATCAGTGATGTAAAAACTATAACATCTAACAATGGATTGAAGGATAATTAGGGGAATATCTTTCCTCAGGAACATCATACACATCTAGAACTGAGAGTATTCTTGCAGAAAATTGCAGAATTCTTCCCCTTAAATATTTACGTAATCAGAAATGCTTATGTTTTAAGAAATGTGGAACTATCAGGAAACAGGTTTCATGCGTTTTTGGCATGTTTAGGTGCTATAATGGCATACAAGTTTGTATTAGCTTTAGTTCATAAGTGAAGTTCTGTAAAGAAGCAACCTGTGGCGCTAACCTCATATATAACTAATCCCTCTAATTTATTATTGATAAAAGGAAATCATCAAAATTTAATCTTTCCCTCCCATCTTTTCTCTCTTCTTTTCAAGTCAACACATAGGGAGCAAGATGGACCATAGGTTAACTTGAGAGCTTCTGTGCAAAAATTTGCAATTGTTCTCTGCTATAATGTAAACAACTTGTTCATGAAATGATGTCACAGTAAATACAAATACAGCTGCATACATGAACCATACCTCAACATACTGAATATTTGCAACTTTGCTGGTTTTCTCAAGCTGAAGACCACGTGCTAATAATACCTGCAATGCAGTAAGTGCTCGTAAACCCAAATACAGCTGAAACGTGCTCAGAAATATCAGAGACATACAGGCCACGCTCTCATGAAATGTTTACAAATTCATAACAGACGCCCAAAAGCTTCCAAAAAGTAACTGAGAAATAAAATCAGCACAATACCTCTGCGAAGAAGGCCATTATGCCCAAGACAACCATAAGAACGAAAGAATAAACATTAGGTAGCACAATATCCTGCGTGAAAGAAGTGAAATCAGCTTGAGAAGTGCCAGAATATTAACAATCAGAATGACCAAGATAGTCTTGAGTCCTTGACTCTCGTATAGTAGTTCTGTAAGCAGTAGTTTATTCAACAAAGAAGAAATCAGGCTTCGAGCAGTTATACACACAGTTTTTGCAGTAGCATGATACCAACAAAATGGCACCATTTAGTTTCCATTTTCTCGGATGAGTTGCATTTAGGCAAAAATGCCACTACTTAGTTTGCATTTTTTCTGGATGAGTTTTGCGCAGCCGAGAATGAAATATTTGTTAACATTTAGCTTTCATTTGTTGGGATGAGTTCATTGAGAAAACAGCCAAACCAACAATCAAAAACAGAAAACAGAAAACGCAAGACACAGAGATCTTTACGTGGCTCCCCAATTATGTAGTTGAGAACCTCCAGAGCTCACACCAGTTTCCACTATGTAACAAACGAGGAATGGAGAGTACAAGTTACATCAACTGTGTATAGCAAGTATTTATAACCTACGATTTATATCATCAATAAACCATAATACCCCTGACTAATTTAGGGGGCACTGCCCCCCGGAGACCTGGCCGGGAAAAACCCTGAATAATCAGAGAAGTGCAACTTAAACTGAATAAGGTTTGCAAACTCAACAGAGTTCCGCATAGGCAAGGAAGATATTTTCTCCGGAATACTTTCAATGATACTGTTCAGTTAGTGTTTTATTTGGACAACTTACGTGCAGGCGGAAAAGATTGTTTCCTATCATGTATTCAACTAATCATCAAATCTTGTAGCTCAAATTCGACGGGAGTCCATAACCATAATCCATCTTAGAGGTCTAAATATGTGACCTTGACATAAAGCCAAAGATGTATTTTTAAATTGGGGTAATGCTATGAATATTTGGCATTCATTGGTGGCGATAATATCTCCAAACAATTCATGAAAGGACAGCAGCGGTCAAGGCCACTAAGTCAATGATTCAATTCCTACCTCCAGAAACCTCTTTGAAGTCAACAAACTGAAAGTTCAATTATTCACAATCAATTACAATACGAACTAAGGCTCGGTTTGGTTTTGTTTAGTTACAATGCGAACTAGCTAGAGTTATGCTGATATCACTGTTCTTATCGTTGAGTTGACTAGGTTACATTGACCATGACATGAACTTACCTCAAAGGCAAATGTACATATTACTGAAGCCGGGCTTGCAAGTATTCCAAATGAAAAAACAGTGACCCTGAAACAAGACAGCAAGTGTGCTCTGTAAACATGACTGAAAGAGTGTAACTAAATACTTGACATAACAATACAAGACTTCATTATTTCACAGCAATATTGACAATTGCTTATACAACACATAGACAAACGAGCAATTCATTGTACTCAGCAAAATATAGAACTAGCCTATATTTTGGCCTTTTCAAATACCATATGGACAAAGTACTAAATAATCCCCTTACAAATTGCCATTGCAGTAGTTTCAGCAATGTAGCAGAAAGAATAATAGAAGATAACAGCAGAAAAATATTGACTCATACTGCTCGCTTTCTATCATTTTTAGCTTCAGTAAAAGAGCAAAAGGAAATTTTATCATATGTTCATTTACCAACTATTGCGATCATTGCTAGAAGCCCAAACTAAATTTTTTCTTTTTCTTTCTCATATAAGATGCGTGGAACTTGATATTGAAGATCAAGGAAGCATGCTAATGATGGACTTACACAGGTTGATCAGATGCCTTTGCTCCTGCCCTTATGAGACAGTAGCTGATTCCACCAGTTATTGATGAAAACAAACCAATCAATACTGCATAAATATGATGGCTTCCCTGAGTAGACAAATCAGTTAATTCTGCAGCTTTAGCCAGCCATCCTGCAGGAAGTTAACTAGAAAAATGACGAATTTCGGAAAGAGATCATGCAATAAAGGCCATTATTTCCATTGAATGAAGTTTTTTCTTTCTGCTTGTCCATCATGTACTTTTAATACCCATCAAGTCCTATGCCTTCAATATCACGGTAGCTGTAAAGTATTCAATATGGTTTTCATTCTGCTTGTCCATCATGTACTTTTAACACCCATCAAGTCCTATGCCTTCAATATCACAATAGCTGTAAAGTATTCAATATGGGATATAGCCTAGTTATAACTTATAAGCAGGACTTAGCAGCAAATCTCATAGTGAAGCGTGCGACACAGACTGCTATGCATAAACTATAAAAAGGGTCCACAAAAATGAAAACCATAGCACAAGGGTGCATGTGGACGAAAGGTAAGGAAGAGCGTCGTCTGAACTTTCTGTTAGAATGAAGCAAACTAGATTGGAAAATAAAAGCACAAATATGTAATAACAGGATTACAAGTGCTTGTCTGTGTGCGTGTTTATCAAAGAGAGATTTAGAGAGAACAAGACTGCACCTTGAATTTTGTATAACCTCAACTAAATTCAAAATCACCCATACGGATTACAACAGTCCTCCAAAATTGAACATGTCGAGAAATCGAGTTCATGCTGACAAACTAATGTTTCTTCTTTCGGGTTGGGGATTAGTGTTTTTTGATTTGGGAGGGTGGGGGATGGGGGCTTTTCCCTGAAATTACATTTAATTCATAAGCAGTTTAAATTGATGGAGCTAGTTTTACCTGTACAATACAAACATCAAATTTACAAAATATAGATGAAACAGGGTCATGAGAGCACAAAGAGAACATCTAAATCCCATCCGCTAGATGAATTTAATTTAGGAGTCAATTTTGAACCTTGTCTGATTGTTGCCTACAACGCATCAAATTTTATCATGTTTTGCAAAGTACAGTCGCATAAGATAACATTACGAGATGACCAGGTAATAGATTTAATCATTGTCCACTAGATGACTTCAATTTAGGAGTCAGTTTTGAACCTCATCATATTGTCGTTTACATGGCATTAAATTTTATTATGTTTTTCAAAGTAAAGTCACATAAGATAACACTACGAGATGACCAGGTAACAGATGTAATAATCGTTCAATTTCCTTTGTGCAGAAAGAGAGAGAAGCATGAAATGCATGGCATCAAACAAAAATAAATGCAGATAAACAGATAAGACATTGACGATGATCAAATACAGGAAATGCCGACCAAGACTCACTACATGAAAAAAGAACAGAGAATTGAATGGATGTTCCATGCTATCGATTTCGTAAAAACCTTAGGCATCGGATCCAACTATTTAGGGTAGAGGGTTCATTAACTCACTTCTGTACCTTGTGTGGTAGTCATTGGCCGGAAAATGAAGAGCACACCGAAGAAACTGCAAGCAAGACCTGAGAAACATACGAAGGTTGAGCAAATAAGTATACTATCCATATCTCATTTTCTGAGCAGTGAGAAAGATATCTAGGGGTAAGGAAGGTATGACGGAAGGGGAGGACATTTATGGGCGGGGAAGGGACTCGAGTCCAGAAGGGCATAATAAATACCTCCAATCCCCCAAGTTTTCCTATCATTTATCCACCTTCACCCCAAAGAAATGAACATATGGTTTTAAAAAATAGTTGATAAAGCTGGACACAATGACCTTGGACTTCTTTGCATGGCAAAAAAGTCACTATTCTCTAACAAACATGATGTTATTCGTCTATGGAATAATCTAATCTCAGTCTAAGATATACGGGCTCGAACAGAAAGATTGATAACGAAAAATTCAGAAGAAAACTGTATGGCGGGCTGTCACTTGTCAGGGATTGAACTCCTAGAAAGTGGCCCTATATTAAGTTCAATTATTCCAGTTGGCAGCTATCTTGTTTACATTAAATTTGGGGCCATGCATATGAACTTATGTGCTGATTACACAAAACTGCTCTCAGATTCTATGTTTTAACATGTAGTACAACCTATTAATGGTGCAAAATATATACCTCCTATTTCCGCAATTTTCAACTTTTCACGCAAGATAACTCTTGCTGCAAGGGACGCCATGATTGGAGTTGTAAAGCTCAATATAATGGCCTGGGACAGTGGTAACCTCTGAATGCTGGAGATAAAGAGCAACTGGTTACACTATATCAAGTTCCAAATAAAGCTACAAACAAACCATTGCAAGGGCATTAAAAGATGGTATGCAGCACAAAACCGTCAAACGAGAAAAAAAATCCAAAACGAAGACAAACCGAAACAAGATATTCCAACTCACAAAGCACCTGCCCCCAACCCCACATGTGCCTAGCAGGAAAGAGAAAGAGAAAGAGGAAAGGAGAAAATTGGAAGAAATAACTGTTATACAAGGAACTTTACCGTGGAGGACTACTAATGTATTTATCATTTTATGCAATTGAACAAGACATCGTTTCAAAAGACAGGAGGGGCAATAGGACAATGACTCCCTAGAGCTCTTACCAAGGGAGCCTTATGGTAACCTCGATATTGACTCCTTCATCCCAGTTGGGGCTTGAAGAAGGGCCCAAGGACTCAGTTGAAGTGGTCGCAAAGGTAGCCTTCCAAACCCTGTGGTTTTGGGAGGAAGTTTACATGTTTGGGCCAGAGGAAGGGAAGGAGGTTAAATGGTCATATCCAATAACGCTTGGAAAGGAAAATAGAAATGTTAGATTTTTTTAAGAATGTGAGCTCCGTAGTGGGGAATGGACAGAGTAGATCCACTTTTGGCATAATGGTGTGGGGGTTATCCCATTGCCCTAGAACATTTTCAGGCAGATGAGGATTCTGGCAACATAAGAATGTCTTTGTTTATATCGCATAATGACTCGATAGTATCATGGGCCTATTTCAGTTGAGCAGGGGTTTGGGGCTTGGGAGCGAGCTTATAAATGAGGCTTTAATCTGACGAGAAATGCGAGAATAAAGGGGCAATTCAACACTCTTATCTTGTTCAGAGAGGAAGAATTCACAAAGATCTTTTATTGGAAGAGCGTTCGGAGGTCAAGGGGGTTTCTTCATTTGGGCAGTAGCTTTATATTGTTGTGCATAGGAAGGTAGAAGAGAGTGAGTCCCAATTAGGCCATTGTAAGGTGGTTAAGGATTGCTGTCAGGAACTTTCTACTTTTCTGATCTTGGCTTAAATTGAACCCGGTCAAATAGTCACGCTTGATGTACATGTTGGAGCAAATGAATCAACAATACTTTACAATGTACAGACGTCAAGACATAGGCTTGAGATTCTTTTACTTCATTCATTCCATCTTCACTTTATTATTTGCAAATTATCATTCTTCTACATTCTTGTCGTGGGAGTGCGAAGGGTGCCAACCTGTCTTACAGAGTACAGGTGTCCAGCTCGGATGTGCCTAAGCACCAGGTTCATCACATTCTGGTGTCAATGAAACTGCGATACAACTAGATTTCATACTCCTCACATATTTCTTTAATTCTGTAAGGGCAACATGAAGTTTGTGTCTTAGAATTACACAACACAATCAAGTAATCAACTACTTATTTGCTGCATTAACGTCTAATTATCCGTTTTGGACACATACCCCACACACATACCCAAGTGTTAAGTGCCTCACACAGTGCTTAAAATGTTTAAAAACTGAAATGCGACGTCTTTTTCAGCGCATAAATAGAAGTTTTATCACAGACCCTAGATATATAATACACTTACTTACTAGTTATCTGACTAATCTGTTTGGATCATGTCTAACTACACATAACAGCCACAAATCTCACATTCTTACCAAAGTGTCAAGTGCGCAACACGGTTCGCAATTCTTAGTTGCAGGAACCTCCTATCAAGGTGGCGAATCCACCTCAGAACCTTGCTCCCACGCTCCCAAGTCAGATTCTCCTCGAAACCTCGCTCCCATCGAGAAAGGAACCCGCTCCCAACTAAGATAGAACGTTTTAGGCATATAAATTCCAAAAGTAACTATAAGGTACCAGAAAAATATCTACCCAAATCTGCTCAAGTACTAATTATAAACATGAAACTTATTTATATCCCCTAAAAGAAAAATTGCAATCAATGCAATGGATAGGAATTACAAATTACAACATTTTCTAATATTTCATATTTATTTGTCTATATTATTCCTAAACGCTTCCACTGGCGCTCCCAAACGAGGAGCTTCTATGATCCTCCGCTCCCCCACCTCCGCCCCTGATCCCACCCCCACCCCCGCTTCGTTCAACTAAGGTTCGCATATTCAGAAAAATCAATGTCCAAGAAGCATAGATGGTGGCTTTTGCTGTTTCTGTTCCTTTTAGTCATATTCATTGATGCACATTTTTTATTGCCTTTTTAATACAACATACTTATTCAAGAAAGAGAGATGGAAAAATACACATACAGCATATATATAGGAGACTAATGTTGCAAAAATGGCCACTAAATAATGGTAAGCTACTAGTATACATAATCAAATAAAGGAAAAGAGATTAGAGAAAAATTTTGGCTCAAACATAGACAAGGAAATCAGCTAGACAAAATAATTTTCAGTTCTCAAAACTTTAACTGTTTCGAGACTTATGTTCTGCAGATTTGCTTCACATTTTGTTTGCACGTCACACTCTCTTAGGAACAAAGACTACAGATTTGTCATCTTGTTTTGTTAAGATCAGTGAAATAGCATGCATACATTTTTCTTTTGCTTTTTCTTTTTCTTTTAAGATGGAGATGTAACTATCTGAATAAGTGGTAACGAGACAACACCACACAAGGTTCCAAATAAGGAATTGAGATTTACGCAATGGGACAGCACTGACAAAGCTAATTGCAGAGAGAATAATTCACTAATCGTGGTATATGTAGCTTGGCCAAGTATGCTTAAAGAGTTCCACAGTATGTGTTACCCAGTCAGAACTTATTTTTAAAATGGCAAGCTGATATGCTATTGCTGATATGCTATTATGGTAACTTACTAGTATGATCACAAAAGTTTAACAAAGGACTAAGATTAGTAAGATATCCTATTAATTGGCAGAATTTGATTACTTTTACGATACATTGGCTGAATTTCCGACCTTAAAGTTATCTCGCATATTCGGTAACGTTGCCTTATATTACTTTCCCATTTGACAGTAAAGAACAGGACAAGCAATGGTCCCCAACTGCATAAAAGCATTTCATAAAATTGGGGAGACAAAAATAGCAGTTGTCATGCTGTAGAGTAGGCAAGAGTTGTAGAACATACCAATAAACAAAACTCAACAATGACAGGTATCCTACAAGAGCTCTTGAAACCAAAAGGTTCCTGTTTGTTTGCCCAAATATTGGCTGTCCACTCCTTCTCAGCCACATAAATGACAATATCGCAATAATTGTACATCTTGTAGTTGTTATCTCAAAAAGAGGTATTGCTTGCACTGCCATTGCAAAACATAATAAATATTACTTGGTGGATGACAGTAAGATATTTTGCTAACCACATACTAGATGGGAAGATACCAAATGCCTATAGGAAAAAAGTTGAGACACAATTCTAGAACTTGGTCACTTTTTTTTTTGCATCAAAGTTTTAAGCTTCTGGAGAAGAGATAGATTCATCTAACAAAGGAAAGACAAAATTCTTATAAGCGTCAAGATAGCAAGATAATTCTCCCTGGTCGATACAGCATATAGTGTATCTTTTTCAGTAAAAAACTACAGCGTCCCTACTGTCCAATGGAACTTCAGTATTTAGAGTGCAGACAAGTTTCACTATCAAAAGGATCAACAGGTTGAAAGAAACTAAGAAAGTACACATTAATTGATTTACCCCTGGAATGAGTTTTCCCATAGCCCACTTTTGGAGGCCAAAGGAGAACACCAGACTATGAACTCCAGAGGGCGGAGACATTAAGCATTACCCCCTGTTTGCATACATCAAATTCAATAGGTCACTATCATTCAAATTATCGCTTGTGCTTCTGCATGCTTCTCCTTCCCTAAACTTAGAACATCGTGATGTCATTATGGAATATCCCAGCCTGTCAACATAGCATATGACCATGAAGCTCCTATAAGGCAACAGAGGAAAAAGCTCAAGACAAAGCTCAAGACGTCCTCTTTGTCACATATCTTTGCACATTACAGCAAGGTAATAACTCAATAATTTTGTGCTTCTATTGTCTGGAGGCTAAACTCAACCCTAAGATACGCAACTCAATTTGCCACACAAGAAAATGGAGTCGCATGGGTAGGACCTTAAAGCAACTTTCGTTTGTTTACCTGGACATCTTCTCAACTTTCTGTTAGAATGTTATTCAACTTACTCATCAAAAAAGTAAGACAAGCTTTATTTGTACTTAATATTAGTTCCAAAAGCAAAAATCAATAGCCTAGCTAGATTAAATTAATAAATTGGAAAGGAGAATGTGAAAAACACAAGCTCTTTCAACATATTTATCCTAGAATTAGATGTATCATGGAATGCTTTTTAAAAAACTATAACAACCGCAGAAACTCTTCTCAGTCCCTCTTTCTTTACGTCTACTCAATAATGTCATATTCAGTTTCAACTCCAACTTTAATGTACAGGGAGATCACAGCATGTTTTCCAGCTTTATCAAGTCTTAGAGCAAGTAGAGGAACATCATCCTGCGGTCCCTATAACCTAAACTAAGATATGGTTCCACAGTTTATTGCTGAAATTTGTTTCATTCTCTTTTGCAACTAAGAAATCCAAATTATGATGTGTAAACAGAATAACAAATTATAACAGCAAGCTTCCAAGTGAATAGTGTACTAACCAGAAAAAATATCGGAAAGAACTTCCATGATACAGTAGATAGTAGATGAGAGGGCCATGCATAGTAGACCAGAATACCTTGATCCACTCCATGCCCATGTGAAGAATTGTGTAAAAAGTGAGATCTCTGATTCCGGTAATCTTATAACTTGATCCTGCAAATGGACAACAATGTAGTAATGTACCTAAAATACTTTCTCCATTTTTGTATCAGACTGACTCACGAAGTTGACTAAAAGAGACCTCGCCAACGCCAAAGAATACATTTGATTGCTGGATTATCATTGGGGACGATTGAAGATTGGGGATTACAAAGGCGGATAGAGGTGGCATGTGGGGTCCATGAAATTATGGATGGGATTACACCGACCATATGAGTACCTATTTACCTATTCTCTATGTGGTTAGAGTGGAATAAAGAATTGGAATGAAGGGACAACATGGGGAGGGACTAAATGGCCCCGTACTCCCTTATCTCAAGAATATGGTTGTGCAACGAGGATGGGACTAGGTTGGGAGAGGGAAACATGATCACCCCAAATGTTCCTTACTCCCACTCTAGCCGGAGTGAATTTGGTTATGCCCAAAGGGGATCAAATTCAGATGCATTCACGATGGCACTCTGGCAAAAAACTTGAGGGATTCCATCTAGCTCAAAAATGTCTTTGCTCACTCTGTGATCGTACAATCTATTTCAAAACAAAGTCAAAGATTAAGAAAGTATAAAATAAGATCATGGGCAAATTCCATGAATCTTGGTTCAATTGAATCTTATAATCCTTGCTTCAGTCAAATTTCGCGATTATTTCCATGATCTATGTATGCCATACTTACTTCAAGACTCATGTGTTGTATGCTAGCATTATATGGGCGGTGTTCGTTCTATACGAACTATCAACTTGAATGAAAAGATGTAAATTGAGGCTTTGAGTGCGGACGTAGGACAAGATGGCAAGATGGGCCGAACCACGTTAATTGTTGTCCATTAACTTTCTTCGATTGTTCCTTCCTATCTTTCTCTATCCGAAATTCAACATGTTATGTGTAAGCATAGATCATGTGTACAAACCTCACCGCCACCTGACTATTTAAACTTGCACGTGTTTGTGCGGAAGTTTCCTGTCTCTCACCTTAAGCTGTTAAATGCATTGGCAGTAACAGTTTAACAAGAAAAAAATCTTCTGATTCAGCTTTCACAAGATGCCGGTCATTGCAGCATCTCTATTTCATTATGTTTCTTAAACACAGAGCTTAAATCAACCTTACAACAACATAACCAATCATTCGAAATCGTACTTACACCAGTTATACTCCCTCCGTTCCTAGTAGAGAGTCCACTACAAAAAGATGTGCAATTTTGGATTAAAAAAAATGTACTTCCCTGCATCATTTTTTAAATTTTTTGACACCAAATTAAAGAACTAGGTATTAAGGAATTTAAAAAACCATGCAGAGAAGTACTTTATTTTCTGATCCGAAAATTGCAATCTTCTCGTAGTGGTTTTCTCTTTTAGAAACAGAGTTGACTAGTTTCTTTGTAACTCGGGTGGGCCAACTTACACGCACCTTGAAAAAAGTCGACTAGTGGGGGCGCAATTAAAGCCGGTACAAAAGTCCCATATGGACTGACCCCCTAAGAGTTAAATACTCCCCGGGAGATTTCGAACCAGAGAACTAGGAGGTAGCAAACCGTAAGTACAACGCATTGCGTTGACCAACCGATTGGGGTTGTTGAACGAGTTATAGCTCAAGGCACATTCTCATCTAAATCACTGACAGTCACTCAAACACGTAGATAAAAAGCCAACATATAAGCATAATAATATGCAGTAGAATAAGGAGTATACCCTGTACGGTTTCCGTCTGGGGTAGGAGATGGCGAAGATGTTGATCTTGGGCTTCTCCAATGGGGCCAACAGAGGGGCTATTTGCTCCTGTAGAATTGAATCAGGACTAGATTCGTCCATTGACGCCGCGACTAGTTCCACCACGTGGACATCGGCCAGTTCTCGATCCTCTCCTCCGTCGTCGCCGGAGATCGGCTCTGAGGAGGACATTCGATCGCTCTCTTCGTTTCAAGAATTGGCAAAACCCTAATTGCGAAATGGGAGATCGGATCGGTTTGGGGTGAAACTCGGAAAGTAGTACTAGTGCAATTGCGCTCGGAAGCTATGGATGGCGTCGTATTCAATCGCAAGAGGGAAGACTTTTTTATTTTTGATTTTTCCGTATTTGTTTTATTTATTTATTATGGGAATTTTATTTAATTTTTATGCATGCAGTTGTGGAGTTTTTTCTGATTGGTTGAGTGGAAAACAACTTTGAAAGCGACATCTAAACGGTCAATTGCGACCCAACGGCTGGGGATGGGGCCCACTGCAAAAAGATCGATCCCGTTTAGTCCGGCCGTGGGTCCACGCGTTGAACGTTCGATTTTCCACGCTCCCGTATGAACTGGGGGATGGTGTTGCCCTTTGAGATTGTTCCAGGCGATTGGGGTCTGCTTTGGTCTCGTTTTAACGATTGGAATTGTTTGCTTCATAGAGTTCGTTGAGTAAAATAATTATGAAAAAAAATCAGTTTGATCGGATATCATTAAAACTGCGTTCTCTTGAATTTAATTTAAACTTAACTTAAATCTACGAGTTTTGTTCTTATTCGAATTTTTTTCTCATTTGTTAATTTTGTGCCAAACTTTTGTAAGTTATTAATTTGTCATTATTTTTGGCTAAAAATGGTTATTTCTCAAAATACTTTGGTAAAAATAAAAAAAAATTACTTTTCCGATTCCTCTAGTCGAAACGAATCAAAAACCCATAACAATTTGGCGCAAAACTAATAAATTCAAAAAAATTCAAATACAAAAAAAAACTTTCAAATTTAAGTTAAGTTTAAGTTATTTAAGAGAATGCAGCCTAAGTATCTAATCGGGACACATATAACTTAGCAATAATGAATTCCAATGGAGCAGTTATTTTTGGCCCACTAGGCCCAATGAACTAGTCCACTGCCTATTTTGGGCCTCTAAGTCTCTATAACAGACATTCTGCAAATTTTGACAGAACGGGAACGTCAATCAAATGAATATTTTGGTATTGTTCTGTTTTTTTTTTCTTTTCAAAATGATAGTAGGATCTTGATTATAAAAGAAGCAAAGTAAAAAACATCAAATAGGGCATCCGTCCCTCTTAAGGGAGGACAGAAGCCACGACAGAGGAATAAATTCCTAAGTACAAGACTAACTCGCTCTCACAACACTTTGGGTCAAGCAATGAGCAACTCCATTGCCACCACAACGAACAACTGCACCAAGGACTCTGTAAAAGTAGACCGAACACGATTGATTTTAAAATTTTGATACAAACTCAGGCTCTGTTTCATAAAACTGAAAATTGAAAACTAAAAATTTAGTACTGAAAACAGAATATTTTTTGAGCTAGGAAGCTGTTAGATATGTACATAATTGACTTGGAGTATACAGGTTGTCCTAAATTCTTAATTTTTTTACTATTATTGGAAACATTAAAAAATACCATAATTGATTGTAATACGGGAGAGATTTGAAAATATGTGTTAAATATTGGAACACCAGCACTATTATGTAAACTCCATTAAATCATGATTCATGAGGTGGTAATTGCTTTGGGAATATTTCTCCCGAGCATGAAATAATCTCTCCATTAATAGTGATTTACACAAGATAATCTCTCCATCAATAGTAATTTACACTTGTGTAAATCTCTTTGTAGGAGTAGTGCAATACATCGTCATAGCTAGTGTCAAAATCTATATAATATGAAGCAGCGTTTTTTGAATTCTCTATATTTTGGACCATCAAATTTGTACATATTTTTTTTATAGCTAAGATTTACGGATAGTAAGGCTAGAAATATACTTACAAAGAATGAATATTTGGAAAAGGGATTAAAAAAAAAACCTAAAATGAATGTTTCCTATTTTTTTTATAACCTTCACAATCTTATTTTAATTTCTTATTTTCGAATTTCCTTACTTTCCTAACAGTTTTCATTCAAAAATGATTACCTTGATCTAGGGTTGTCTCTCTCACCCTCACACATTAATTCCAAAATGGATTCCAATTTTGAATCCAAAACTGCTCTCTCTCTCTCTCTCTCTCTCTCTCTCTCTCTCTCTCTCTCTATATATATATATATATATATATATGTGTGTGTGTGTGTGTGTGTGTGTGTGTGGGCCCTGTCATTTTTTGAAATGTATTCAAATTGCTAAATGTTTAATTGATTGAGTGATTGAGGAAAAAAATTGATTAGTTATATATTTGGTTATTTGATTCATTGCAATATGTTGGTGGTAGCAAATATATTGATTTTGTTGCATTTTGATTATAAATCATAGTTTCATTTTCTCTTTCATCGGGTTGAAAGTTGAAAGCCAACAAAAACATACATGTGTTTGTGTCATTGGAGTTAATTTTCTTATTTAACTTAATTTTCTATAGTACATAACACAAGGGTGTAGGGGACATTCGTACTTAACAAAAATAAGTTGTTGCGATGGATGATTACTTTGATCTAATGGTTTAGGCTTGTCCTTCTCTTTTCAGCAAAGTGCTCACACTTTCTACACATATTACACAATTATTGTGTGAGTTTGTTTACTCCTAACAACTGTACATTAATATCTTTATGATTTTTCAAAAAAAAAAAAAAGAGAGAAGAATACTCAAACTTTTCAAATTTTGTGCTAATTTGAAGAATATATATATAGAGGAGCGTTCCGGGGACACAAAAATGACAATCAATCTCAACCATTGAAGCCAATGGCTAATTAGAAGTTCACAAAGAATTACTATTAGCCACAATGAATTACTCTTGGTCGCAAAGAATTACATTTGGCCGCGAAGAATTACTCTTTGCCGCAAAAAATTACTCTTGGCCGCAATGAATTACTCGTGGCCGCAAAAAATTACTCTTGGCTGACAATTATTTTTGGCCATATCGAATTGCACTTGGCCACATCGAATTGCACTTGACCGCATCAAATTACTCTAGGACACATCGAATTGCACTTGGCCGCATCGAATTCCACTTGACCACATCGAATTGCACTTGGCTGCATCGAATTACATTTGGCCTCTACTAATTGCACCTAGCCGCTACGAATTACTCTTGACCGCATCAAATTGCACCTGGCCGCACCGAATTACACTTGGCCACATCAAATTACTCTTGGCCTCATCGAATTGCTCTTAGCCGTATCGAATTGCACCTGACCGCTATGAATCACTCTTGGTCGCATTGAATTGCAATTGGCCGCATCGAATTACACTTGGCCGCATCAATTGCTTTTAGCCCCATCGAATTGCACTTGACCACATCGAATTACTTTATGGTCTCGCAATTCTTTGCCGTCAAGAGTAATCCTTCGCGGCCAAAAGTAATTTTTTGCGACCAAAAGTAATTTATTGTAGCCAAGAGTAATTCATTGGTACCAGGAGTAATTCTTCATGGCAGGAGTATTTATTCGCGACCATGAGTAATTCTTCCGGTCAGTAGTAATTCTTTGCAACCAATAGCAATTCTTCACGTCAAATTCTTTCTTTTTATCTAATAGGTAAGAGAACAAATTGTTGCTCAATACAACTTGAGTTGTTGGTTTAGATGATTTGGAGTTTTTTATGAACTGTTTGGGATTGAAGATCGTAGGTTTTTTGTGGGAACCTTTTGGGTTGATAGTGTTTCAAACTCTACTCCTTACTTGGTTATATGTAATCTTAGAACTATTTTACTTTCCTATTTTTTTATGTCAGTTAAAGAAATAAGTGTGATAGAGGTGTCACTTATGAGTGAGTGCATGTTCAAAAAATTGAATTCGAGTTAGAATCCCGTATGATTATACATTCTTAATATCTTTGATGCTATCCCTAAATGCAACTAACGGAATTAAACAGATTTGATAATATTTGTTGTGTTAGATTTTATGAACTTGGTTAAATGAACCATGTTTGTAATTTATTCTTAAAATGAAAATTTTCGAGAAGTAGATTTTGTTATGAGAAGGAAAAATTTTCTTATTCGCGATTATTTGTAATGCTCCTCTCACATGAGGTGAGACCACATGCATTTCCGGAATTCGCCTCATGTGAGATAGTGTTAAAAAAAACCATTGTATCCACACAAAAAACTTCAAAAAATTGGAATTTGATACTTTATTTAAACTATATTTAGAAAGTATTGCGCCGTGCACTAGCAATTACTAGTCATATTATATGAGACACCTATATCTCCCATCAAACCAATAATACCCCGGTTCCTACTACAACGTGAGACTTTTCATTAGATGCATGCATGAATTGCCATTATAAAAAACATTTACTCCGTTTGCTCTGTAATTTCTCTCCGCAGTTTGAGAACGACACGGAGTAACTCGTCGGGGAAGAAGTCACCGTCGTCCCCAAGTGGTGTGGGTGTGAGGGCGAGGGAGAGTTGAGCGGTGAGGGCTCCTCCTTCGGGAGGAGCGGTGCTCCTCGGAGACGCCCGGAGAGACTGTCGGAGAGCCACCGGAGTGAGGGAGAGAGAGAGGAGGGGGGAAGCCAGATTGTGGCTATCCCGGGGAGGTTTTTTTCATACTTGTATATGTGATTTATACTAGTGGAGTTTTTCCTCGGATATCTCTCGTTTGTGCTTGGTTTATTTTCGTGCTTGTGCTTGGAGGTGTGAATCGGGGTCAGGACCTCGACCCAACATGTTCCAATGCTAGTGAGGTCGGGGAAGGGGCGGCGACGGCAGCGGACGATGGTGGAGAGTGGGGCATTGAGGCAGAGGCGCCAAGCCGAAAGATCAGAGGAGGGGGCAAAGGGAAGTGTCGTCGTCCATGAAATTGGCGGAGGTGTCTTGTCGTGCTTAAAACAAATTCACATGTATCCCTCCCTATATATTCTGTCAAAACCTTTTTTGAGGGATTTTCCACCAAATTTCCCTTCAAATCATGCAGCCCATATATCTATCTAAAAGAGATAAAACAACCAAAAAAGTTCTTAAAGAAACAATCAAAACACTCATCAATGGATTTTACACATGCTTCACCCCAATTAGATTTGGTGGGTAGGTAAACAATCAACATAAAAGAGTCCCTAACGTGTGATTCTGCTATACTCCAGATCTTTAGCCAGTATCCAAGCCAATTCCTGCAAGTAATAACTTAATTGACTGAATGAAGCTGATAGTTTGTCTCTTGATAAACCCAAGCAGTCCGCCTAAGACTTAGAGGTTTGCTCCTTTCTAAGGTTTAGGTTCGATTTTATTTACTAGCAACTTTTAGGGCCACCAGGCACCTCACCACACCGAGAAAAAAGAAAAAAGAAGTAGAGAAAAAGAAAAAGAAAAAGAAAAAAAAAAGGAAAAAGGAAAAAAGGGTGGTTCAGTATACCCTGCATTTCTCAAAAAAGAAAAAAAAGGAAAAAGGTTTGTCTCTTGATTCCATTTGGGACCCTCCGAAACCAGAAATAGAGAAACAACCCACAACCCTCCGAAATCCAACTGTACTTTCTAGTTTCCATCTCTGGTAGTTTCGTTGATCCAAAGGAAAAAGGTGCTCTAACTTCCTTGTCTTGTCTTGCTATTGATAAGAAAGATGCAGTGTACCACCTAAAGGCTACATGGCACAACAATTCTCAACCCCAGATATGACTCAGGTTCGAGTCTCGCTAAGGGAGAAAATATATTACTCTCATTTTAGTAGTACTTAGGTGGTAATATATATGGTGACGGTTTGTCCTCACAGACAATAGCGATGACTCGAACTGGACATTTCACAGCGGGTCGGGAGCTCCTATAATTACGCCCAAGGGGTTGTTATGCTGGTCGCTCCCTCCCACCTTTTTGTACGATAAACAAAAGCAAAGAAAAAAGAAAGAAAGATGCAGTGTAAATTATGAAAACTACAATCACTCACATATGGAGTACTTTTTGCCACTTTTCCCCTGTAAAATTCTTCCTTGTTCCACCCAAAAACAAACTTGCTCTGCGGCATCGAAGAATAAGACTATTAGAACCTTGAAAGGACCACCTTTTTCCCATTGTCACAAGTAGGGATCCACCCTGCAACCCGCCAACCCGACTCAACCCGAACCAACCTGCACCGACACCTGCCAAACCGACTCAACCCGAACCAACCTGCACCGACACCGTGGTTGGGAAGGATGTCCGGATTGGGTTGGTTGATGGGTGTGGGCTATATGTCCTAAAAAAATTTCCATCTGTCTTTTTATATTTTTCAGTGTTACAAAAAAGAGAAATGGTTGGTTCGTTTGAGAGTCGCCACCTGGGTTTTGAAAAAGATTAACCCCGAGAAACTATTTATTTGAAAAATGTGACTCTTTTGCCCTTTGGAAAGGTTTTGGACTAAAAACAAAGTTTTGGGTTTGGGAGCCAGGTTACGAGAAAAGAAGATTTTATTTGGAAAAGCACCCCCCTCGTCCAATAAAATCGGTCTCTACGAATATTTGTGGGATTTAAAATTATTTTATAGCCTAACTATATGCCACATAAACAGTTTATAGCACGTAAACAATTTAGAGACAAATCTTAACAAGCATGCTTGGAATTAAAACACTTTAATTACAGGAAATAAATAAAGATTCTGTTCCACGACAAACACTACCGTACGGTAGAAAGTTGTGCCGTACGGCACATGGCTTCGTGGTTAGCAGTTTAAAATAAGGTTAATCAATGTTATCTAGCATGTGGTTATCCGAAGAATGTATACATGTTTACGTACTAAATGAAACAAAGGAAGAAAAGAGATTTTGGTAAAATGTCTCCCTTGAAGGATCTCTACTGTACGGCAATAGTATGTACCGCACAGTAGAGATTGTGGGACATTAACTTCCAATTCTTTGAAAATGTTTAAGCCATTTAAGCCTAGAGTTAGTATGAGGAACCAGTCTGAGTTTAGTGGCTTCCCCTTAGATTACAGAGACAAGTATTGAATAAAAGATTTATACCTCTTGGAGCGAAACCGTCCTTTGGAAATTGTGACAATTGCAAAGTCCTTTGGCACAAGCGAGGCTTTGGTATACCGCGATGACAAGGTATGAGACTTGGCTTTCGATTTGGACTACTTTTGAAATGGTTTTGGACTTGGTTTTGAGGTGTTTCGGTGTTTCACGGTGAGGGAGAGTAAAAAATGGCATGTTCTTCGAAATGGGAATGGGCAAAGGTATTTATAAAGTGAAAATGACTTAGGAATCAAGCAAACTTGGTCTGCACGCATTTTTAACCGACTTTGTGTCCACCGTACGGCACATAAACTCTATCGTTCGGCACTAGGCTTCCACCGTGCGGCACATCCCAACTCACTTAAGTTTAGGCGGTTAAAAACTCTACCGTACGGTACAAATATATCCAACGTACGGCACAGTTGACCACCGTACGGCACAGTTGACCGCTGTACGGTACAAGTGACTGCTTAACAGGCCGAACTTCGAATGGCCACCCCAGACACTCCTGAACTTGGTTTTGGGTGTTCTTTGGACCGTTGG
The DNA here is from genome assembly GCA_014282245.1 of Rhododendron simsii. Lineage (NCBI taxonomy): Eukaryota > Viridiplantae > Streptophyta > Magnoliopsida > Ericales > Ericaceae > Rhododendron > Rhododendron simsii. The sequence continues at coordinate 27,381,477 of CM024958.1, read as the reverse complement.
AAAGTTTGTTAAGTTTACTTTCTAACCCAAGTGGTTTGGATAAAAATAATTTTGTAAATCAAAGGATATGAAGATTTTACCCTCAAGTGGGCGAAAAAGAAGTCATTTAGGCAAAATCCTTGTATCTCCCTTATTTCAAATCGGATTAAGGCTTATTATATATCGATAAAGAGGGTTTTGAATGTACTAAAAGATGGTAGGCTCCAACCATAAAAATAAGGAAGTTTGTTTTATGAAAAATGGGCTGAAAGCAGACTAAACAGAAGGCCGTTGGTACCATGATGGCCAAAACACGTACTCACTCACTCTAAGTGTCACTTGGCACTCTCATACCTAATTCTTAAGGTGTTTCCTCACTCCTTTGAGTGCAAAGGGCATTGTTTAAAGTTTTTCAAGGCACGTTTTCATCATTGGGAAGCTTATCAGCCACTTGTCTATGGTTTTTGAAAGGTAGCGCTCCAAAAGGTTTATATTAATCCAAAGGTTTAAATCATTCTTTGTTTATCATCATTGGGGACTTAAAAGGTATCCGGAATTTTCAAATTGGGATGTCTACAATGGGTGATAAGCTGTCTAGTGGTAGGTTGGGTTGACTGCGGATTATATCATCTCAACCTGCCATAAATCCGCTATCTTTTTATATCGAAAATACACCCTGAACATTTTTTGTCTTGTTTAAATGACTCGTTTGGCTGCCCAGATTTCTGCCATTTTAGATGATAGTCACAAAACAGAACGACGGCATCTTAATCAATACAGAAAAGCCCTAACATCTCTCCCTAATCCCTCATCGAACTCTTGCTCCTCCCGCCAAAACCATCGACTCCTGCTCGGGTTCTAACTTAAAATTCCATCCTAGCATAAAATGCCATTTAGTTGTCCCAGCCAATATTTTGATATTAAAAGTTAAGTTGAGCTAACCAAGAGTTTCCAAACATTTCAAAAACAAACAAGACGAAAGGCCAAATGAACCCAAAAAAGTAACACAATTTACGCAAATATGAAACAACCCAACTCTTTTTGGCAAGGGTTTGGTAGCTGCACTTTACATGCAGTTTGTTCAGTGATCGGCAAATGTGGTTGCGGACAAACTCGCAAGATTCGGGATGCGAGGTCATGGCGTGACGACTTGGGAAGCTAGACCTCTCGATTGGTACGTTATTGGGTTAGATAGAACGTGATAACCATCTTTCTTAATTTGTTGAGTTGGTGTTTCCAACAAGAATTGTTACCATTTAGTGCAACAACAAAAAAAAAAAAAACTGTCTTTATAATCACGCTTCTTCTTAAATTTAGGCTAAGCCATTTTAGCCCCCAAAACAAAATCAGCCCTGCCCGATTCTGAGTACATCAAAATGGAATTTTCTTTTTTTTGGGGACCTTTGCAAAAATATTCAACCAAATTGAACCGTTTGAAGTATTTGCGTGGAACCCAAAATGTGTCCCACATAGTCACAAGTACATTTGGAACTCATTTTGGTCTGCCCTTAGTTTTTTTCCGAAACAAAATAAAGTAAGAAAACGTGATTTTGAAGACATCCCCACCCCCCCCAAAAAAAAAAAAAAAAAAAAGATTTTGCAAACTTGATTATCCCCCCAAAAAACATGGACCTGGGGATGCTGTCGAGCGGCGGATTCAGTCATTCATCTTGGCACAAATGACTCAGATCGAATCTGAGCGTATTCAAATCTGAACCATCCACTGCTCGGTTAAATCCGAGCCATCGATTGTCGAGATGACCGAATCAGCCGCTTTAGAACATTCGGACGGGTCATCATTGATCAATCCTCGTCCACAATGATGATCAATCAATCCAATTTTAAAAAAAGGCTAGATATACACCAAGCCTACCGTCCAACGGGTCATCTTCGATCATACGATAGTGTTCAACATCGTTTTCCCCATCCCAAAAAAAGGGAGGCAAAAACACGTGTTAATATGTGGTTCTACGATAGTGTTCAACATCGTTTCCCAAAAAAAGCGGGGCGAAAACACGTGTTATTAATATGTGGTTCTACAACATTCGGATTTTGGATGGTTTAATCATTGATGACAATAACTTCACAATGATTTCCAAACAAATCAAAGATAAGAACAAGCAATGATTGCTCGAATTTCTCTAGTGCCAGATTCGAGCCATCCGTCTTGGTAATTAATGGTCTAAATTTTATTAATTTTAATTCCCACAAATCTTGGTCGTCTATTGCCGAGAGGAAAAATTTGGACAAATGATTGTCAAAACGAACAACTCGTATCGCAAGCTACAACCCTAGGCTGTTGTCCTGAGTCCAATTCGACTCCTACATACATTTCCACACGCAATTGGAAAATAGACACAATGCGAAGTACATTGGACAGAAGCAACAACAATAGCATCCAACTTGGCCGACCAATTATTATCCAACCACAATTATTTACACACACAATTTTTGATGAGGCCCACACACACTGCAGTATGTGTAGGCTCCAATGTGAATGTAAGTGAGTTTTTGTAAATGTTTATATAAGTGGTTGCGATTGTAAAATGATTGCTTGACCGACTAATTCGAAAAATAATTAAGTGCTCCAACCCCCTACAATTATATATACTAGTAACGTGGAAGCCCGGGACTAAAAGTGCAAGTCCAAAGTAAAATTAGAGCTGATATCCTATTCGAAGAGGGAGAGTTTCAAGGGGCTGCTCCAGCTTCAGTACTGACTCTGTCCTGACCTCAAGGGAGAGCACAAGTTGATATGGATTCTCCTTTGAAGCTAGCTCACATTTTTTTACTGCCCAATTAATTAACTCAATCCAATCTTATAACATCTTTTCTCTCTATTTAAATGTATTGATCCAGTAACCAAGGCAGTTGGCCCAACGATTGTGTAGCTGTACTCAAATACAGTGAGGTTGTGAGTACAACTCCTATAGAGAAGATGTTGAATCGTTGGATACTCTTATTGATGGGTTGGCTAGGGGTTGGGGTGATCATATAGGTTCTTCTTCAGTAGGGTGGGGGGGGGGGGGGGTGTGTGGTGGTGGGAAACGCCACCTTACCCCGCAGGTAACTGCTAGGGGTAGTTATGGAAGTCGAACTTCAAATTACACTCCACGTCCGTTCATATAAATAACTGCATCGTTTTAGCCTTTTTAGGTAGTTATTAATTTTAATAGTAATAATTTGTCTCTCCTAGCCTTCATCTCAATCTCCTTCTTAATTCTTCACTGCGTTAATCTCTCTCATGCGAATCTCTCTCATAGTCTCATTGCCCAATCTGACTTGGCCTCAATTCACTTAGTTTAAACCACATGGAGGGGGAAAATGAAAATCACCGGCCGAGGCAGGTTTGTCGACAATTAGTGATTCTTTTTTGAGTTTTTTTTTTTTTTTCTGCAAGTCTTTTTTGAGTTTTTGTTAGATTACTTTAATTTCATGCGAAATATGCTTTGTTAGTATTTGCATCGATTTTTGGGCTTTTTTGAAGGGTTGAATTTTGGTTGTCGATCGGTCGTCGCTCATCTGATTTCTTTCCGAATTTTCATTCATATATGTGCATGCGAAGTCTGTAATTATATCCTACCTCTCTATAAGAAGAATCAGTTTTCCAATTCAATCGCTAGACAAATTTTCCAAATTTGGACGATTTTGCCCCTTAATGGGAAGCCAATGATTTTGTGGAGCAGGGCAATTTCGTCTTTTAACGATATCACTTTGTTATCTCCGCTTCCCCTTTTTCTTTTCTTCCGCCTCCCACTTTTCTTTTCTTCCTCGGGTTTAAAGGAAAACAGAGAGAGAGAGAGAGAGAGAGAGAGAGAGAGAAAGAGAGAGAGAGACGCTGGTCTTCTCTTGGCCATCAGCCATTGATGGACATAGCTTCTTCGTTACTGACGACGGTTATCTCGCCCATCAGCCATAAGCTCCGGCTGGACAATTCCACCATCAAATCTTAAACCCTAGGTCAGAAATTGCAGGTTTCTGTGTTTAATTTGTGTGAGTAGAGTTATTTAGAGGTTGAGTTTTCCATTTTACAATTCTTTTTTGTATTGTATTAATGTTGCATGTGTCGTTTCCTCATTTCATGAAGTCTCTGGGTATTTTATACCATGTAGCGTTTTGCGTTTTGCGCATTGAATCAACTTCCACAAAGTTGAAAGAAAGTAGCAGAATAGAATACAAAGTTCTACTAAGTTTCCTTTCTTTTTTCTATTCGATTTGTGTTGCATGTGTTCTGTGTGCTTTGATAATCCCCCTCTCATCTAGAATTTACAATAATTGATACTGAAATCCACAAAATATGAGTCAGTTGGAGAGGAAAAAGAAGAAAGAAGCCGCATTGAATCAACTACCACAAAGTTGAAAGAAAGTAGCAGAATAGAATACAATGTTCCACAAAGTTTCCTTTCTTTTTTCTATTCTATTTGTGTTGCATGTGTGCTATGTCTTTTCATTTCTTCTAATTTTTGTTCTCTGATTTGTTATTTTAAGGATTCTGGGCTCGTTTTTAAAATTGATTATGGTTCTTTGTTTTGTGAATTTGTAGTAGTAACTACGTTGCACCTGTACTAAGGCACTCTGAACATTGATTTCTCCGATGCCTAAATCTTGATGTGCAAAAACAAATAGTGAGATCTGCTTTGCTCCTTGAACTTAATGTGTATCTGTTGCCTGTAATGCCCTCATATCGTAACACTTTCCTTCCTTCCTTAGATGATATTGTTGTAAGAAAATCCGAAGATGGTTCATCTGTTGTCAGAAAATTCGGATGATGCAGTGTGTTTTTATCTTGATACAACATCTCTATTCTCTATACATGCTACCGTCGTGTTCGTTGAGTACTATATATGTGAACTTATCTAACTTTGCGAAGTATGCAGATTGTCGGATACTCAAACATGGGAGCAAGGATATAGATTAAGTACTAGCTGGGCTTTGCATTTGCATCTGTCCCTCCAAAGTTTGATGGACCATTGATCTGGCAGTAAAATCTTAACCCATAACTATTTAACTCTGCCCTGCCAATTTGGTCTTATCTCCCCAATATTTTGTTTCTTCATTGAGGACAGTGTTTTGAAATTTCAATGTGTAGTTTTTTTTTTTTATCCGATTTTAGAATCCTACAGTCATGTCACTCCTTGCACAAAAAAATCTGTCTCAAACATTCAGCTTTTCATCTAGCTGATGCAACAAAGCTGTGAATCTAATCTGCTATCTTTTGAGAGCATGCATGTTTATTTGATCAATTTTTTTGAATTTATTATCTCACAAATTCAATGCATGCATATGGTATCTCTTAGAAAAAAACAGGACACTCTAGGAAATGTGTTGGACACGTATTCGGAGATTGCCCGAAGAGTGAAGAGTGTCGGTGTCTGAGAAGTGTCTAACACCGATACGTGAGCCCGACGAAGTATCCGTACTATACAATCTGTGTGTGTTTGTGCAGATATAGAACAAAACAAAGAGCACTGAACAATGATATTATACTTAATCTAACTAAACTTTACGAACTCATTCTCTCCGACACCACAATACACAAATTTTCAGAAAATGCAGACACAACACATTGGGGGACACAGAAAGTATCCCAAGAGTCTTGCAAGGGTATTAGACCCCAAATATTGGGAAAAAAATAGGACACTAGGAGAAGTGTTGGACACGTGTCCGGAGAGTGTTGGTGTCCAAGAAGTGTCCAACATCAATACGTGAGCTCCGACAAAGTGTCCGTACTACAAAATCTGTGTGTATGTGTGCATATACAGAACAAAACAAACAACACTGAACAAGGATTATATTCTTAATCTAACTAAGCTTTCTGTAGGAAAAAGTCCCATTTTGTCTTTTCGTAGATCTACTACTTAAGTCTTAACTTTCTAGCTCAATGCCCTAGGCTTTAGAATATTAAAGTAGTAACAGTATTTAGACCAAGTTTTCCTTTATCACTGACTTTTGGTTATTATAAGAAAACTCAGAATTTAATTTACTGCTAATCAAACCTTTTTGCTCATTTACACTAGGCTAATGATATTTGCCATGTTTTCTGTACTGATCTGATCTAGACAGCAGAAAAATAGACTATGTGCTACCTGTTTTATTTGAACACTTCATAATTTTTAGGCCTTCAACAAACTAAAATATTTTATCAAATTCTTGACATAATATGCATATAAGATGACTTTGAGAGAGGATCCTTTCTTCACTTTGTGTGTGAAGCTTGAGTAGTGGTAAAGTTTAAGCCATGCAACTGCAGAGTAGTAACATGCTTTACACCAAGAATTGGTTTTCCTGTGCTGTACATTCAGTGACACTACCATAAAAAGCCTTCTCAATTTCCTTCTTTGCTGATCCATCACTTTGCTCTCTTATTTTCTAATGACATATCACACCTTATGAGCAAAACAGAAACCCCACTATCCCTACACAACTAACACACACTACTAAATAAAATCTTCCTAATTTGCAGGATCAAATTCAATATCCAGATCACAGATGCAACTGGAAGCATCGAGGCAGCAGTCTTTTCAGAAGTTGCAGCAGAAGCCTACGACATTACACCAGCAGATGCAACAGATGTAAGAAAAAGCCACTTCATTCGCACAAATAAAGTTTAACCAAGGAAATGCATCATGACAATGAAGGCTTACATGCACAACGCAGAATGCAACCAAATAAAGTTCAACGTGCAGTCCATGTCGACCGAAGACCTTGCAGAATCGACAAACCATTCAGAAGAACTTCTTGCTTTGCCTCCAAACACTCTAAATAAAAAAAGCAAGAGAGGCGAGCATGAATCAAGCAGCTCAACCTCTGGCCCAACCCAACAACTGAAGAAACTCCCAACAGCCCCAGCAGCAACAAATAATCAACATCCACAGGCTGCAGAACTTTAAAAGCTTTTGGCACCAAAAAGTCTCCACCCAAAAACTTTTGCTTAGTCTAACTTGCACAAACTCTGCCTTTTGCAATTGTATAAGAAAATATCTAGCTACAATCGTGCAGTTAACAACCAAAAACAGAAACATATCTACACCATGCCAGCTACATCTAACTTTTGCTATGATCAAATACTTTGTCAAACTAATGCTCTACATGCAAAATATTAAAAACGACCAGGAAAAGATCTCCACAACGGGCATGCTGGGCGTGCTTTGCACGCCGCCCTGCACCTAGTATGCTTAAACATATGGAGTTTGGCATAATCATTGCAATTGCCTCTAGTAATTTGAACGCGCAATAAGCAAAATAAATAAATAGTAGGATGGTTTTTAAAATCTCACATGTAGTATATACTTTTCAAAGCACCTAACGTGTTTTCATATTTTGTAAAGTCTTACATGTCAATTAGTCATTCACGACTGGAGTTCAAAATTTTCCACCTGCATGTAAGTGTTATTTCCTTGCATTTGTCTGGATTATTTCTCCCCATAACGACATTACTACTTGAGTTGGGCTTATAGTTATTGTGAACTTGTTTTTAGTTTAACGTAATTCTAATACTTCTATTCTCCTACTGCATGTAAATAAATAAATAAACAGAGGGGGAAGAGAAGAGGAGGAGAGCGAAGGGAGTGAAAGGGATATGAAACGAATGAAGTAAAGTTTAGGGGAAGTTTGAAAGGGATATAGTACGCTACCCAATGAACAATGACAAGTAAAAAATTTCCAAAATATGCAGTAGTCTATGGTGCATATTTGATAACCATGTGATGTGTTACCATTCATTGATAGAAAGCGCTCCGTTACACGACAAATGAAGCACATTCGACTTATATATTGGTGACACATCACATGCACAGTAATCACAATGTGGTCACCAAAATATTAGTGCATCCTTTAAGTGCATCTGACCCCATGAGTCCCCAACGTCAACAGAAATTTTCCAAGATATTCAGTAGGGGAACCTGCCCCCACTAGTCCCTCTCATCCACTGCTTGACAGAAGGAACTGTCCGAGCACTATCTCTCATTAGTCGAGGTGAACGTAAGTTGACTTAGACATCCTAATTTATATTTTATATATAGTACATAAAAAAGGGACTATCTCTCCCTCATGCCAGAATTTGCAACTCCCAAATCCGCTCCCGTTAATGCAAAGCATATAGGCTTGCGGATGTTATTATGGCTAAACAAAGCTTCTTCGGAGCAAATTGTGTTCTAATTTCCACCAAAAGCCACTGAATCTTTTTAGCTTCCTTTTCGTCGTATGATGGCAAGCCTTTTGGAATGCCCAGATCTCTATCTTTCCTGGACATTTGTACTTCTCCTATGTCAATATAAATAGACAATAGATATAACGTAGAAAAAGAGAGAGCACCATATGATGTGCTTTACCTAAACATAAGGCCAGAGTCAACAAGGGGTAGCACAAGTAGCATCAGAGATGGGATGAGCTCTAAACTATCCAGACATCCCGAGTTCGAAATTTAACAACCTCTTGGGACAAGGTCACAAGAGAGAAATCTCTTGTGAATCCTCTTTTGAACACCTTGGTACATATTCCTGGAGCTGCCACTGAACCCAGACATCCTGAGTTCGAAATTTGACAATCTCTTGGTACCAAGCTGCAAGAGAGAAATCTCTTGTGAATCCCCTAGTTCCGGCATGAATGACCTGACTTCGACTGGACCTGAGAGGAGGTGCGTGGGCTGACCCGGATCCATTTTGAAGTTACCTGTTGTGAAGAAAGGAATTAGTAACTTACTGGGGTCCACGAAACGTCACTTTCTACTTTATTTTCAGATTTGGTCCGTGAGCACTCTGACCACTGAGAGATGTTCCAAAAACTTTGCATAGAACAAACTTCCAAAAACGAGAAAATACAAATCCATGTGAATCAATCACTGATTCACTTTACACCTCTAGAGTATAGGTGGAGTTAATGGAGTACATGGATTGCTACGAATGCCGAACCCCTACAATTTCTTTTCCTCCACTCAATTGTTCAGTTCCACCTACTCTTCTATATTAAGAACCTTGAACCAGGCATTAACTTGTTCTGCATCTTTTCCATCCTCTCTTTCTCTCAACTAACACCATGGTAAACATCATACAACTCCAATTTTCTGTTGAACTTGGCTACACTTGTGAACCTCATCCTTTTTAACTCTTCTTCTCCCATGTTAACAGGTTTTGGTCAATGCCAAAGGCGAGGCTGAAATTGATGAAAACGTAGAAGATTTCAAGGGGAATCCGGTGGACAAATCGCGGACCGGTGGATGGCTCGCAGCAGGCCTCATCTTAGGTACAACTTTTTTCATTTCTGTAAGGTATACCAAGAACAGAACACATCATGCTGTTGGGTTGGTGGGGAGGGGGGAATGGGGGTTGTAGTACTCCTAACTTGATGAGCAGGGTGTAAGGTGCCACCGTGCCAGTCACTTGAGCAAACCCGAGATGCTTGTACTTTTTCAACTTACATGGACAAATGTGTCCATGAGTTGTGAATAACCACCGGAGCGGCTAGCCTAGTGACAAACAGCTCACTCCCACAGGGTTTAGGTTCGGGAGGTTGCAGGCTTGAGGCGGACGGAGGACGCCCGTTCATGCCTTGCAACCTTGCTGGCCCGACTGTGGCACACCACCCCTCGGTGGGGAGGTAGAAACCTATGAGTGATTGGTTCTTCATGGTCCCCACCACGAGTTCCAATAGTAACCCCCTAGGGAAGTTGCTATAGCCAGTCATCCCCACCTCCACCATTTTATTGAGAAAACAATAGAGTTGTGTGTGATAGCCCCATCCCGCATCAGTAAGAAATGAGAAAAGTGTAAACTGGTATGCATACAACCACTTCCCTATTGCTAACTAATGTAATCTTTAGTTTTTTGGCCCAAGTTGTTAAGCTTGCTTACTTCATGGTCATGGGAAACTCTAGTCTTGTGGAGGTATACTTAGCATTGTGGTAGAGGATTAGAGGCTCTCGAGGGGTAGAGGCCCTGGACTAGTGCACCATTCTCCGCATATTATCTGCTATGCAGCCTCATATGACATGCTATTATACATCCACCAGTCAAGGAAAGTTACCATAACTTTCTGCAGGGGCCACAAGGGGCGCAAAAAGGATGTTGCGTAGAAACTTGCTATTGAATAACTTGAGCTCAAGTTTTTAGCTTTTGGACCATGTCGTTAGGCCCACTTTTTCAATGTACCAGACGTGGTGGGTTGTGACAGTAAGCCCACACTCTTAAGGTAAAATCTAACTTGGGGCGGGAGGGGATACGCTCGAACTCCTAACTTTGACGATTTGGGCAGGAGGCGAATGACCACTAGATCAGATTGTGATTTTATCCTTTGTTTTCTTCTTACCTGAATCAATTACTGGATAATGTCTCAGTCGTATGACCCCATTCTAAAGGTAAACATTGACTTTTGGTGTAGGTACTGAACTCTCTGAGAGGATATGCGTGATGGGAATTGCAATGAATTTAGTGACTTACTTGGTTGGAGATTTGCATCTTTCATCATCCAAGTCAGCAAATACTGTCACCAACTTCATGGGCACCCTCAATCTCCTTGGCCTTCTCGGCGGTTTTGTAGCTGACGCTCGGCTTGGCCGTTACTTGACTGTTGCAATCTCTGCTTCCATTACTGCTTTGGTAAGGTTTAGCCGAAACTATGTAGTTAGAACTCGTTCCAATATTAAGTTTGAACTACTTTCGTTAGTCCAGCGAAGGTAATAGAAACCCCTAACCTAAAGCAAAGCAAAATAAGCTAATTGGATGGGGACTACTCAGAAAAATCATCCAACAAATAAGAAAACAACACCAGACCCAACCAACCATCCACCCCCCCCAACAACCAAAATAAAAGAGCTGTCACAATCCTAAATTTTTCTATTTACAGTGTAGCTATGGCTAAATTTATAATTCTGACACGAAACTTCCATGTACTACAAGTCTGAAAATGTGGCTTAAAAAACAACTCCCCACAAAATCGAATGCTTTGGTTTAATAAATTGGAGTAAAGAATTCAAAGAATACGGAGAAAAGCATTTCAAGAGGACTCGGATCTTCTAAGTTGAGAATAGATTCAACAGGAAGTAGGAACCTCATATCTATCTATATACACACACATAATGCTATATATATACGCCAAATAGAATTCAACTTTCTGTGAAGATCCAATTTATGAATAGACCATGAAATTTCGGGTGTTCCCTGGTCACCACACCGCACCACATACTCTCATGTCACAGAATCTTATAATCCTGCTGACAATTACAACAGGGCGTCACACTGTTGACACTAGCCACGATTATCCCTAGCATGAGACCCCCTCCATGCACCGACTCAAGAACACAACAATGCATCGAAGCCACCGGCCGCCAACTAGTTCTGCTATACGCCGCCCTCTACATGACGGCACTAGGTGGTGGGGGGATAAAGTCCAACGTCTCAGGTTTTGGGTCCGACCAATTTGATACAAGAGATCCCAAGGAGGAGAAGTCCATGATCTACTTCTTCAACAGGTTCTACTTCGGTATCAGCACTGGCTCCCTATTTGCTGTAACAGTGCTAGTATACATACAAGACAATGAAGGAAGAGGATGGGGGTATGGGATTTCAGCAGGGACGATGGTAATAGCTGTTGCTATATTCCTGTATGGAACGAGGTTTTATCGGTACAAAAAGCCCCAGGGGAGCCCTTTGACTATTATCTGGAGGGTGGTTCTATTGGCTTGGAAGAAGAGGAGTCTTCCTCATCCTTCCGACCCTACCTTCTTGAATGAGTACCACAATGCCGAAGTCTCGCATACCCAAAAGTTCAGGTAAACATGAAGGACACGGCTCTTGAAAAGAGTGAATGATTATGAAGCACAATGACAACACAACAATTTTAAAAGTTGCAGGATATTAACGGTTGGGGATACTAGCGAGACATTTAGCTTTTTATGGTATGGTTAATATAGATTAATACATGGAGATATACAACATCTGTAACATACCAGTGATACCACTCAATCCTAAAACATGAATAATGAGGAATAAATGCAATAAAATTTGTTACATATAAATTCTCCTTTTACCACCGCATGATAAGTTTTTTTCTTCAAACACATAGACTCGTTTATCCTCAAGTGTCTTAAGCATGTTTGGCTCTCAGACAAAACAGTAGTAGTGTAGTACATTTAAGGTTTGTGTCCAACACAGAAAAGCAACGTTTTCAGAATTGTCTGTTCATCTTGGATAATGAACAATGCATTTTGTTCAATTTCATGAATAAGTATTCCATAGAAACTTAAACGCTTCCAATTGATCGATCCATGTAAACGACCAGGTGTCTAGACAAGGCTGCAATCCTGGATGACTACGCAGCTGCCAACGGAAACAGAAACAACCCTTGGATAGTCTCAACAGTGACTCAAGTAGAAGAGGTGAAATTGGTACTGAAGCTAATCCCCATATGGTCCACCTGCATCCTCTTTTGGACAATCTACTCTCAGATGAACACCTTCACCATTGAACAAGCCACCTTCATGAACCGACACATCGGGTCCTTCGTTGTCCCTTCAGGCTCTTTCTCCTTCTTTCTCATCATCACAATTCTCCTCTTCACATCCCTAAACGAAAAGGTTTTCGTCCCTTTGGCAAGAAAACTCACCCACAACAACCAAGGAATCACAAGCCTCCAGAGGATTGCAGTCGGACTTATTTTCTCAGCAGTTGCTATGGTAGCTTCTGCTCTAATAGAGAAGCACAGGAGAGAAATGGCTGTAAATCAGAACACTCAAATTAGTGCCTTCTGGCTAGTCCCTCAGTTCTTCCTTGTGGGTGCTGGGGAAGCTTTTGCTTACGTTGGACAGCTGGAGTTTTTCATCAGAGAAGCACCGGAAAAGATGAAATCCATGAGCACAGGGTTTTTCTTAAGCACTCTATCGATGGGATACTTTGTGAGTAGTTTTTTTTTTTTTTTGGGCAAGGTAAAATTTATAACAAAACAGGGGAGCTACCCCCCGAACACAGCATACAACCAGAAAAAATGAAAAGGGCTAGGAACATGCTCCTACCCTAACAACAACAAGAAAACAAAACCAACCAACTACTCACCCAAACAGAGCAACAATAACACCAACGAAAGACTTTAGACCCACCATCAAACAGTGGAGAAAATAGCCTCAGATATATTCCACATAGCGCACAGCCTTTGGTTCTTGGCACTGCGTTTCACCTTCCTCCAAAGACTCAAACAACTCCTAATATCTGTTTTCACCACTAAGACCAGAGATAAAGCATCCCTCTGAGAGCCTTGAAAAACTCTTTTATTCCTCTCCAACCATATATGATAAAGAGAGGCAGCCAACACCATCTTATATAAAGACTGCTGCAAACCAGTGCTAGTCATATGTTGACTAGCCCAACCAATCTCTTGATCCAAACTAATCAAGCCCCTCCTCCTATAGCCACAGATTCGCAAAAGCTGCCCCACAATATAGGAAGAATAAGGACACATGAAAAAGAGATGCAAATGGCTTTCAAGAGAAGCATTACAGAGAACACACAAAGTATTGGGCGCCATTCCCCAATTCTGCAGTCTATCCTTCGTAGCAAGTCTACCATGAACAGCCAGCCACTGAATAATGGCCCAACGAGGAATATGAGCCTTAAACCAGACCACTTTCCACCAAGTAACACTTGACTTAACCTCTCTAATACTATCCCAAGCAGATTTGATAGTAAACCCATGAGCATTCAGAAGCCAAACCACAGAATCTGATTGACCAGAATTAGGGACCAAGGTAGTAGGAGTGTGCTTAATGATTTCCTTGGTGACAACATTCCGTCTTCTGGGCCAACACCAAGAATCATTACTGATAATAGAGGCCATTTTAGAAAACAAAGATCTCCCCAGGTTATAAACGACCCTCTCCCCAAATCTAGAAAAGAGAGGCCCGAGAGGGTGCCAATTGTCCAACCAAAGAAAAGTATCAAGCCCATTACCAACTACAGCTTTTATCCAGGGTTGAACCAAACTACGAAGCTTAAAAATCTTCCTAATAGTCCAAGAAGCAGAAGGAGGAATACTCATATACCAAAGACACTGACCTTTAATGACATAGGAATGAATCCACCTTATCCACAAAGAGTCAGCTTTTTTAGCTATGGCCCAAAGGTGTCTAGACATGGCAGCTTTATTCCAATCTGGAAGAGCCCGAAGCCCCAACCCACCTTCTACTTTAGGAGAACAGACATCCCTCCATTTGACTTTAGCACCAGAAGATTTCAAAGCTGGCCCAGACCAGAAAAAGGCCCTAAGAACCCCCTCAATAGTTTTAAGGACTTTCTGAGGCAAAATGAAGATGGAACTCCAGTAATTCTGCATACTGAACAGAACTGAACTGATAAGCTGCACTCTACCCCCATAAGACAGCAATTTGTTAGTCCAAGATTGAACACGCTTGAGAATCTTATCAACAAGGGCTTGACAATCGCTTGCATGAAGTCTTGTAGTGATAAGAGGCACACCAAGGTACCTAACTGGGAGCACACCTTCAGAAATAGCAAGAATAGCAAATAAACCCCGTTTATCCCCTTCATCAACTCCAGAGAAGAAAACACTACTCTTTTGCAAATTAGGACAAAGCCCAGAAAAGGAATAAAAATCAGTCAACATCGTATTGATCAACTGAAAAGAGGAATGGTCAGCCCCGCACAAAATAAACAAGTCATCCGCAAAAATAACATGAGAAAGCTGTAGAGACAAACATCTAGGGTGATAAGTAAAGCTGCCATGACCAATCCTATATTGAAGCAAAGAGGAGAACCCTTCCATAACAAGCAAGAAGAGGTAGGGGGAGATAGGATCACCTTACCGTAAACCCCTCTTGCCATGGAAATAACCAACAAGCTCACCATTAATCACAATAGAGAACATGGCAGAGGTGACACACTTCTTAACCCAAGTGATGAACAGTGCAGGAAAGCCCATCACAGCCATGATGTCAAAAAGGAAAGGCCAAGCAACTGAATCATAGGCTTTCATAAGGTCTAACTTCATGGCACACCTAGCAGGACCTTGATCCTTATGATAACCCCTGACCAGCTCCTGCATTAGTAACACATTGTCAACAATACTTCGGCCTTTCACGAACGCTGACTGACAAGGATTGATGAGGCTGGGAAGAAACGGTTGCATTCTATTCACTAGAATTTTAGTAATACACTTATATGGAACATTACAACAAGAAATAGGCCTATAATCCTTAATGGTAGAAGGGGCCTCAACCTTAGGAACCAGAGATATAGCAGTAGAGTTCCATTCTTTTAGCAGGAACCCTGACTGAAAAAACTGACTAATAGCAGCCACTAGATCAGGACCAACAATAGCCCAATTTTGATGATAAAAGGCTGAATTGTAACCATCCGGGCCGGGGGCTTTATCCCCTTTAATAGATTTCAAAGCTACTTGAATTTCAGCCACAGTCACAGGGGAAATCAGAGAATTCATCCATTCCTCAGGAACTCGAGCTGTAACTGCTTAAGCCAATTCATCATAAGCACTAGAGGCCTGAAAAGAAGAACCAAGAAGACCTTTATAATAACCCACAATTTCAGACTTGATAGCTGCTGGATCCTCCAATCTAACACCATGACTATCCACCAAACTTAAAATCTTATTATGCGACCGGTGAGAAACCATTTTCTGATGGAAAAACCTTGTATTTTTATCTCCCAGAGTAAGCCACTGCACCCTAGATTTTTGCCTCTTAAAAGATTCTTCAGCAGCACACAACTCCATAAATGCACACATAGCTACTTTCTCTTGCTCATTCAAGGAAGTATCTCGGGGATTAGCAAAACATGACCACTGAAGCTGAGTTAGAGTATCTCTAGCCACTTCAACTCTGGAACAAATATTGGAATAATGCTGCTTATTGAAATCCCATAAAGGACCTTTCAACCTCTTCAACTTAAGGCTCAACTTTAACATAGAAGATTGACACAGCACAGGATCACTCCAAGACATAGCCAAGACCCCCTGAAAAGCAACATGCTTCATCCAAAAATTAAAGAATTTAAAAGGCCTCTTCCTTCTTATCTCAGGAACAATTGAAACCATAATGGGAGAATGGTCAGAAACTCCAGGAGCCAAGAAACATGCCTCAGAATCTGGAAACAAATTCAGCCATGCAGGATTAACTAAGGCCCTATCAAGTTTACTCATATTAGCCCCTAAACCACCACGTTTATTAGTCCAGGTATACCAAAACCCTTTCGCCAGCATGTCATCCATCTCAAGAGAATTCAAACAATCATTAAACTCAGTAGAAGCAGCCCTATCAAACCCCTCAAGCCGCTCATTAGCTCTGCGAACAACATTGAAATCCCCCATTTGAAGCCATGGATCAGTCCCAACTACACCACCAACCAACTGCATATCATGCCACAACTGCCGCCTAGCCACCACACAATTATGCCCATAGACTATAGAGACACAAAAATCCTTATGACATACCAACCCAACAACCCTAGCAACCACAATCTGAGGAGAAGAAAACAGAAGAGAAACAGTCATAACCTGAGGATCCCAGGCCATGACAATACGAGCAACAACATCAGTCCCACAATTATGAACATACATCCAAGTGGCAGGAACACAATATCTAATGGCAGCATCCAAATTAGCACTACGAAGTTTAGTTTCCACCAAACCAATCAATCCCAGATTCTGAGAATGAACCAAAGAAAGAACCTCTTTCTGCTTCAAAGGGTTATTAAGACCCCTAGTATTCCATGCACAAACCTTAAGCATTGGAAGAAAAACCGCCTACCTTTTCTTGGAGGCTCCGCGATTCCTCCCTTTCCCAGCCTTAGCAACCACAAAGACAGGCTGAGGAAAGCTACCCTCCACTTGCCCACTCACCACACCTGCCACAGGTTCAACAAGAGCAGCAGGGAGCACCAAAGTAGCAACCCCATCAGTAACACCAACGACAGGGTCTACATGAATACTACCTTCATCCACAAGAACGACACCCACAGAAAGTGGAATGACAACAGAATCTGAAACCAGCCCAGTAGAAACATCAGGAAGATCCATAGGCACTATAGACTCCAAAATGGAAAATGGGTTTACAATCGGAACTACCTCATGAGGAGGAGACCCCAAACCATTATTCCCCTTCTTACCAGAGTTCTTCCTGGACTTGGACACAGAAAAAGCAGAAAGAGTATCCTCCTGTTGTAAAGTACCAAGTGAAAGTACCACAGCAGATGAGCTAGGATCCATATCCGTAGAGAGCAGAGGAGATTTGCTAGGAACCAGGGAGCTGCCCACCCCGATTTTAACAGGGCTAGCACCAACAAAAGGTAACCCAGAAGCCTGCCCAGATGGTAACATATCAGAAACAAGGACTGCAGTAGTAGGCCTACCAGCCGCAGGTTGCTGTACCATATGACTAGCCTCAGTGATTTTTGGTGAGTAGTTTGCTGGTGTCTTTGGTGGATAAGGTGACAAAAGGGAACTGGCTTCGAAGCAACTTGGATGAAGCTAAACTGGATAACTTCTACTGGATACTTGCGGTGCTAGCAGTGTTGAATTTCTTAGTTTTTCTTGCCTTTGCAGCCAAACACCAGTACAAGGTACAGCTCACTACAAGTTACGGTTTGGAGAAGGAGCTCAAGATTTGGAACGATGGGTCGATTGAAGATCCAGAGAAGAATAAGAGTGCCAAGGAAAAAGAGGGACCTTAGAACAAGCACTTCCAAATTATTTTCCAGAACAGCTAGATTCTTCATTTTCTAAAACCATCTCTGGCAGGAATAAACCCAAAGTTCAAATTTATCGTACACTCTTATGAAGAAGGTACAAATGTATAAACATCTTGCCAGTTATATGGAATGTAGTATTGATGTCCATGGGTATGGGTACTTTTATCCAAACAAAACAAGGTATTAAATTCGCATTTTTTGTTTCAGTTGACCATCAAAGAGAAACAAAATATCTCATAAACTTCACTTGGCTGCAGTGTTATTCTTTTCCCCAAGTAAATAATGAGCATTTTGTTATCTATTAACAAATCTTAGCATAATCTCCAAAAAAACCAACCACAAATTAAGATTCTTGCCAGGACAACAGAATGTATCATAAAGGTTCATTTGGTTGAGAAAAGATCTGGATCACCTATGCCACCATTCCACATCGGCCCCGCATGCAATTCTGCTCATGACCAGTTCATATCAAAATTCTCTGCAGAAAAAAGGAAAAGAATGAAAAAATTAGAAAGATGTACTCAGTACAAATTTCGTGCAGCCACTAAAATATATGGCTAAGCATGTCGGTTCCAAAAAAAAATATTCCATCTGCTGTGGCAGGACTACAAAATTAGTGGTCCGGGTTCATATCAAACAATGGCCCAAAAGCTACTCATTACTTAACATTTAGAAAAAAAACAACCTGGTTAGGTCCAATACTTCGACCTTCAGATTTGAATTGGATGACATAACAAGAGGGCGTGCAACAATTGGCTTCTTCTTGCTTCTCAGAGCTTGATATCAAACGGAATGAAACTTAACTGACATGAAGCGGCATTGAACCAAATAGTATCCGTGTATTGTGGACATACTAATCAGCAAGTGATTTAGTGAGGAAGTCCAAGACCACATACCAAACATAACCCATACACCATTAAGCAAACATGGATCACTTTCCCCGCCGTCTCAATTTATAACAAACATGGATGAAACTTCCATATTTATGATTTTTTTTTGGCTACCAAAGAAGATTTCATTATTTTCACAATTCCACATAAACAAAAAACATTTCAAAGAAAATAGCACAAGTAGTGCACCGCCAACCACAAAAGCTTGTGCCGATTGACTAGTAAAACTATCGACACCTCGACAGAAGTGCTCGATAACATTTCAATGTACATAGATATCTTTCTTAAAACTTGAATACTTCGATGACCGTTTGTTTCAATACCCCCAGAAGGCTTGGGAACCAACCTTGGCTGAATAGGTCACTCGGAGTAATTACTTGCAGGAGCAGGGAGGTGAGTGACAACCAATGGGGAACGCAGAGCCAGGTGTTTTGCCCCCTCCTGTTTACGGGCTTTATACATCTCCTCAGTCTCAATCACAACCAATCTTTTAACCTAACCGAGCATCATAAAAGCAACATTCAAAAACAAAAAACCCTTCAAAAAGAGAAGACATCTCACACAAAAATGAAACTGGGATTTACTCCGAAGTTTTCTAGACCTGTTGAAGCATTCCTCTGACAGTCGGGGTGTTCCACCTCATGACAGTTCGATTGCACTTGCGAAGGCGCAACGCCTCTAATGTACGCCTGTGCAGTCTCCTGGTTCCGGGAATACCCCTCACCAAGGTTACGTATAAGTTGGAGCTCCATTCAACAGGTACACATGCTTTGTAAGCCTTGAATGCATTCATTTCTTCACTTTATTTTGCACCACACTGCCTAGTAAAATATTTTGAGCTTAATGAGTTAATGATAGTTTCATATGCATTAGAGTGACAACAAACTTATCAAACCCCCTCCTCGGTGTAAGTAAGGAACAAAGATACTAACTTTAAGAGATAAAATTGCAAGTATTATAATTCTCAAAACATCTTATACGAGAATTGCTATGTATATGTTAAAAAAATTAACCACGTAAACCCAAAAAAGGTTGGCCATTGGTCAAGACTTAGGGTTTGCTCCTCCTAAGGTCTCAAGTTCGAAACTTATCAGGAGCTATCAATTTAAACTTCTCAGGAGCTATCAACTTCTCTGGGGTCAGTTCCAGAACATTTTTTCCGGCTTCAAGTGGGGGCCGCGCTAGTGACCGGTGGATTTATGGTCCCCGGACGCGTAAGCTGGCCCGGACACTTTATAAAAATAATAATTCACTAGATAAGAATGATGTTTAGAATCATGCAGCAGATGATGTGCTACAATTGTATCATCTTGGAAAGGAGAGAAAGGAAGATCTATGGAAGATAGGAATCGACTGACCTTGCCAAAGACAACTTCGGAGCTCTGGAGAGGAATCGCCAGGAGGAGGAAGCCCAGAGAGGAGAGGCAACGTCGTTTTAATTTAACGACGTCCTAAGTCCTATAAATCAAGGGTTTTATTACACTAGCTTGCCTTACTTTCCCCATTTCTCATTTTATCAACCTTTTTTTTTTCTTTTCTTTTTTTTCACTAAAAGGGTATAGATACATATCGTTGGTTTCGACAACTGACAAGAGAATTCCCTCCCGAGTTTGGGCTACGAACAAACTGAGCTATTAGCGAGCAATTCAGGACTCAGCTCGAATCAACTAAGTATTAGTTAACGAGTTGAGCACGAGGTTTGGTCATACTAAAATTTGTGAAACTGTGTTTTGTTGCACCATTTTACCAAATGGAAACATTATTAATGCACTGCTCCTAAATAAAATGGTTTTGCCTAATGGGCATGTTCCGCTAACTAAAATAATTATTTATATTTTTGAATTAAAAGTGAAGTATTGTGAGGGAATGAGTTTTGTATCATAAAATGAAAAATAAATACTTAAAAAATATAGTGGAACGGAATTACTATGGTTATGTTTGGTTGGGAGTTTAGTTTAATTTAGTTTTAGTAGTGGGTGGAGAGAGAAATAGAGTAATGATTGAAAATAGGGGTAATGATTGGAGAGAGATGGAGAGAGATGAGAAAGTAATAATTGAAAAAATAGGATAATGATTGGAGAAAGTAGTAGAGTAATGATTGGAAACAAAATTAAAACTAAAACTAAAAAGGGAACCGAACAAAGCGTCACGTGGAAATGAAATATCTCCATTCTCCAACTACCGGCCCTTCTAGCCCGTTAGTAAATTCGCCCACCATGGTCCACGGACTCCATACTAGGTCCTAACATTAAAAGCATAATTTGTTTTCTTGGCAAGTAAATAACGAAAAAAATTCCAATGCTTCTCTTCCTATGATTAGCCTATTTGGAACATGTGAAAAAAGGAGGGAAGAGAATGAAAAGGAATTGAGAAATAAAACCCAAGAAGAGATTATTTATTTGTGATTGTAATTTTGTAAATAAAACAAACCAAAAAAATATTGGCTAAAATTCTTTTGTTTAGTTTTAGATATAAGCTAACTTACCAAAGAAAGTGAGGAAGAAACTATTAAAGAAAATAATGAGAAGAAAAATACGTTTGTAGTAGTTTTATTTTTGTTCGATCCAAATCGAAGATGCATTTTAACTCAGTTGGTATGGAGCATGTAATGTGCTCTTCATTTGGTGAGAGTTTAAACCCCAATCGCATCCCTACTTCCCTTTCTTCTAAAAGAGTATAGAGTATGAGTTTCACCAAACTCTTCGATTTACGACAACATGACTTCAAATGTGTTGGGGGACTCACAGGCATTTTCGTTAAGGTGATATGTTTGTCCAATAACTGTTAAGAGTGCACGCGGTCCGAATTGGTAAAACCCATTGTTATTCTGGCCGCAAACTTTGAATACATGGCTGAGAACTATGACAACATGGCCAGAACCTTATACACTGTGGCAACGAACTTTGTCATTCTGGCCGCAAACTTGAATAATATGGCTATAAATTTTTGCATTGTGGCTGCGAACTTTAACATTGTGGCCATAAATTTTTGCATCGTGGCCATAAACTTTTGCATTGTGGCTACAAACTTTGATATTGAGGCCGCAAGCTTTTACAACATGGTTTTTGTATTGTGGCCACAAACTTTTACAGCTTGGCTTTTGCATCGTGGCTGCAAACTTTTACAACGTGGTTGCCAACTTTGACACTGTGGCTGCAAATTTTTACATCATGGCGCAAACTTTTGCATTGTGGCCGTGAAAAAAAAGAGAGGTTCCAAATCTATATCTATATATATCTATAATAAAAACGGCAGTCACAAGGTTTCTCCTCCATTGGATGAATAGACTTTTATGCCCTCAACTTTTTAATACTCCCTCCGTCCCGGTTTGTTTGTCCCATTTTTGACTTTTTGAGAGCGTTTGACCTCTCAAAGAATTGGCTATAATTTTCAATTCGTAATGTTTTTAATATGCAATATGGATCTTGTTTGATAGATTTCAATTAGTTTTTATTATACAAAATTTTCACAATCATAAAAAACATTATAAAATGTAAGATATAAGTATATTTTTGAAAGACAAGTATTTCAACAATTAGACAAACAAATTGGGACGGAGGGAGTACATTATTGTTGAACTCCCAAGTTAGAAAAAACCCCCTTTTTTTTGATGAAGGTCAAGAGGGTAATTTCACCTACCAACTCATCTAGGCAATTGCTGAAAACCCGTTCAATGAGCAAAAATAGCACCATTTTTGTGACCTGTATTCTGAGTAACAAAAAGATTTTCGGCCGGAGGAAAAAAAAAAGGATCAAAACGAACAACTGGATTTTTAACACACCCCAATCAATCAATCTCGGCCGTCCAATAGTTGCCAACTAACCATCTTGAGATTCTTTCGCTTCTGGAATCCGGGCGGAGCCCACAATGACGATTTCGCCCTTTTCCTCAACTAACTTCCCCCGACTTCAGAGTCATCTCAAACTATAAATACACACACTCCCTCCCTCCCTCCCTCTCTCTCTCTCTGTCTCGCTCGCTCGCGCACGCGCACTCGCCGCTGACAATGTCATCGTCGTCCGCCTCCAACGGCAGCGCCACCGCCTCAAATCCACCACCTGGCCGTCTCGCCTCCGGTTACAGCGAGCTCCAGGAGAGCCGTCTCAACGTCGACCTCCCTCTCCCTTCCGTCCTCAAAAACTCCATCGATGTCGTCGACGGTCCCCCAAGTTCCGCCGCCGGCAACCCAGGTTCTGTTGCGGCTACAGTTATATCTATGTTCTATATCGCCATGGACATAACACATTCAGGTGTACTCATCACCAAACCAAGCAAAAACAAATCCTTACGTTAATCCCAAGGGGTTGGGCGGGTAGTCAAGATTTAAGACTTAGGGGTTAGCTTCCTCCTATAAGGTCTCAGGTTTGAAATCCAGTCCATACGGAGCAATTGCTCTGGCTTCAATAGGACTCCCTGCAAGTGGGCAGTAGAATTAGCCTCAGGATTAGTCAATGTGCATGTAAGCTAGCCCGGACACCTGAATTATAAAAAAAAAAAATCCAAGTTCCATTCAATTGAGATCACTATATGAATCCATTGTCTTCATTGTATTTTGTCGAGGGCATCGTGTTCCACTAAATTTATACGGTAATCGGATTCATATCGTAAGGATCTAACGAATTTTTTTAATGTGCTAGCCTATCAGCTACCTAAATGTATCATTGTCTTTCTTTATTTGGACTTGGGCATGCTGTGTGACAGATAAGACTCGAAGCATGACAGAGGTGGAATTATTCCTCTATACTCATAATTCACGTGTATTCTTATTGCAGATGAGATCGCAAAACTGTTTCCAAACTTATTCGGACAGCCGTCGGCAATTCTGGTTCCCAGTAGTTTACCAAAGGCGGCGCTGGATGAAAGATTGAAAATCGGCGTTGTGCTCTCAGGAGGGCAGGCTCCTGGGGGCCACAATGTGATTTGCGGAATTTTTGGTAAGAATGGTTTGTTTGGCTATGTTTGGGATGCCAAAAAAGCTTCATCTCTTCTTTTTTTTCTTACTTTGGTTATGTTTCTGTTTTCATCCAATCGTTCCTAGCTTCTAGTCCTAAAAGATCAAGTTTGGAAAAAGTAGCAAAACATAAACAAACTTTGAGGACCAGTGCTATGGAAATAGATGTTCGGACATAGACATGCGCGAAACCATTTATCGAACGTGGGTTCTACATGATGCAAACCATATGTGTCGGACGATTGTAGACAGACAAGTGTTCAGACACGCGTGTGTCCAAAGCATTTTCCAACTTTGAAAGAAAGATCAAACAACAAATAGAAAGTAACCTAAAAGCCAGGATTTTTTCTCAGTCACTTTTTTCAAATGTTGATGTGCTCGAATTTTTTTACTCTCTTTTTCAGACAAATGAAAACGAAAAAAAATTGCAAGTGTTGGAAAAAGCTGAATAAAAGCATTCAAACTTGGATTTTGGGCTTTCAAATTTTGGACAGTGATTCAACTTTGTTTGACAGGGACTAATTCTGATTTTGGGTTAATGTGGATGTGTAGATTATTTACAGGGTAGGACCAATGGTAGCAAATTGTACGGGTTCAAGGGCGGTCCAGCTGGGATTATGAAGTGCAAATATATAGAGCTAACAACAGACTTTATTTATCCTTACAGAAATCAGGTAAGCCTTTTCAAGTCTTATTAGTAACTTCAATGCGCCACATTTTTTACAATAGGTAGTTACATTAGGTTACTATTGTAATGTAATTTGAGCAGTAGACTATTGCTTTACAAGTTAGAGGGAGAGGAATCAATGATTCCCATGTAAAAGCGTTAAAATTTTGTAATCTTAAAACGTATAGATATTATTGTTACTGGTGTGACTGTAGCCACGCGTTTATGAACTTCCAGCATTTTTGGATTGCAATTGCTTTTCCTTGTTTTTTTTTAATTTTTCGTAGTTCTATGTCTCTTTCTTTTGCACTTGGTTGGATGCTTGTATGAGTATGAGCATGCAATGCAACTATATAGCTCAAGCAAATTGCATTAGGAACTCATGAGAAGGTAAACTAGAGCTCTTTGGTTGTTACTACTTACTAGTCCACAATAAAGTAATCTTGCTTTATATGTAAAGAGACTATAACTTATCTTCTAGTTTGATGTTTATGTCCATCACTAAATTGTTCCATCGGGGCACTCACTAACTATTGCTGACGCTGCTTTGAATTAGTATCCAATGAAATTGTTCACAGGTGCATTTGTGCCAGTTTTAGTTAGTGCATATTAGATACATGCAATTATGACTAAACGACTTATAACAAAGAACGTAGGTGAGATATTGAGTTGGCTATCTATACAGCATATAAACGATTACTTCATTTGTACCTTGCTTGTGTACTTTGACATTATGATTCACGTTTGGAAACTATTACCAGGGTGGCTTTGATATGATTTGCAGCGGCAGGGACAAGATTGAGACTCCTGAACAGGTAATTTTTATAGCTTTAACATAGAAATCATCATTGCACAGTATATGGTTCAATTGTTTGGTTGATAAGTGCATGATTTGCTTTCATCTACTCAGAGATTTAGTAACCAAATTTGGATGTGGTCATGGCTTTCAGTTTCAGCAAGCTGAAGAGACAGCATTGAAGCTTGATTTAGATGGGCTTGTTGTCATTGGTGGAGATGACTCAAACACAAATGCTTGCCTTCTTGCAGAGTACTTCAGGTACGCTTTGTTTTCTCTGGGGTGCAACGTGCAATGTTTGGCGGTGTAATGAACAGCTCTTTGCACATACATTACCTGATGTATATGTTTTTTCTCCACTATTTTAGGAGTAAAAATTTGAAAAGCCGTGTTATTGGATGTCCAAAAACTATTGATGGCGACTTGAAGTGCAAGGAGGTTCCCACAAGTTTTGGGTTTGATACTGCATGCAAGGTATTGATTTCTTGTGTCTGGTTTGATTTTATGCAAATTTCTGGATGTTCTACTTTTGGCCAGCGTTGCCAGCAATTGACAATTGTGGCCGTTTTTTTGTATTCCCTATTTCTTGAATCCATACCTAGCGGTTCCGGTGGAGTGGTTGACACGCACTTGGTTAGGATTCAGTCTCCAGTATTAGAAATGATGGTCCTATTTATTGTCGTAAATAGCTATGGAATGGATCCAATCCATCTTTTGGTGTAAAATGCTTGGTAGCGTTGAAGTCCTAAGACTCATAAGTTTATTGCCTTATGGTTCTCCTCGACAATGAAGGCTTAATGTGCAAATTATAATTTTAATGAAGTCTTCCGGCTATACTTAATATAACGTATCCTTTGGTATATATTTGACTCCCACAGAGATTATATCAGTTGCTATAACTTCTATGTCAATGCACTAGCCATAATATGACTGAATTATAGTATAACTATGTTTGTGGCTCTTTGTACTTAAAAAAACTATCCACCCTCAAATGTTTGTCTCATTCTTCCAATTTATAATTCCCTTGCTGGTGGGAAACCCGATATACTTCTTAGTAATTACTCTAAATGTAATTTCGTAATTTGTAGATGCTTGGACTATCATTTATCGAAACCTAATAGTCCTACATGAGTTTGATAGTGTCACTATTTTTTTATGAAGTATGATGAGCCCTGCCTTTTCTTTGGCATGCAGATATATGCAGAAATGATTGGGAATGTCATGATAGATGCTCGTTCCACAGGAAAATACTATCATTGTGAGTATACTAGTCAAAACACCTATTTGATGTTTTTATCATGCTATGGTCTGCAATTGACGTTTTTTGTTCCTAGATGGTTAAGAACAGATTACTGGGGTAAGCTGTGTATCAGGCATAGCTAAGACAAACTTTTGATAGTCTGTGCAAAATATAAACACTTTCAAGAATCAAGCAAATGGCATATCGAAGGGATCATCCATTCCTATATTCTGTCAGTTTATTGTATATCCTATCAATTAGCAAGCCTTTGTTCTTAACCTGACGCACCTGGATTTTACTAGGCATGCAAAACATTTCATCAATAGATAACGTTGAATGGGATTGATGATGATTAAACCCAGTTTACCTGCCTAATATACCATGAAAGCATGGTAGTCTCCATGGACCTAGGTTGTAAACTTGACTTGTTTCCTCTACTGCAAGAATTCTTATCCCAAACATTTGAGGTAAGCTATAGAAAACTCTATTTGCCCATTCCACTTTATGTTTCCTGCATAACTTTCCAAATGCATGAGCAGAAGTACTTAACGAGGTAGTTGTAGGGCCTAGTAGCCCTAAAATTTAGTGACATAAATTTGATAAGGGAAACTTTATATATTACATTTTTGTTCATTCTGTATAAAAGTTGGGTTTCGCCATGGTTTAGGCCTTCCAAAAATTTGTTGCTCAATGGATTGGTCTTTCAATTTTGGAATTTTTAACTTTTTTCTTTTAAAATGCACCAACTAGCCACCGAATACCCTATGAAAAAGTAGCCTTACTGGCTTAGGTACGTGTAATTGAGGCTCTAGTCTAGAGCATGGCTAATTATCAATTTCATTTAGTGAGTGTGCCTTATTAACTTAGAGGACAGCTGTTCTTGCCAACATACCAACTTATTACATATTGTGTCTTCTTTTTCTTTGCATATTGTTCATATGCACATTATCCTTATCTTTCCACATGGTTTTGCCAAGTTCTCTCTCTGAATGGTTCATCAAAATATGCTTATGTTCTTCTTTTTCCTCTTTTATTTTTTTCTTCTTGTTTTTGTTATCTTCATCTTAGTAGGCTTCACTTTTCAAATAAAAAATAAAAAATCTTAGTAGGCTGCCTAAACTCCTAATTGTTTGTTTCTGCAGTTGTAAGGCTTATGGGTCGTGCGGCTTCTCACATAACATTGGAGTGTGCTTTGCAGACTCACCCAAACATCACCATCATTGGAGAAGAGGTTTTTGTGATATACATATCATTACTTTATGTGTGATGTATGTTGGCCCTTCATGTTCATTTGTTAGACTGTACCAAAGAGTGAAACATTGCAATGTGGAATTATTTATGTTAATCCTCCCAGTTAAGAGTTTTTCCTTGGTGGAACTACTATGGTTTTAATACCATTTGATTTGAGGGATCTCCATATCCTTTAGTTTGTTTCATTTCTATAGTTCATTCAAATAGGCAGGGATGGGTGTGCGACTATGCCAGGGAAGAATTTTCCATTCCTATGGCTATAAGTCTAATGCAGGTCACAATTGTCAGGAGATTTTTTAGGAGGTGTGTAAAGGCTTTTGTGGTCTTGTTAACATATTGCTTTGGTGATCTGAAGAATTTATGGTGGACTATTTATAGTTTTTTTTTTATGGGAAGTTCCTGAATTATATTGTTAATAACGATCCAGAATCTAGCTCCCCGGTTCTTCCTTTGCTATAACTGATACCATTCTACCTTGCTGCAGGTTGCTGCCAAGAAGGAGACACTCAAGAATGTCACAGACTACATCACTGATATAATTTGCAAACGCACGGAACTTGGATATAACTATGGTGTCATACTTATACCGGAGGGTCTTATTGATTTTATTCCAGAGGTATACTTATATGAACTACATATTTCCTTGTATAACTTTACATTGAATACTAGTTGATTTTTAAAGTACCTTAAGTTTGCTTTAGATATGCTGAAAACTGAATCACATTTCATTGTGGTTGGGGATTTGCAGGTACAACAACTCATTGCAGAGCTTAATGAAATCCTAGCCCATGATGTTGTTGATAAATCTGGTGTGTGGAAAAAGAAACTCAGAAGCCAATCTCAGCAGCTTTTTGAGCTTTTACCACATGCAATTCAGGAGCAACTGCTCCTCGAACGGGATCCGCATGGTAATGTGCAGGTATTTAGTCTGATAATCATCATATAGTCTCCCTCTAACCATTTGAAATGAAGCTTAAATCTTAATTATGGCTATCCTGTGCTATATGTTTAGGTTGCCAAGATAGAAACAGAAAAAATGCTTATTCAAATGGTGGAGACTGAATTGGAAAACAGAAGGAATGCAGGTTCATATGATAAGCAGTTCAATGGGCAGTCCCACTTTTTTGGGTAACCAGTATATTCTTCGGTCTAACTGTTTTGGATTTATTTTTCTTAGAGACAATGAACTTCACCATTTTCCCTAACTTTGGTTCTGTATTAACTTGAATTTCCCGTTATCAGATATGAGGGTAGATGTGGTTTGCCTTCAAATTTTGACGCAAATTACTGCTATGCGTTGGGTTATGCTGCTGGGGCACTCCTCCATTATGGGAAGACTGGACTGATTTCTTCGGTATGCTTTTTATCTTTTATTCCTTTTCATCATGCTGCTTCTTTCAAAAACTAGTTCTCATTTAATCAATCTGTTTCCAGAATATGGCTTGGGTTCAAAATTACTAGTTCCCATTTAATCAATCTGTTTCCAGAATATGGTCTTGCGTTCAAAATTTTCATTCTATGTTCAACTGTAATTAGCAGAACATATTATAAATGCTTTGTCACTTCATCTTAATATCCTGATTTTGTTTTAAGGTGGGAAATTTGGGTGGTCCAGTTGAGGAATGGACAGTGGGTGGCACGCCGTTGACATCCTTGATGGATGTGGAGAGAAGGCATGGTATGTACCACTCTCCATTGTCTACAATAAAAAGAAAGCCTAACTATGTCCTGTGGGATCCTTGCCTATAACCTTGTTGCATTACTTTTATAGTTAGTGTCTTCCTGGTAACATTAGCCCCAGACCCCTCTATTTAATGCTCATCAAATTAGTATTTCCCAAAATTTCAGTCATATCTTTCTCTAGCTGTGTTGTCAAGTTACTGATGGGTGCTTAACTAAGTGCATTGAAAACTTGAAACTAAGTTGGATTCAAGTAGTTTGTCATGTATTCACAATTAAGCTTTTCTGTGGATTCATAAGAAACATGTAAAATTTGTTATTCTACCGAAATCTTGGTTGACTCAGTCATCTGATTATCATCAACTTTCTATGTTATGGACCTATTATTTCCATATTCAAAGCTTTGATGCAACATTTGCAGGAAAGTTTAAGCCAGTGATTAAGAAGGCAATGGTGGAACTTGAAGGTAATAATTGTTGCATGTCACTTACCATTGTTGTTATTAACAATTGGCAACGTTGTATAAAAACCTTCCATTGCAAATTTCATGGCTTTTCTTGATCTTGGATTTTCTTCTGCATTTGTCTTAGGTGCACCTTTCAAGAAATTTGCATCCGTGCGGGAGGAATGGGCCATCAAGAATCGATATTTCAATCCAGGTACATATTCTCTACAACGCTTCCAGTACTTGTAAGTTCTACAATTCGTTGGCAGTGGGTGCGTTTAAAAATAGATAACTTTGGGAGGAGGTTACAATTTCCTCCGGTCCTTGAGGCATTCCATGATGACTACAGAGAGGCATATTACATTGATCCTTGAGGCTCTCTGGAGCCTTTGGGAGGCCACTTTCTGCGCAGTTGGTGAATGCTTTCAATAGACCATCACTTGCAAAAGCATGCAGGCTCCCAATGGCTGTTAACCAAATCCTTTCTTTAGCGGCTATTAATATTTTGATAGTATCTGAGATAGTGAGATATATGGATAAAGACATAATGTTTTTGTTCTTACTTTTACTTGTATTTTGGACAGGTCCACTTCAGTTTTCTGGCCCAACAGCTAACGAAACGAATCATACACTTATGCTGGAGCTAGGAGCACAAGCTTAGGAGCATTGATACATCAGTTTTTCTCAATAAGAAAATTTTCTATTTTGCTGTCATAGAACAACAATTCAACTAATACTTAAAAACTGATGTCCAATTTTCAACAATTCTGTCCAATTTTCAGAATTGTTTTTGCGATTGAATCCATTGGAAAAACCGATTTCATTTGGTGATACTTTCCTCACAAGCAGAAACATCTGAACTCATTATATTTTTTGGCTCAACTTAGATACTGAACTTGCTGCAACCCCGGTGACGAATATTATCGTGTAGGTTTGATAATCTATTATCACTCACATATTCGTGTGTCACTCTTTCATTCCCCGGTCAAAGAAACAAAAGTACACGATACAAGGGGCATGCTTTTGATTACTACCAAGAGGAGCAGGAATAGATCCAATTAGGGCCACATATAATCGTGTCCGAAAATATGGGTAAAGTTTTTCTTCTTACCACGATACTTATAGTTGATACATATAAGGTGTCACATCAGATGATACTCAAATGTGATACCAAAATATGGCCAGTACATCATTATTATTGTAGAAAAACTTAAATCCTAATTAATGATCATCAAATAGGTCCCTTTTCTCATTACCAATTTGAGTTTGTTTAGCGTTCAAGTACCGTCATATGGACAATTTTGTCCCCAGTCTTCCCATATATCAAAAGAAGGGGACAAATTGTGATAAATTTCCTGATGCACTATGGGCCAAATCCCAAATGGGCAATTGCAGTTGGGTGATGGGCTCCACATATTGGGCTTCAAAATAGGAGCCCACTCCCAAAGGAAGGATGTTTGCTAGTTTGCAAATTACACCTTTGTCCTTCAACAGTAAGAATCGGTTTAAAGACCTGAATATTTTTAGTGTTTCGTAGTAATTTTTTGAACTCGTCTTCTAAATATTTAAAATTGGACATTCGTTCCAACGGAAAAAAAATAAAAAGTGTAAATATATGTATCGAACGTGAAAGAGTTTTACAAAAGATAATAAAGAGGGTGAAAATTTCTATCTTATATTTTTCCCTCCTTAATAAATTCTTTTAAACTTAGAGTCATAAATTTAGTAACTTTTTTAAGGGTTTATTTGGTACCTGTGGAAAAGAAAGAAAAGGAAAATAAATAAAAAATTTCCTCTTTCTTTGTTTGGTTTGAGAGAAAAAAGAGAAGAAAATAATCAAATAAAGACTTGTGAACCGTAAATTTCCCTCTGAACGTAACTCAAACTCTCTTTTTCTTTTTCTTTTTCATAGGTACCAAACGCGGCGTAAATTTCTTTGTCAAATAAAATCTACTTAATAAAGAGGAAAAAGGGGAAAAAAGAAAAGAAAACACATCTTAATTTAAAACCAACCGACCAAACTACTGGACTCATCAGAAATGGAGCAGAGTTTGGTGTCCGCTGCAAGAAGGGGCCCTCTCACTCCACGCCACCACCCGTTCTTCGAACTGGCGTCTCTTTTGTTCATCACCCTCTTCCCCCTCCAACAATAAACTCTTCGTCGGCGGTCTCTCTCTCTCTCTCTCTCTCTCTCTCTCTCTCTCTCTCTATTATAAACAGTGTTGCATTTGGGTACGCGTACTGATTGTTTTGTCGTTGAAGGTTTGTCGTGGTCAGTGAACGAGAAGTCATTGAAGGACACTTTTGATTCTTACGGGGATGTCACCGAAGGTGACTCATCTAAACTCTGTTAACCCTGTAATAAAATTCCTCTCTTTTACTGTTGAATGGGTTAGTTCTCTACGCGTTCGATGAAATGCCTGACCGATCAGATATTACAGCATAGGTATAGTTCACGGATGACGGATGTTTTAACCAAAGATGTGATCCTTTGAGAAATGCCGGACAACTTTTGTTAATGGGTCAAAAACAATCAAAACAATTAGGTTGTTGTCCACGTGTGGATGGATGTGGATTTCAAATGAAGAATTTTGTATTCAATTTAAGAGAAATAGGAGAGGTCTAGTTGTTGGTGGTTTGTGGAGTATTGAGCAAGATGAATTTGAGGCAGAAGGGATTTATTTACTTGGGCAAAGTACGGATCACCTCCATATGGTTTGGCCATTTGGCAAATGACCTCCCTGAGTTTTATTAATGAGCAGTTCGCCTCCCCATAGTTTTGGAGTAAAGTGCAACTCTAACTCTGTTAACGAAAAATGTTAAATGACTCTAATACCCATGTACTTTATTGGGAATATGAACCTCTATATTTATGCTATCTCCCCCTTCCTCCCTGTAGACCCTCTCCTCCCATGTTTTACAAGTTTCAGCTAATCAATTACACGTTCTATTGGATCAAAAAAATAAAAATACATTAAACGTTTTTTGTTTTAAGTTTAGTTGGAAAAATATTCTAAAAATTAAAACACAAAGATATTTTGGATACAAGCCAAAACAATAATAAAAATAAAAAACTATGTTTGTTATCCATAATGAATTCTCTGTTTTGGAAAGTCGATTAGGAAAACAGTTCAAACACCAACACCACCTTCCATTAATGGGGGAAATACCCACCGCCGCTCCACCGCTACGCAAAACTGAATTCCCTTCTTCCACCTTCCATGGCAACCTCATAATGTGAAATAAGATTTTTAACAAACATAAACCCATTATTAGAAGTGGCAAACCCACCTATCAATAGGTCTAATACCCAGAAATTCCATATGAAATCGGATTGTTTGTTAACATGAACCCATTAATAGTTTATAACCCAACAACGTACATTAGTGGCAATCATGATCTAACAGGGATTTGGTTTTATGGTTCGTTGCCTGACCTCGATCAATCATTTCTTCCAATTGCCCCCCTCAATCGCCAACAGTTTTAGAAAAAAATGTGTCAATTGACTGTATAAATGTTCGACAAAGAATTTCACTTCATGCATTCGGCCGGAAGATTGGGAAATTTTGGAGGTAGGGGAGTGAAGGGGATGTGGCTACAGTGGTGAGAGAGAAGGATATGTCGTGGCTCTAGGGGGTTTTGTTCGCCGGAAATGATAAAAGTCGCATAAGAAAAAACAACAGTCAACGGATCTGTTTATTGTGGGGAGAAGATGACGAAGGGTACTTTTGTCTTCTTGCTTAGAAGTAAAATGCTTATCTAATTTTCCTGCTATTCCCACTCTCATAATAGGCATGTGTACTACACCTTCCGTCAATTTGGAAGGAAAATGTAACGGTAGCACTTTAGTCCGAAACCATAGGGAGGCGAATTGCTCCTTAATGAAACTCAAGGAGGTTATCTGTCAAATGGCCAAACTATAGGGAGGTAATCCGTACTTTGCCCTATTTACTTTAGGATCCTTGTAGAATTACAATCTTTCGACATGAAGGATTTCAATCACTTCTATTACTTGCGTTTCTGCTATATTATTGGACTACAAGATGATGGCAATAGTCAAGCTATTTTCGCTAAATGGTAGGAGTATATTTTAGTTAATGTAAGTGAGGAGAATGACCTGTTTAGAAATCCGTGAAAACATGGGTTGTAGTCCATTTAGTAAATTTAGTTTACCAGAGATGCCTTGGTTGTTACAAATCTATCCCAAATTATTTATCTCACTGTAATGTTGAAGTTTTTTCCGATGATGTGAAGTAGTATGCTGCATACCCACTCAAAAAATAGTCTACGAATGCAACTTTTGATCATTCAGCCCAGCAGAAAAAGACTCTGTCTGTGATTTTCTTTTCCATCTTGCTACTGACAATTGACGTAAAGATTACCTCAATTCAGGCTATACAGTGTTAACCAACGCCTATGGCGGTGATATTTATAATTTCACACGTTACTTTAATGTTATCTATTTTTCTGTCCTCGATGTGGGGATAAGGAGGTTATCATCAACAAACAGTACCCGTGTAACCCCTAATCGCTGGGGGGATGGCCGGGGGAGGACTACTGAAGAACCTATAGCAACTATAGTTGACTAGTGACTGCTGAGGAACCTCTGTCAAAGTCTTCTCCCATGTCCCATATGCCAGATATTTGGCATCAATAGCTATTATTGAACATTTAAAGGCAGGCATATTGCGAATGACATGGTTTCATAGTTTCTCTTGATTCTTGAAGCTTACAAATTATGAAGTTGAATAAGGTTTGCTTCAATAAAGGGAAATGAAAGTAAGAATGCGCCTAAGTTTAAAAAAAGGGGTTTGTAAGGATGGTATTTTGTTCAACGTAAAGGTTCCTGAAATGAAGTTTATGTTGTTGTTTAATAGGTGATCTTAACTCGGCAGTAATTTCCCAGTGAAAAGACGATAGTGTGCTAAATCATTTGGATGTTTGTTTTTAGTGAGGATATTGTACGATAAGGAAACTGGAAGATCAAGAGGCTTTGGTTTTGTATACTTTTCGAAAGAAGATGATGCCAGAACTGCAAAAGATGCCATGGATGGGAAGGTGAGTTTTACTGAGAGGAAATCATGCACATGAACTATTCTGGTGTAGTTTTGCTGCTGCTTTTTTTCCCTGTACTTCCTTTTCTTTTCCTCGCTTGGTATGAAGGCATACATAAGAGACAAATAATTGGTACTTGTTCCCAGCTAAGGCGCATTTCACGTGCAGGCGTTTTTAGGTCGACCTCTGCGGATAAGCTTTGCTCTTGACAAGGTTCGAGGAGCGCCTGTTGTAGTCCCTCGCCTTCCACACATTGGAGACCCCACCAATCGCCACCAGTAAACTACGACAAGTTTTCTGATTTGTTTTTCAAGTGGAGAGTTATCAATGTTGAACTGTAATAGCTTGAAGTATCATATACCTTTGATCATATGAATGTGGCGGATCTCTTGTTATATTAAAGCAAATTTTCTTGGTTGACATGCTGAATTTCAGTTCGAGTAGAGTCAAAGTGATGGTTAATGAGTCTATGAATTTCAGATAATCTTCTGCCATAATGGCTTATCCGAATAACCTTATCCCTCGACTTAATATGATTGTCTGATCATTTGGACCATTGAATTGCCGAATGGACCGCCCAGATGTGCACACCTCCCTCCAGTTCGAAAGGAAAGCCTCAAATACTTGGGCGGGGAGTGGATTTTATGGCCAAACGGCGAGACTGTTTCTTCTATCACTAATATCTCCATATCGATTTTGTCACTACTCTAGTCTTAAGCTGACGAAACTCTTGTGGTTATTTGCTTGGCGGTTCAATTGGCTAATTCCAATGGTTATAATACTGGGCATATCTATTCTGATTGCCACAACGCTAGCAGAAATTTCCAAGCTACGCTAGCAGAAATTTCCAAGCTATCACAGTTTCCAAGATTACGAAAGTTTGCTGAGGAGCATTTGGCTGAACGACATTAGGGGTACACTTAGGTGTTGGGATAATCTATTATCACTCACATATTCGTGTGACACTCTTTCATTTCCCGATCAAAGAAACAAAAGTACACAATACAAGGGGCATGCTTTTGATTACTACCAAGAGGAGCAGGAATAGATCCAATTAGGGTCACATATAATAGTGTCCGAAAATATGGGTAAAGTTTTTCTTCTTACCACGATACTTATAGTTGATACATATAAGGTGTCACATCAGATGATACTCAAATGTGATATCAAAATATGGTCAGTATACCATTATTATCGTAGAAAAACTTAAATCCTAATTAATGATCATTAAATAGGTCCCTTTTCTCATTACCAATTTGAGTTTGTTTAGAGTTCAAGTACCGTCATATGGACAATTTTGTCCCCAGCCTTTCAATATATCAAAAGAACGGGACAAATTGTGATAAATTTCCTGATGCACTATGGGCCAAATCCCAAATGGGCAATTGCAGTTGGGTGATGGGCTCCACATATTGGGCTTCAAAATAGGAGCCCACTCCCAAAGGAAGGATGTTTGCTTTTTTAAAATTACACCTTTGTCCTTCAACAGTAAGAATCGGTTTAAAGACCTGAATATTTTTAGTGTTTCGTAGTAATTTTTTGAACTCGTCGTCTAAATATTTAAAATGTCAACATTCGTTCCAACGGAAAAATAAAAAATAAAAAGCGCAAATATATGTATCGAACTTGAAAGAGTTTTACAAAAGATAAATAAAGAGGGTGAAAATTTTCTATCTTATATTTTTCCTTCCTTAATAATTTCTTTTAAACTTACCGTCATAAATTTAGTTACTTTTTTAAGGGTTTATTTGATACATGTGGAAAAGAAATATAAGGAAAATAAAAAAAAATTCCTCTTCCTTTGTTTGGTTTGAGAGAAAAAAGAGAAGAAAATAATCAAATAAAAAGAATTGTGAACAGTAAATTTCCTCTGAACTTCACTCAAACTTTTCTTTTCTTTTTCTTTTTCTTTTTCTTTTTCATAGGTACCAAAAGCGGCGTAAATTTCTTTGTCAAATAAAATCTACTTTAATAAAGAGGAAAAAGGGAGGAAAAAAAAAGGGGTAAATTTCACTGACCTCCCCTCAAGTTTCTAACAAAGACAGAAACCTCACCTCACGTTTCTGAAATTGCACTGTCCTCCCACTCTACTTCTATTGTCTGTTGCACTTTACCCCAACCGTTTGGTTGACGTTACGGAAAGCAACTAACAGTGATGAGGTTAGCATGGAACATATAAACTAAAGGTTGAAAAATTAAGTGTTCCAAATTTCAATCCATGTGAATGGGTGAGAAGATTTTATTTTTTTTATCATTTAATTCTAAAGGGTCCTTAATTATGACCCTTTAGAATTAAATGATCAGAAAAATAAAATCTTCTCACCTATTCAAACGGATTGAAATTTTGAACACTTAATTTTTCATCCTTTAGTTTATATGTTCCATGCTGACCTCATCATCGTTAGTTGCTTTCCGTAACGTCAACCAAACGGTTGGGGTAAAGTGCAACAGACAATATGGTTAAAAAATTAAGTGCTCTAAATTTCAATCCGTTTGAACCGATAGGAAAATTTTATTTTTCTGATCATTTTATCTTAAATGGTCATAATTAAATTTTGATTTTAGGATTCTCGTTGATTAACCCTAACAAAATCGTACAACCAAATATCTTAGGACTAACCAATGAGAGTTCTAGAATCAAAGTTTAACTATGACCATTTTGGATAAAATGATCAGAAAACTAAAATCTTTCTATTAGTTCCAATTGATTGAAATTTGAAGTACTTAATTTTTTAACCATTTTTTTAATATATAAACTGCAGGTTAAAAAAATTAAAGTGTTCCAAATTTTAATCCGTTTGAATGGGTGTTTCTTAGGGCTAATCAAAGAGAGTCCTAGAGTCAAAATTTAATTATGACCATTTAGGATAAAATGATCAGAAAAATAAAATCTTTCTATCGGTTCAAACGGATTGAAATTTGGAGCACTTAATTTTTTAACCATATTTTTTAATATATAAACTAAAGGTTGAAAAATTAAGTGTTCTAAATTTCAATCCGTTTGAATGGGTGAAAAGATTTTATTTTTCTAATCATTTAATTCTAAAGGGTCATAATTAAATTTTGACTCTAGGGCTCTTGTTGGTTAGTCCTAAGAGATATTTGATTCTACGACTTTCTTAGGGTTAATCAACGAGAGTTCTATAGGCAAAATTTAATTATAACCCTTTAGAATTAAATGATAAAAAAAATAAAATCTTTTCACCCATGCAAACGGATTGAAATTTGGAACTAGAGGAGGGTGTGTGGAGAGAAGAACGTGTGTCAGTGGATTTAATGCATCAACGGGGTTAGACTTTCTGACTGACAATTAACCGAGGTAAATTTTTATTGGTGGGAGGTACCACCAGGCAAAGTAGACGTGTTGCCCTTGGGGCAACCAATAATTTCTTAGTCTTTTTAGCTTTTTCCCTTTCACTTATTTATTTTATTCATTACAAGTACGTAGGCAAAAAAGTAAAATCAAGTTCCCCGTTAACAAGCGTTACCCTACAAGAAGCAGAGGGGAGGATAGTGCAATTTCGAGAATGTGGGGGAGGTTTCTGTCTTTGTCAGAAACCTGAGGGGAGGTCAGTGAAATTTACCCAAAAAAAAAGAGAAAGAAAGAAAGAAAACAGATCTTAATTTAAGGGCCGGGCTATTCGCAGCCACGTATTTTCTCCCACAGCCCGTTAAAAATTTTCAAGTAGACTCAACAGCTAGTTACCGAAATTAAGATACATTTTCAACATCAAATTACCGAAATATGATATTTTTTTCAACAGCTATTTACCGAAAATGCCCGAAAATGCATGTTTGGCAGTTGTCTACCGAAAGTTGAATATATTTTCGACATGTAATTACCGAAATATAATCTTATTTTTAACAGCTATTTACCGAAATGTTATTTATGATTTTCAACAACCACTTACCGAAATATAGTGGGCTATGGGAGAAAATACGTGGCTGCGAATAGCCCAGCCAATTTAAAGGGCAAATTTTCGTAGTCGTCTCACCATTTTGTCCCTATAGTTTGTTTTACGTTCCAAATTGGTAAAATCGTTAACACCATTAATGAAATTAACGGAAAAAATATGATTAAAAAAATAAGTGCTCTAATTTTCAATCCGGTTGAACCGGTGTGAATATCTTATTTTTCTGATCATTTTGTCTTAAATGGTCATAATGAATTTTTGACTCTAAGGCCTTTCAATGAGCACCATAAGAGAGCCCAAAAACTAAATAAGGAGTTTCGGGTGATCGTTGAAAAGTCTTAGAGCCAAAAATTCATTACTACCATTTAGGATAAAATGATCAAAAAAATAAGATCTTCGCACCGGTTCAACTGAATTGAAAATTGGAGCACTTAATTTTTTAATCATATTTTTTCCGTTAGTTTCACTAACGGCGTTAACGATTTTACCAATTTGAAACGTAAAACAAACTAGAGCAACGAAATGGTGACAATTGAAATTAGAGGGACGAAATTTAGACAATGGTAAAATTAGAGGGACCGACTACGAAAATTTGGCCTAATTTAAAACCAAACCGACCCAACGACTGGACTCATCAGAAATGAAGCAGAGTTTGGTGTCCGCTGCAAGAAGAGCACTCTCACTTCACGCCACCACCCCTTCTTCGAACTGGCGTCTCTTTTGTTCATCACCCTCTTCCCCCTCCAACAATAAACTCTTCGTCGGCGGTCTCTCTCTCTCTCTCTCTCGATTATAAACAGTGATGCATTTGGGTACGCGTACTGATTGTTTGTTTTGGCGTTGAAGGTTTGTCGTGGTCAGTGAACGAGAAGACATTGAAGGACGCTTTTGATTCTTACGGGGATGTCACTGAAGGTGACTCATCTAAACTCCGTTAACCCTGTAATTAAATTCCTCTTTTATACTGTTGAATGGGTTAGTTATCTACGTGTTCGATGAAATGCCTGACCGATCAGATATTACAACATAGGTATAGTTCACGGATGACGGATGTTATAACCAAAGATGTGATCTTTTGAGAAACGCCGGACAACTTTTGTTAGTGGGTCAAAAACAATCAAAACAATTAGGTTGTTGTCCATGTGTGGATGGATGTGGATTTCAAATGAAGGATTTAGTATTCAATTTAAGAGAAATAGGAGAGGTCTAGTTGTTGGTGGTTTGTGGAGTATTGAGCAAGATGAATTAGAGGCAGAAGGGATTTATTTACTTTGGGATCCTTGTAGAATTACAATCTTTCGACATGAAGGATTTCAATCACTTCTATTACTTGCGTTTCCGCTATATTATTGAACTACAAGATGATGGCAATTGTCTTGTTATTTTTGCTAAATGGTAGGAGTATATTTTAGTTAATGTATGTGACGAGAATGACCTGTCTAGAAATCCGTGTAAACATGGGCTGTAGTCCATTCAGTAAATTTAGTTTACTGGAGACGCCTTGGTTGTTACAAATCTATCCCAAATAATTTACTATAATGTTGAAGTTTTTTCCGATGATGTGAAGTAGTATGCTGCATACCCACTCAAAAAATAGTCTACGAATGCAACTTTTGATCATTCAGCCCCGCAGAAAAAGATTGTCTGTGCTTTTCTTTTCCATCTTGCCACTGATAACTGACGTAAAGATTACGTCAATTCAGGCTATACAGTGTTAACCAACGCCTATGGCAGTGATTTTTATAATTTCACACGTTACTTTAATGTTATCTATTTTTCTGTCCTCGATGTGGGGATAAGGAGGTTATCATCAACAAACAGTACCCGTGTAACCCCTAATTGCTGGGGGATGGCCAGGGGAGGACTACCGAAGAACCTATAACAACTAGAGTTGACTAGTGACTGCTGAGGAACCTCTGGCGAAGTCTTCTTCCATGTCCCATATGCCAGATATATGGCATCAATAGCTATTATTGAACATGTAAAGGCACGCATATTGCAAATGACATGGTTTCATAGTTTCTCTTGATTCTTGAAGCTTACAAATTATGAAGTTGAGTAAGGTTTGCTTCAATAAAGGGAAATGAAAATAAGAATGAGCCTAAGTTTAAAAAGAAGGGTTTTATATGGATAGTACTTTATTCAAAATTAAGGTTCCTGAAATGCAGTTTATGTTGTTGCTTAATATGTGATCTTAACTCGGCAGTAATTTCCCAGTGAAAAGACAATAGTGTGCTAAATCATTTAGATTTTTGTTTTTAGTGAGGATATTGTACGATAAGGAAACTGGAAGATCAAGAGGCTTTGGTTTTGTATACTTTACGAAAAAAGATGATGCCAGAAATGCAAAAGATGCCATGGATGGGAAGGTGAGTTTTACTGAGAGGAAATCATGCACATGAACTATTCTGGTGTAGTTTTGCTGCTGCTTTTTTCCCTGCACTTCCTTTTCTTTTCCTTGCTTGGTATGAAGGCATACATAAGAGACAAATAATTGGTACTTGTTCCCAGCTAAGGCGCATTTCACGTGCAGGCGTTTTTAGGTCGACCTCTGCGGATAAGCTTTGCTCTTGACAAGGTTCGAGGAGCGCCTGTTGTAGTCCCTCGCCTTCCACACATTGGAGACCCCACCAATCGCCACCAGTACACTACGACAAGTTTTCTGATTTGTTTTTCAAGTAGAGAGTTATCAATGTTGAACTGTAATAGCTTGAAGTATCATATACCTTTGATCATATGAATGTGGCGGATCTCTTGTTATATTAAAGCAAATTTTCTTGGTTGACATGCTGAATTTCAGTTTGATTAGAGTCAAAGTGGTGGTTAATGAGTCCATGAATTTCAGATAATCTTCTGCCATAATGGCTTACCGAATAACCTTATCCCTCGACTTAATATGATTGTCTGATCATTTGGACCATTGAATTGCCGAATGGACCGCCCAGATGTGCACACCTCCCTCCAGTTCGAAAGGAAAGCCTCAAATACTTGGGTGGGGAGTGGATTTTATGGCCAAACGGCGAGACTGTTTCCCCTATCACTAATATCTCCGTATCGATTTTGTTACTACTCTAGTCTTAAGCTGACGAAACTCTTGTGGTTATTTGCTTGGCGGTTCAATTGGCTAATTCCAATGGTTATTATGCTGGTCATGTCTATTCTGATTGCCACAACGCTGGCAGAAATTTCCAAGCTATCACAGTTTGCAGGATTACGAAATTTTGCTGAGGAACATTTGGTTGAATGACATCAGGGGTACACTTAGGTGTTGGGAGAAGGAAGGTTAGGAGTTCAACTCCTCTTCCGGGACGCTTATCTAACTATTCGTAACAATATTGAATTTCGTCGATAAAGAAAAAAGATTACTAAAGTTTCTCACAATTTCCTTCCCTTAGTTTTCTTGGCTCTTTTAATTTGTTGCTCCTAAAAGAAATGGGTTTTCTATTAAACAGAAACAATCGTTGCTTTTGACGTTCGGCAAAATTTGTCCCTTTAATATTTTAATCGAGGGTGTGTTCCACTAATTAAAAAAGTGTTTATTTTTTTGAATTAAATGTGATGAATTGTGAGCGAATGATCTGTCTCATAAAGTGAGAAATAAGTATTAAAAAAGTAAGAACTCCAACAGAACGGGACTGAGTCTGTACAAGAATTATCAACTAGGTTAACCTAGTTGTTTGTATACCATGAATCTATAAAAGGCAATTCCGTTGTCATGATAAAAAGAATTCTACCATGAAAGTGTTAGGGTCCAATCCCACGTAAGGTTCAACTTAAAGCATGGGGATCGCTTTCCTTACTTTAATTTCTCCCAACCAAAACCTATCACCACAGAAATGGGAACGCTGCCAAACAATATCCTGCAAAGCCAATGCAGAGCGGCAGATTCAACCATTCATTTCAATAATCAACGGGTTGAATCTTGATTGAGTAATGAACGGTTCAGATTTGTATGTCCCCAAATTCAATCCGAGCCGTCCATATTGAGATGAACGGCCGAATCGACCGCTCGACACCGTTTTGCAGGGATGTTGCCGTTATAGTCTCAAACTTTGAACTATTCTTCTTACTTTAACCATTTTTCTTTCACACAAACTTATTGATGAAGTAATGCCACAATACTCTTCATTGATACGTGTTCATGTAAAGTCCATATGAAAACGAGCTGGTGACGTGGCAGTAACCCACAAGCAACGAATAATTTTTCAAAATTTTGGCTGTGCAGTAGAGTGTGTTATACTCGTAACTGTTATATAAAGTAATTGTCCAAAAAACGTATGTTTACTTATTCGAAGTTGTATGTTTTGTTGATGCCAAAATTTGGAATCCGAGCACTTCAACAGGACTCTTGCTAAGTCCGAATGATCACGCTGAGAGCCTTTGAGAAGGATTTTTTGCAAAACAAATTCAAAAACCGATGGTGTTTCCGGTTGTAGACCCTCCGACAATCAAGTTATTAAGGGGATAATAGAGCATAAGCATTATAAAAGAGAAAAATAGAGTGTCTACCTCGTGATTGCCACACCAGCCTTATTTATAAGTGCAGGTGGAGTGGGTTCGACGGGATGGGTATTGATCATGGGCTACATCAGTGGGTTAAGCATGTGTCATGGGATAATTTTAATCTTCTTTTGAGTTTAGCAATTAATTTGGTCGTAATATTTTTATTTTTTAAATTCATCTCAACAAAATAAATGATTAATTATCGTCAAAATAAAATATTAATTCAAAAAATTTAACTCAAATTCAAAAAGGAATCTTAAAATAATTAAATTTGGGAAATAATATTAACACTCCAAAAATTGATACAGACATTTCAAAATCAGTGTAACTCCAAAGTCACCTTCGTTTGTTTTTTGGAGTGCCAATATTATTTTCCTTAAATTTTCTCGGAGTTTATAGAGATAGGAGAGCCGTGCACAATACTCCCTAGAGGGTCATCAATCATCACCGACCGATCAAAATCCCCAGTTCCCAGAGAGAGAGAGAGAAGAGAGAGAGACCTTCAACCGAGGTCAAACTGCATCAATGGAAAACCAAGCAGAAGAAGACCCTCACCACTCCGACCTAATCACCACATTCTGCTCCATCGCCTCCTCCACCCGCGACGAAGCCCTCTTCTTCCTCGAAAGCCACAACTTCGACCTCGACTCCGCCGTCTCCACCTTCCTCGAAACCACCGCCCCCGCCGCCGCCGCCGCCGCTGCTCCGCAACAACCCCTCTCTCCTTCCGCCTCTCTCTCTCCTTCCTCGTCCCCGTCCCGCTCCCGCTCCCCGTCCCCGCCGCCCTCCCTCCTCCGCCCCCTGCCGCCCAGCCGGTACGGTCTCCGGCCCCGGCAGGACAAGAAGAAGGCCTCCGCGAGTCGCACCGCAGGTGGGATACGGACGCTGTCGGATCTGAATAATCGGGCGGGTAGGGATGGTTCCGGTAGTGACTCTGATGATGGGCCTCAGGAGTACTACACTGGTGGGGAGAAGAGGTAGTGGTTTTTTCAAATTCCAATCGCCCTTCACTTTCTGTTTAGCTTTTCTGAAATTTTTTTTTGGTTAGACCGTTAGCGATGTGGTCAGCGACTCAACTAATCCCTGGTCGAAGGCAGGCCATCACATCCCCAAGAATTGAACCCTGGGCACTTGTGTGGACTAGTGAATTCACAATTCACAAGTAATTTCTTGCGCCTGACCCCAAGAATAGAAACCTGGTCACATGGGTGGCGAGCAAACCCACCATCCAACCGGACTAGCCCTTGCCCTTGGGGTTAGTTTTACAGAACATCTATTCGACCATAGAAAGGGATAACGCCAATTGATGTGAACAAATTTCTGGAGCTGTGACAGAAAGTGATTTCCGACATTGTCCTATTAGTAATCAAAATTTTAGGACTACTTTATTACAAACATGAACTATAACTGTTAGGTCAAAAATAGTGAAGTCACTGGAGCTCAACGCCCATGCCCCACGTATTCACACACACATACACACGGAGTGTGTGACCAGTTTGATGTGAACAAATTTCTGAAGCTGTGATTTTTCGATAGTGTGATA
This sequence comes from Rhododendron simsii, assembly GCA_014282245.1. Lineage (NCBI taxonomy): Eukaryota > Viridiplantae > Streptophyta > Magnoliopsida > Ericales > Ericaceae > Rhododendron > Rhododendron simsii. Next base: position 27,336,857 of record CM024958.1, on the reverse strand, counting down.
TTGTCCTAGTAAAAGTCAAGATTTTACAAATACTTTTAGTGCTAACGTGAACTAACACTTGGGTAAAATAGTAAAATCAGTCGAGCTCAACTACCCACTATGGCACCCCACGTATGTGCACAAAAGCACACGGAGGGTGGGTGCCCAAATTCTAGTATTTATGGAAATTGAAAGAAACTGGTAGCTTGATTGTTTGGCGTAAGTTGGTTATTGGTACTTTGAGTTTTCGTGTAAAGCCAGTGCTGATTTGTGTCAGTTTCAGATGTGTTTTCATTCTCAATTTGTCGAGTGTGAATGGTTTTGGTGAAATCAAGGTTGTAAGCTACCAGGGCGAATCAGGATAAACCTAAATTTTATCTAGAAGATGTAATCATAGAAGTTTGGTGTTTTAAGGTCAATAGTGTTTGTTTTGGGGGCAATTTAAGTGTTGACACAAGTTTAAAATACTTCTACAGAATATGCTCTTCTGGTGAAATTGCAAAGTTAGTGGTAAGGAAACCTAGTTGAATACGACTAAAGAAAAATTTGACAATGAGTACTCCGTTAGCTGATAACTCACTCGTTTTACAAGTGCTGCTGTTGCAATGTAAAACATAGTCTGACATTCTGCAATAACTTGTTGATGTTGTCAATGTTGTTGGGAACTAGTAGTGGCACTCTATTAAAACTTAGTAAAAGGATTAGACTAGTAGATTTTGAAGATTATTCAGATGTGTCCAGGGTTATGTTGATGGTCTCGGGTACAGATGATGGGTAAGACAGGTGTAAGCGTAAGATTAGCTAATTCTCTTGTCCAAGACTCCAAGGACATGGAAATTCCGAAATACGGCAAGATATACGTAGTCTTCAATATTCCTGGACTGCTGGACATATAAGATAGTGCATAAAGAGTTTGCGCATACTGTAGTTTTAAACTCATATTCATAGACATATTATATTGATTGACATCCAACTTCATTTGTTGGTCACATCTACACTGTCATATGACTACACAATTGTCCAGCGTCTATGGTACTTACACAGATGAAAAGGAGTCCTTGTTACATAGTCTAGGAGTGCCTGAGAAGTGTTGATTTTTGGCATGTGTCTGAAACGGACATTGGTCCTCCATAGAATATCTCGCGGTACTTAGCAGCTTCAGATACTGACTTTTTTTGCAGACGTATTGTTATAGTCTGGTAGATGGTTTTTGTTGCTCATAATTCATATTAAACAATTTTCCCTCGTGAAAAGTCCTGGTATCAGTTGTATGTTAATGAAGTTAGTAGCTACATAAGCTGATATAGTTGTTAACTATAGAGTGACAGTGACTGAGTAACTTGATGTTGCCTCAGTCCTTGTAAGCATAAATTTTTTGCCTATATTTTGTACGAATCGTACCCTTCTGCTTATTCTGATCGTGGTTTCTGGTAAATGTTTGAGGAGCTGTCTTTTCTGAATTTTTATAATACTTTTCAGAAAGTCTTTTCATTTTGAACGGCTTTTTAGAAAGTCTTTTTTTTAATGGCTTTTCAGAAAGTCTTTAGTACCACCCTTTTGTTCATTGTGTGTTTATTAGGCTAAGTAGCAGTACAAGTAGTGACACTAGTGTCTTTATCACTTGTATAACCATGTTTAGATGTGTATCTGTCCTCTTAATTGCAGTGAGAATAGTTTTATCTTTTCTGAGAAACTCACAGCAAAATTACAGATTGTTGGGGTTTTGCATAAACTTCTATATTCTTTCAGCTCTTTCAACTTCCGTTAGTTCCCCCGCTCTTTGATGACTACAAGTTGATAGGACTTTTAGTTAGAGTCAGAACCTTGGTTGATCAAACTATGAGCTTTGGCAAGGGCATCGTGTTCTCTGATACCTAAATAGCTAGGTCCTTTGAAACGACTGCCTTTGAGGTCAATTTTGGTCTACCCCTCCCCTTAGTGCTACCAACTAGTCAACTACTGTTGCCATTTCACTACTCTAAACTATCACATTGACCAATATACTACAGGCATGCCTAAACTACCTTAACCTATTTTCTCTCATCTTATCTCCTATAAATGCTACCCTTAGCATTCTACGAATGTTTTCATTTTTAATTCTATCTTGCAATCTTATCACACGTTCATCTCAACACTCTCATTTTAGCTACACTCATGTTACTTGCATGTTGTTTCTTAATAGCCCAGCACTCAGTATTGCATAACATGGTTGGCATTATACCGCTACAATTTCCCCTTCATCATAGCCGGTCTCTTGCAGTCGAACCACGGTCCTGAAGCATTTCGCCACTTGATCCATCCAACACGTGCTCTATGTATAACATCATCCGCAATCTCTCTATCTTTATGGCCAATTGAGCCAAAAGATACTTACAATGCTCGCTTCTTGGCAATTCCTGGTTTTTAGAGGGTCACTTGTTAACACTAGCACTTTGACTACCACTAAACTTAGATTTCATGTGCTCTGTTTTACTCCTACTAATCCTAAATTCTTTGGACTCCAGTACTTATCTCAAAGTTTCTAATTTCCATTAGTACTTTTTACTCTTACTGTTTCATCAACGAAGGCAAGACCATCCACAAACGATTTATACCATGGGATAACATCTTTATTATATCTAGTCAATTTATCCGTTATGAAGGCAAAGAGGAAAGGCTTAAAGTGGACACTTGGTGTAATCATCAATATGCCTTGTCAATTTATCCATAACTAAGGTTAAGAGGTAACAGCTTGAAGCGGACACTTGGTGTAATTCTTTATGTGATGGGGAATTTGCTTGTTTCTCCTACTAGGGACCTTATGGTAGTAACAGTGCCTTCATACATGTCTGTAACCACATCAATATACCCTTTCCTCACGCCCTTTCTCTCCAAACCCACTAGAAAACATCTCTAGGCACCCTATCAAGTTATTGTATGCTCATTCTAAGTTTATGAAAACAATTGAAATGCATCAGTATATCTTTTGTACGGGTTTATCATTACTATTTGACGGAGCTCTTTTAACCCCAACTTCAAGTGATTTTTCAAATGAATTGTCGTTTATTTATGCCCAACATTCGTGTCAATCTTTTCAGTGGAATGCTTGTCCAAGATCCATCAAAGGCCAATAATGTGGATGCCATCTTCGCTCAAGCTAGACAAGTAGGAGCTGTAGAAGGACCTCCTGATCACCTTCGCCCGTCATCAAGCTCAAGAAGCTTTGCTGGAACAGGGAGATTGCTTTCAGGAGAGAGCGTGTCATCTACTCCCCAGCCGCCTGAAGCTGTCACACACAATATCACTTTCTGGAGGAATGGATTTACAGTAGATGATGGTCCATTGCGGAGGTTGGATGATCCTGAAAACGCTTCCTTTCTGCAGGTAGTATTTATTTAGTTCTCATTGCGAGTGGCATTGATGGGTCCCAATCTCAATAATCTGCAATGGTTTGCGCTTTGCAGTCTTCATTCATCAGCTGTGGTTGTTTGCTGCATGCTTTTGTGTTTTCTTTAGTACAACAATATGTTTATCTAGCTCAAAATTGCTTTAAATGCTGTATTCTCCATTCAGTTCATCCATGACATCCAATAATAAAGAATGATTCTGCATGCTGCAGTTTTCATGTCAAAGAAGCAACTATTAGTTGCAGACTAAGAAGCACGGATACGGGATACGGATACAATACGATACGGATACGTGATTTTCCCAAAAAGAAGGATACGATATGTTGGGGAATACGTTGACTGTAAAATTAAATAAAAAAATATATTATATTTTTAATTCCTAAAATTCCATTAATGATTACAGTTTTCCATTGCATAAGTTCACCATTTCACATGCTGAGAGAGATATATTTACATACACACGAGAGAAAGAGAAAGAGAAAGGGGGGGGGGGGGGGGGGGGGGGTTTGGGAGAGGATATCGTCGGTGTGTTTCTGGTGTCGATTGGTGGGGAAAAAAATAGTCCTAATTGCAATTTTAACCCATATATTTTAAGTAATAACATATTTACCCTCGCAGGTATCCAAAACGTAAACGTATCGGATCCTAAAAGCAGGATACTTTAAAAAAACACATCGGATATGTATCTAGAGCGTATCCAAGAGTATCGGTGTCTGATACAGATACGATACATGATACGGATGCCAAAATAGAGTATCCGTGCTTCATAGAACTTGCAGAATAGCTGAATTTGAATTGCTTTCCAATTCTAATTCTTTCTTTTCCCGCTTCCATTTCCTCTCAAATTTTGGATGGGAATCTTGCGGATGGAATCTGCTTCAGGAGACGTGCTGGTAATAGTTTTTGCCAAAGCTTGAAGGGCTCAGTTTTTAGCTTTGAGGTTTACTTTTTGCTTTATGGGGGAGCCTCCTACTTCTCTCATAACTTTCTTAGTTTCATGTAAAAGGGACATTTATGGTCAGTCTGGCTGGTTCCAGATTGTACCTAGTATTTACTGACACTATTCTTTCATCAGGCTGTGTTTAAATTCTCGGAGTTGAGGAATAGGGTTCCTTGCCTTTTCTTTTCCCTTGCCTACTCCCCACAGAAATCCAAGTTCCCAATACAGAGGGAATTTTGGTGTCCTCTTTTTTAGGTTTCCCCTGCTCATTGGTTTGTTCTCATGTGTAATTTAATATTTTGGGAGTGTGCGTAAGATGGCAGCCTTCTCTTTGTCATTTTGGAAAGAAAAATACTTATTGCACTTGTAAATCTTTTGAACTTGAATGTACCGGTGACTATATACGTTTAGCTGGAGGTTATGTGCTTTTCTAAAGATTTTCTCTTATTTGCAATCGTTGACATTTTTCTAATTGTGAGTATGCGGTTTGGTGGTTCCTTTACATCTCAATGCAGAGCATTGCAAAATCGGAGTGTCCCAAAGAACTTGTGCCAGCAGATAGGAAAACCGCCGTCCAAGTCCAACTGATGAGGAAGGACGAAAATTGCCCTGTGGGTTCACCTTTCGCCCTCTATTCTTTTGTTTCTGTTCATCATCATTGTCCACCACCTACCACACAGCTTATCTATTTTACTTGTACAGATACCAGAGAAGCACGTTCCAACATTTCAGGGCATGGGAAGAACTTTAGGCAGCAGCTCCACATCCACGGAACCGACTGAGGCTACCACCGCTACCCTCACAACTGCTCCAGCCCCGGCCATGGGTCTAGTTGTGGTTGATACATTGCCTTCTACCTCAATTCAGCTGAGGTTAGCAGATGGCACACGAATGGTTTCACGCTTCAACTACCACCATACCGTAAGGGATATCCGCGCCTTCATTGATGCTTCAAGGCCTGGGGGGTCAAGGACGTATCAACTGCAGACAGTTGGATTCCCTCCCAACCAGCTAACTGATCTGGACCAGTCTATTGAACAGGCTGGACTGGCCAATTCTGTTGTGATCCAGAAGCTCTAGCAAGTTGCACAACCGATGTCAATTTGGTGTGTTCGGATCGTAGATTTGTGGAGAAAAAGAAAAGGCAAAGTAAAAGGGCTGAAGAAAATTAGTCGATCAAACCAAGAACTGTCGTTGGTTTTGCTATCAGTTTCCTTTCCTTCGTGAATTCCTCCACAGATCCATGATTTGAGCACAACTTATTTCTCAGATTGAAGAGACACATCTGCTGCAGTTAGTCTAGCTCTCTTTTAGTAGAGAGATTTAAGCATCTTGTGGAAACAGGAGTGTTTTTATCAGTATATGTTTCCTGAGCATGATAACTACTTGCATTGATAGCTCAAGATGGTGATTTCAGTCGGTGTATGTTTTCTGAGCATGATAACTACTTGCATTTGATAGCACAATTGATTTACATTGAAGCGCTGTTCAGGAAAAAAAAAACCCATTCAAAAACAGGATTTACATTCAAGCGGGCATTATTGTTTTCTACAGTGGATTAGTCTCTAGTCTTTATTACCTTAAGAAAGACGAGACTGTTATAAGGGCAGGGGCTGCAGGGCATATCCTAGAGCCGTATCATTTCCTTGGCAAATGGAACTTCTAACTTCTCTGGTTGCAGGTAAGAGTTTGAATTTTCTGTTTCGACATTCGTTGGCTTAGGCAGGTCTTTTCGGCCTAATCTTGATGGATTATGATTGGTTTTTTCTTTGGAAGATAGGCTCAGTTACTGGAGAGGTGCAACTTTTGCTCTGCTCTTTACAACCCTATGCGGGGGTTTTCATATGCGCTCGGTCCCCAATAACATACTGTTATGTCGTCCAAGGTTGTTTTTGGAGTTTACAAATACAACTACAAATTTACTGCATGTAACTTGTTTTTAAGTAAATAATGTTCGGACAAAAATGCCCTTATAAAAATGGACAAAAATACCCTTACTTTTACTACATATAACCACAAGAGAAAAATTCAAAATACCCCCCAACCTATACACCCAAATTCAATTAGACTCCCAACCTTTTAAAAACTTCAATTTTACTCCCAACGTTATATTCCGTTATCAAAATGGCCCCTTCCGTCCAAATTACTAACGGATTCCGTTAAAGGTTCCGTTAAATAGTATTTTGATCGAATTTCGATGATCCGAGCCGCTCAATGTGTTTAAAACGTGATTTTAAGGGTACTTGCAAGAAATCAACAAAAAAAATGACCGGAAAGGGCTTCATCTGAACAATTTTTTATTGAACTATTCAATAAAAAATTGTTCAGATGAAGCCCTTCCCGATCATTTTTTTTGTTGATTTCTTGAAGGTACCCTTAAAATTGCGTTTTAAACACATTGAGCGGCTCGGATCATCAAAATTCTATTGGAAAAGGGGAGATGTGGATTGATCCCGATTTTATTCAAGTATGGACGTCCGAATTTTGCTTCGGTTTGTACCTCCCCTTTTCCGATCGAATTTCGATGATCCGAGCCGCTCAATGTGATTAGAATGTGATTTTAAGGGTACTCGCCAGAAATCAGAAAAAAAAATGATCGGAAAGGCTTCATCTGAACAGTTTTTTATTGAATGGTTCAATAAAAAAACTATTCAGATGAAGCCCTTCCCGATCATTTTTTTTGCTGATATCTCGCGAGTACCCTTAAAATCACGTTTTGAACACATTGAGCGGCTCGGATCATCGAAATTCGATCAAAATACTATTTAACGGAGCCTTTAACGGAATCCGTTAGTAATTTGGACGGAAGGGGGCATTTTGATAACGGAATATAACGTTGGGAGTAAAATTGAAGTTTTTAAAAGGTTGGGAGTCTAATTGAATTTGGGTGTATAGGTTGGGGGGTATTTTGAATTTTTCCCTAACCACAAATATATAAAAACATTCAAAACACATACATCCCATAACCCACATTTCCCTCTATTTTTTTCCATCTTCTTTCGGGGGAAATCTTCTTGCTTCTGGTTTTGTTCCAGACCACCACCATTGTTGAGCTCCCACCTCCCACCATAAATCCAGTCGACATCTGCCTCTGAACTCTCACCTCACACCTCCCAACTCTCAATGGAAATCTCCATTGCTTCCTCTCCCTCTATTGGTAAAGGGGAAGTCTTTAACCCAACATATGAGAGCAATGTACATTTTGATTGGGGATTGGAAGGTTGTGCAATAGAAATAGAAGTTGATAAGGAAGAGGCAGTCATGGATGTTGTAGTTTCATAGCCGAAATCACAGCAAGAGGTAACTCATCACTCCTCTATTTTTAGTCTGGTTCTGTCCCGACATTGTCATATTCTAAAACTTGAAATTACGTCACAATTTCAAACTCTAGAGTTTGAAAATTGAAAACAATATCAGATTCTAAAACTCGAAATTCTGCCAAACTTTCAAACTCTAGAGTTCGAAAATTGTTGACAATAATCACTTCTCCATTTTTAACTTGGTTTTGGCACGACATTGTCATATTATAAAACTTGAAATTAGGCCAACATTTCAAACTCTGGAGTTTGAAAATTGAGGATAATATCATATTTTAAAACTCAAAATTTTGCCAAAATTTCAAACTCTAGAGTTTGAATATGGTAATGATGCCACCGTGGTGTTTGCTGTTGTGTGGCGGTGGTGGTTCGACAATGGAGACAACGGGGGTAGTGAGGGAGAAGAACGAGGAGAAGGGGGAAGGGAATGGTGGTGGTGTTTTGGGTGGGTTTCAGAATCGGAGCAGAGGGGAATGGAGGGTTTTCAGAACTGGGTGGGAGGGTTTCCAGAATTGGGTGGGTTTAAGAAAACAAATAGCGGAGGTTTTCAAAATTTTGGCCGAAGTACTTGGTTAGAGCAAGGAAGGATAATTTTGGAAGTTCATAGCTATTTTGAGGTTGTATGGTAACAGATTTTTATAAGATTTGTGGTTTAAATTAACAAAAGACTACTTGTAATAAATTTGCAGTTGCATTTATAAACTTCCTTGTTTTTTTTTTTTTTCTCTGATTGAAACAATAGGAAAAAAGGTAAGCATGCCCACTTCATTACTACTTTCTTTCCTTTTTCTTCTTCCCATAGTAACACTAACATGGCACGCCAACAAACCTAAAACTCGTGTCATCATTTTTGTGGGTTTGTTTTTGTTCTGTTTGTTACCCACCAGCTTATCATTTTTGTGTATTTTGTATGCCACGCCGAACAAATGAAAGAGGGGCCTTAACTCTAGATGGGAACTGATTTTTCCGGAATCCATTGCTCACCGGAGTATTTTATTTTGGACCCAACCTCAGAGAGTTCAAGTTCAATTCCAACCGTTTATCTCGAGGTCCCCTGAAAGTATGTTAGATATTCATCTTACATATATGATACTTTTAATCTGAACGATTAAAAATACTTTTTGACTGTAAAAATGTAGTTTGACTTTCTAGACAAGCTATTTCCTTTTATTTTTGTTGTAGCTAAACTAAAAGTCCTCGAAAAAATGAAAAACAAATACTTTGTCCTAATTTATTTGTCCTTTTTGAGAGTTCGTTCAAAATGGATGATATCTTGTAATTTATAACATTTTAGGTGAATTTGAGAACATTATTTAAAAGAATTAATTGAGATTTATTAAATAAGATTCATATTGCATAAAAGAAGTATTATTAATTGAAAAAACATAACTAATTTTTTATTCGATTAAAATACTGCGAGGGAGGGACTAGGGCTGCAAATGAACAGAGCTGCTCGCGAGCTGCTTGAGACTCGGCTCGGTAAAAACTCGTTCGCGCTTGACTCGAGACATAAATAAACAAGCTCAAGCTCAATTATAGGCTCGTTTCGTTATCAAGCCGAGCACAAAACCAGTAGAAGCTCGGCTCAAGTTGACTCGCAAGTCAAGACTTAGTAGACTTTTTTTGCATTAATTGCCACAATTAGCATTAACATTTTGATACCTTGATGCTGAATCCTTACAAAAACATATTACAAGTTATTATTATTCTAAAATTGAGATTATTTTCTTGTAGAGTATAGAAAAATGAAAGATATATACATTCACAATCAAAATATTTTTGATTGTATTAGGCCAATGCGAGGATATACATATGTTTTTCTTTTGCTTGTTAAAACTCGTGAACAAGCTCAAACTCGAGTCAAGCCAAGGCCTACTTGGCTCGAGCTCGACTCATTAAGTTTTCATCGAGCTCATTAAAAACTTAGTAACAAACTTGGACATTGTAAAATTCGGCTCGACTCGGCTCGTTTGCAGTTTCACGAGAGGAGTATAAACAACTAGGACGGAAGAATAGTAAAGAGAACCTGGGGTGCGTCATGCGTGCTGCCCCGTCGAGTGGGGTCTGCTCTGGTCTCATTTCGATTGACAGTATGACATGAAAATAATGGGTTTCAATAGATTTGATCTAGTGTTTCGAATATATTCTTTTAAAGATAAATGTGTTTCGATCAAACAATTCATAATATTCGATTGAATTAATTTTTTGCATACTCGTTCGAATCAATGAGCGTTTTCGACCAATCGGAATAATACCGAAACGGACCCCACTCGACGGGCAGCACCTTTTGAGGGGCAGCTAGACCTGGGTAACGAGTCGTGTCAGTTGGGTTCGTGTCACAAATCATCCAACCCTAACCCGACCCATTTAGAATTCATGTTTCTCGAGTCGTGTCATTTTCGTGTTTCGTGTCAGAAATGCTCAACCCTAACCCGTTAACTTCGTGTCCGGTTCGTGTCGTGTTATCGTGTATGTTGTCTAACTCTATATAGAATTATAGATATACCATATATTATGTATATATGTTCGTGAAAATGGGTGACACAGATTAGTAACCGTGTTAGTCGTGTCAATTTCGTGTGTCGAGTGTTCAACCCGAACCCGATCCATTTTAGAATTCGTGTTCTCGAGTCGTGTCATTTTCGTGTTTCGTGTCAGAAATGTTCAACCATAACCCGCTAACTTCGTATCCGATTTGTGTCGTGTTATCGTGTCTCGTGTCTGTTGCCTAGCTCCAGGGGCGGCAAGCACCCCCATTCCGAAAAAGGTATACTACAGTTGTACAAAAATAAAAACCGTTTGCCGCAAAATCCATAGAGTCGGCCCAAATCAGGTGGACAACATTGGTTCGTGGAATCGTGGGTACCCACTCTCAAGTCTCATCCTATACGATGCCTACGACGAGAGTGACCGATCCTGTTCGTAGTCACACCCGCATACAACCAAAACCCCTTCGGACCGATCTGCTTCTCTCTCCTCCACCTCTCTCTCTCTCCACGCTCTCACTCGCCCCGAGTACCCAGCCCTTCTTCCCAGCATAACTAGGGTTTCAAGCCACAGTCAGCTCCAAATCAACTCTTCAATCCCTCGCAATGCCATTCTTTGCTGCAAAATAAGCTCGGATTTCTTTGTTCCCCTCCCGTGTGTTTGTGTATTTGTGTCCACATTTGTAGCTCTTTCTCCAACCATATATAGCATGGCGAAGACCAAACCTGGAAAGAAAGACTTGGATTCTTACACCATCAAAGGCACCAACAAAGTCGTCAGACGTAAACCCCCTCTCCCTTTATATATACTTACTATTATTACTTCAAATTCAGATTAATGAAATTTCATTTCATCGTTTTAACTGTAACTTTAAGCAGTTCTAGAAGAAAGATTAGCAGAAAAAAACTTACACCCAGGGTCGATATTAAACCAAATAGCTGTCATACCTGTTTTACTATATACTCTCCTCGTCCCATAATGGTTGTCCATTTTCTTTTATAAGTCATGTTATTATTGGATAAAAACTGAAGTACATCAGTACTAAAAGGTTAATTAGTTTCTGCAATAGTCAAAAGAACATCTTTAAGTTGGTGGTTTTCCCCCCTCTTTTGTGAGAAATTATGCAAGAAAGTATTTTAACTGCACCGGCCGGTGAATGAAAAATTGAAACATGTGCCTGTAGAGACCCTTCTTCAATTTGCAAACCGGGTGCTCTATTGGCATACAAGACAGTGCAGTCACGTGCTTTTGGCATAGTAACCATCTATTGTAGCTTTAGTTGCCGGAGGCCCGGAGATTCTTGTGCAAGAACAAGCGTAGGCCTGTAGCATGCCCTTCCTTCGATTCCTTTCCAAAGAAGGCCTTGTTGTAAGCATTGAATACCAGATGTCCATGTTTTGATTCAAAAGCCCTAGGCAGCGATGAATCGCTGGGTTTATTCGACTAAGGACAACTTGCGAAAATGGTCAAATGACGGAGGAAATATATGTTTAGATACGTAAATATGCCATACCACTGGCACATTCATACTCATACCTTTTTGTCATACCGCCTTAATTTTTTCGTTTCCCGTTGATTATTGTGCTTATGGATGTTTTGGGCAGCTGGGGATTGTGTGTTGATGCGACCATCGGACACTAATAAGCCACCATATGTTGCACGTGTGGAGAAGATCGAGGCGGATCATCGGAACAACGTCAAGGTTAGGGTTCAGTGGTACTACCGGCCAGAGGAGTCGATGGGTGGGCGGAGGCAATTCCATGGAGCCAAGGAGTTGTTCTTGTCGGACCATTTCGATGTGCAAAGTGCTCACACCATAGAAGGGAAGTGCATTGTTCACTCCTTCAAGAATTATACTAAGCTTGAAAACGTTGGTGCTGAGGATTACTTTTGCCGGTTTGAGTATAAGGCCTCCACCGGAGGTTTCACTCCGGACCGTGTCGCTGTGTGAGTTTTGCATATTCTGTTGAGTTTAGAAGGGTTTGTAGTTGTTTTTTTGCGATTAGTTTTGAATAATGCTTTACTGTTTTTTGGTTTCATTTGAATTTCGATTGAAGGTATTGTAAGTGTGAGATGCCATATAACCCAGATGACCTCATGGTGCAATGTGAAGGGTGCAAAGACTGGTATGCTATCTAGTCGGTTCAGTTTTTTGGTGGTCTGTACAACTATTTCATCGGCATGTTATGGGAGCCATGATTGGGCTGAACTCAATTCAAGTTCAAACCATCGAGTCTTTGTATTTTACACGTTGGATGCTCTATACAAGGAATCACAGATGGAATTCCTACGTCTCGCTCTATGATTCGTTCAGCCTTCATTTGATGAGATTATATAGCAAAGTTCTTTCTTTTATCCCTGCCCCTTTAAGAAAATCAGAATGGACATTGCTTAATACTGCGTTTGGCTCTTGGATTTGTCGACATAGAATAACAAGAAAGGAAAGAGAGAAGAGAATAAATTTTGATAATGAGAGAATCTAAAGTCCTTAGTCCTTACTCTTGTTGGAAAGATTGGAAATGATATGAATACGTTTCCTGATGGATCCTTTTTCTTTTGGGTTTGGTTTGCAGTTACCAACAGAAAAATTGACTAGTCACAATCAACAAGTAACTGGATTTTCTTATTCGTCACCCTTCCTCAAAAACTGCAAAATCCATTGCTCAAGGTGACTACATTTTCGGTGAACTTGAGGAAAAGTAGATATTCTGGTGACATATAAATCCACAAAAGAAGATGGTTGTTAAGAGGTTTAATTAGACTTTTGACATCAATTTGGTGGTTCACGCTTTATTTTCCCTTGAATAAGTGGATAATTGACAATCAAGCATGGCAAGTGCTCAATAAGGACTCATTTTGTTGAGATCTAAGTAATTGGTTAGTAGTTTATGGTGTACTTCTGGAAATATCCAAGTAATCTGTATCTCCTTATACTGTTGCTGCGTAATTGCATGATGTCTGCACAAGCTGTCGCTGGCATGAAAATGTTTGTAGTAGCTAAAGAAAATTATACAGAGCAAATCTGCAGGCATTAGTTGGGCCATGTCACGTATAGCACTATCTTGCAGGTTTCATCCTTCTTGTATGGGTATGACTATTGAAGAAGCAAAAAAGTTGGAACATTTCTCTTGTTCTGAATGTTATTCTGATGACGACACAAAAAGATCTCTAAACTCCTCCCTGGTGCCACCTTCTTCTGAGACCAAGGTGAGCTTCATGAATCATGAGAAGACTTTTCCTCCCATTTTCACTTTACTGTGAATCTGTATATGTTGCTGGTATATGTGGGATTGCTTATTGTAGTGAATTCTAGACGATGCATCTTTGCTCAGTGCTGCATGCTCCTTTTAATAGAAAATAGTTGGGTGGATATTTCTTATTAATTAGCTCAATCAAATGATGAGAAGTGAACAGTAATAATGGTCAGAGTAATCTGTTGTGGACAGCAATGTTGGATGAAACACATATAATGTGTGTTGACTTGACATGAAACTTCTGTATGGGTATGGTTTCTGTCACAGTGTTATGAGAAGTTTCACAATTAGTAGTATCTGCAAAGAAGAGACATAGTTAGAAAGAGCATTTAGCTGATTCAGTAGGATTTTCGTTTTTGGTTTATAAGATTTCATATGCAGTTAATGCAACCAAAAGACGAGTCATTCCTGGGGGCTGGGTTTGGGAGTACCAGCCTATAGATTTCTTTCCATATATTGCATATAGTTTTCTTCTTCCTATTATTATGATGAGAGTAATGAGATACTTAAATGTGTTCCATGTTTTGGGTCTGGAATCCGATTAATCTGACTCTTACATACATGCCCCACATTGAAAGCTCGCACCCAACTTCAAACTTACCAAGAACTCGCATTGCTTTACTACATGGAATGGAAACGTGGTGCCTTTGTTTTAGAATGTTGTGAGATTGGGTATATTTGTATGCTAAATTGCAACTATTTAAGGTACTTCTAGCACAACCGTTAAATATCACGCATGATATAGGCTCTAAAACCTTTTCCAATAGGGTTGACTTCTGTTTATCGGCTCACTGCATTCTCTCTCCGCCACACTATTCCCTTCCCCATTGCCCTTGTTCGGTGCCTGGTTGGTGCCCTACCTAAACCTTCTATCTGTAGTCTTTGTTGGGATTTAAGGTACTTTTAGGGCAAAGAATTAACATCCAGTAGCATATATGGTTCTTTGTTTTTTTTTTAATCTTCAAGTTATCCCGTAAAAACACATTTCCAAGAGTGTTATGCCTTGCCGATCAAAAAAAAAAAAGGAGTGTTATGGTCCATTTTACATTTGAATCTATCAAACCTCCGCACTCCTTGGATTATAGTTCATGATATTTGATTTACCCCCAAGGAAACCTTTTAGTAAACTCAGTGAAGAAAAAACTTTTGGATCTTGGAAGAAGTGCACAGCAGTGTAGTTTATAGAGAAATGCATTTGTCTTGATTTGCTTAATGACCAAGCCACCTTTAATGTATGTTCTTGGCTTGCCACTTATCTTCAACTGGTGCTATCCATAATTCAGGAATGTTTTTTTTTGCGATTTTTATCTTTGCTAGACCTACCACTCTCCTTCATATTGTCATCTCAGCTATGTACACCCATTTCATTCATATTGTGTTTTCTAGTTTATTATTGGTGTCTTACGGTAAATTTTAGTGAGCTGTTATACATTATTGAGCCGTGCATTATTACTGTACACTTTTGCAAAAGTGCTACTAATGATTTGTCCTTTTCTTTTAATGGGGCAATTTATCTGCACCCAATTCTAGGTGGAGCCGAAGCGAAGGAAGAGATAACTAATCGATCGTGATCTTTGCTGTGGAGGTACTCATTTCTTGTGTATTAAGCTGCAGTGGTGTTGTTTTGTCAATTTGTACAGTGCAGAGAAGAAATTATGTTTGTGAAAACCAGAGGCCTCCTAACTTATTCTGTTGTATCTCACCATCTGAAAGTGTTTGGTACGTGTGCTTGGCTTAGAAGATGTAACTTTGTAATCTTTTCCTTCTTTCCATGTGACTGCAATTGCGAAAAAGAGAACAACATGTGATAACGCATTTGAATGGCGGAGTCCGTAAGGCACATCAAACTGAATTATTCAGAATCCGTTTTTATGTGCTTATTGGTCTTATTGTATTACTTCTTCACCTCCTCCCCTCCCCCCTTTCTTCTTCTTTCCTTTCCTTTCCTTTTCCTATTTTTAGAGGGAAGAGAAAGGGGAGAAAAGAGAGAATGGTTGGATTTGAAAACTTCCATGTGAATCGGCGATAGCTACATCCAGAGCAAGCTTCGGACGCTTGCAAGGAAAAGAAGAAAGGATTTCAAAGCAGCTTTGAGTTCCTTCCAAGTAGTTCCAACTTGTGAGTTACCTGTGATTTAGCAAATTTTTACACGTTATTGAGGCTTTCAGTAGATTGATTGCTGCTGCCTGAATGAGATTTCCTAGTTGGACTAATTGTTGGTTCGTGAATTGGGACTGTTCTGTGGGGTTTTCATGTCTGGTGCTTTGGTGAGATTTTTCCAGGAAGTCACTCCTGCTGAACCAGTGGTCTATATATTCAGTCCATCGACTGATGCCACTGGGTCGACATTGCCTTTGCATTCCATCTGTTCCATAGCGTTGCTCCTTGCAGAGTTTGTTTGCTTGATGATTCACTTGCAGTTAGAATGTTAGATACAAAGCTATGACAAATTTGCTTCATTCTGATGTGCATAGCCTTCTGTATTTGAATTTTAGTTGCCCTCTGCCCGTTTTTGTATATCGAGTATAATTGAAGACTTGGAAAACAGACTGGGTCCAATGATTCCACGGTACATGTTCACTTCGTTGTTTTGCTGAACTATTAAAAAGTGCACTTCATTTTCTGGCTGGTTTGTGTCAAAGTAATGGTCCATATCAGGCCGGAGCCTTGTGGAAATGGTCTTGTTACCCTTGCTGCATTCTGAAAACAGACTGGGTCCAATGATTCCACGGTACATGTTCGCTTCGTTGTTTTGCTGAACTATTAAAAAGTGCACTTCATTTTCTGGCTGGTTGTGTCAAAGTAACGGACCATATCAGGCCGGAGTCGTGTGGAAATGGTCTTGTTACCCTTACTGCATTCTGATCGAAATATTTCGAGATGCTTCTGAAAGAAACACATCTGAGCTCCTTTTCTCATATCCTCTGCTTGTTTCGAAATGAGCGAGAAACGAGTTATGGGGTTTCTTCTTTCCGAGGCAGTTGGCTCGATGAGACATTTCGATCGGAAAGTCTTGGCCGATACTACCATTTTTGAAACTTATTGCCGAATACGACTACGACACAATTCACGAGTAAGAAGATGTGGTCCTTGTCTAAATCCTTTGCATAGCGTTTTTACTGTTTACTGTTTTGCCTCTTCTCTTAGCTGGACCGGCCCAAGAGAACCCCATTTCTATTATTGGAGAGGCCAATTACGTGTTTTGATAATTAATACCCGTTAAAGACATGCTGAGTACATTTGTTTATGCTAAAAATGTCTTTGATGGATATTAATTATCAAAATAAGTATTGGGCCATGATTTTCCCATCCTATTGTACTGGAGACAGGTCAAAGCAGGCCTGCTGGGAAATTGCTCACTTGAAAATGACAAATTTTCTGACTTCCCAAAATGGTTTGAGTTTTACTAGGAGTCTAGGATATGAGGAGAGCAGGATTGACCTGATCAATTGACTACAAATCTCTAAAAACACAATTGACTATTGTAGTATTGTGTATGGCTCTAGCACCTTTTTTTTCTTTATAGTTTTACAGGTACCAAACATGGCTATACCAATCGTGCGCAGTTCGCTGTGTGGGGTCCACTTGTGCGAAATGATCCGAGTCTATAGCTTTAAAATAATATCTTGAATGGCCTAGTGAGAAATCAGCTTAGAATTTTTTTTTGCTTCATTGGATGATTACAACTTGATCTACGGAGTCCTTTTTTACGTTTTTCCTCTCCTAGCGAGTATTTTTGGGGAGAAGAAGAAGATCACGATGCTCCACAATGCGCGTACAAAAGAGTGAATCGGGCATCAAATAGAGGTATTTTTGGATTGATAAAAATTACTACCAATAAGCATGCGAATAAAAAGAGAAAATTGCACAATGGAAATCAAAGGGTATAAAGAATTGCTATTGAGAAAGCACAAAAGAATTTAGACACATTCAAATATATATACTATGAATTATTTGTTTTCATTTTTATAGAAATATGGCTTCTTTGCCTTGGTGATTCTTTCTCCAAGAAGTGATTTTTTTTTTCTTCCCTTTCTTTGTTGATTATCATCATTTGGAAATAGTTGACTAATTTTTACAAATTAATAATTAATTATGACAAGTTAACCGCGACAACCTGTAACTTACGGAGAAACAATCTCTAACCCTTTTTCCCAAATTTTCTACTAAGTTTTAAAATTTTGTGCTATGCATGAGTTTTGTGCTAGTATAATTTAATCACATGTTTCATAAAAATTGCAGTTAGGACGTAGGAGTCTTAGGATAATATTGTGTATAATGTATGGTGGTTAGAAGTCTTCGATTACTATGTGATAATGACTCAAAAACACTAAAAAAATGAGTTCAAATATATTGTACTCAAAATTTTATTTACCTCTGTTTTTATACATTTTTTCATTAATTTCTTTTTCCCCCTTAATATCTTTTATTTTATATTTTTGTGATAAAAAATTCTTTGTATTTCTTTTATTTTATATTTTGTGATAAATAAAAATTCTTTTTTCGCCACTCGGAATTTTTTTTCCTACCATGTCCTCCTGCCATTGCCAAACAATATACTACCAGTACACGAGCATATGAAAAATTTGCGTACAAAAGATTTGAGGGGAATAATTTTTGCAGAAAGTATACGAGTACAACAAATGCTGTACAGAAAGCGTACACAGATTGATTTTCGATATATCTCGGGTTTTAAAAAGATGATCAGAGCTGTTTATTTTGATAAATGAATTGAACAACTCCGATTATTTGTGTGAAAACTCAGATTATTTTTGCGTTAAAATTTGCGTTAACTTTTATGTGTGGGAACCGAACCGACCCCTTTCTAGTATTCTGCAATTTATTTTTTCCGTTTGTTGTTTCCCCTCTCAACTCTCAAGTCTCAACGTTCACCGAAATATCTAAAACAGTTTTTTCCTCTCTCTCTCTCTCTCTCTCTCTCTCTCTCTTCTCTCTCCATTGATTCAGAGAGAGGGTAATAGCTAGGGCTAGTTCGAAATTAGCTCACTCCAATCCCCTAGCTCTCTAGGGTTCCTTTCGTTTCATTGACAGATCTTCAAACCTACCATTCCTCCAACTCTCTCTCTCTCTCTCTCTCTGCCCTAAATTCAAAATCCCAATCATTCGTTTCCAAAGCCACTCCCGTCTCGGAGTTGGACTTCAACACAGACCCCATTCAACGCGCACAGTCTCAGTCTACCACGTTGCGATACTGTTCCAAGGTACGATCTTTTGATTAGGGTTTACTTTTTTACACTGTACAATCGCCTAGTTGTTGCTTTACAATGTTGGAAACTGAGTCCTGACCCGTTTCAAGGTACAAATTTTGGGTCTTGTTGTTCATAAGAGATTTCATTTTGGGCTAGGGTTTGGGTTTTGTGGATATGATTAAGCAGATACTGGGTAAGCTCCCTAGGAAATCATCCAAATCATCTCACACTAATTCTAACAATGATGGCCCGGTTTCGACTCCGAATTCTGGGAAGGTTTCAAATTTAGGGTCCGGCACGTCTCGCTCTAGCAATGGAACATATGCTCCCAGTATGAGTAAACCAAATCAAGGGAAGAAATCGGGTCCCGCGGTTTCCCAAACGGGTCCGGTATCAAATTCTACCGCGTATGAGGCTCTGCCAAGCTTCCGCGATGTTCCCAGCTCAGAAAAGCAGAATCTTTTCATTAAGAAGTTGAAAATATGTTGCGTTGTGTTCGATTTTAGTGACCCTTCAAAGAATCTCAAAGAGAAGGATATAAAGCGGCAGACGTTGCTTGAACTTGTTGATTATATCTCCTCCGTGTCTTCAAAATTCAGTGAGGTCACGATGCAGGAAATTACAAGAATGGTTTCCACTAATTTGTTCAGAACTTTGCCATCAAACAATCATGAGAACAAGTTAACTGATATGTATGATGCCGAAGAGGAAGAACAGACTATGGAACCGTCATGGCCTCATCTTCAGATTGTGTATGAATTTCTTCTTAGATTTGTTGCTTCATCGGAGACGGATGCCAAGCTTGCTAAGAGGTACATAGACCATTCATTCGTGTTGCGATTGCTTGACTTGTTTGATTCCGAGGATCAAAGAGAGAGGGAGTACTTGAAAACAATTCTCCACCGAGTTTATGGGAAGTTTATGGTGCATAGGCCATTCATTAGGAAATCCATCAACAATATCTTCTACCATTTTATTTTTGAGACAGAAAAGCACAATGGGATAGCAGAATTGCTTGAGATATTAGGAAGTATAATTAATGGGTTTGCTTTGCCTTTAAAGGAAGAGCATAAGCTTTTCCTTGTCCGCGCTCTGATTCCACTTCATAAGCCAAAGTGTGTGGCCATGTATCATCAGCAGCTTTCGTATTGCATCACACAGTTCGTGGAGAAAGACTTCAAGCTAGCTGACACAGTGATTCGCGGTCTTTTGAAGTATTGGCCAATAACTAACAGTTCAAAGGAGGTTATGTTCCTCAGTGAATTGGAGGAAGTTCTTGAAGCCACCCAGGCTGCAGAATTTCAGCGCTGCATGGTCCCTCTTTTCCGTCAGATTGCACGCTGCCTCAGCAGCTCACATTTTCAGGTACTGCAATCTTGTTGCTCACACAAACTCCGTACGAGCTGAATTTTTTTGTAGTTGTTGATAATTATTGTTTTTCTTGTATTTTTGTTTTTTAGTGGTTGGTGGTGTATTTTTGTGGATTTACTACTTAGCTTTAGGTGCATAAATCCTCTTTGGTATTGCCGACGTGTTCATCTTTATGTTCTTTCTTGTCATTTGTTCTTTGGAAATTCAATGTTCTTACAAAACTTCTCAATTCGTTATATCCATCCGTATTGGCTTTTCTGTTGTAACGAGCCCTAGTCCTAGATGTTATTTCTTTCCGTTTAGCTTTTTCATTTTTGGAACCTTTACTATGTCAAGATTTTGCAAAAGTTTCTCTGTAATTCAGCTTCAGAGAAGATTGGGTTTCTTTCTAGGATACTTTGTATTCATGGTGTTGGAGGCCTTAAGATGTGAAGATTTTGCAACAAAATGACGTGGGTAAATTTGTTGGACATGGAATTTCATTTAACAACTGAGTCTTTGTCTTTGTTTAGATTGCTTTCTGTCTTGTATCCAATGAAACACCTTAAGGTGAGCCCACTTTTAGGTTCTAAATTTCTAATTATCAAATTTGGGCAAGTACTTGCATTTATGTTCTGGATCTGTTATTAATATTTGTTGATTTTATCCTTCTATTAGTATCTCTTAGTAAAACCATTTAAAAGTTAAAACTAAAATCTATTATTACCCGCAGACATCGTTCTTAATTTGTTGGGGGACATGGCACATTAGGCTCTACTTCAAGCCATTATTATTTTGAGTTGAAATGATTTAGTTTGTGTTTAATTGGTGGATATTTGATGTGGGTGTAATAAGTTGGATATTTCACCGCCTGCATTTCCTGGGAATTGGTACAGTTGGATTCTTTCCTCAAAACTGTCTTTTTGGTTGAGTCTTTTGACATGTTATGTGCCATGCTTGAATATCTTTGATTTAGTATGGACATGAAGCCATCATTGTTGTGTATACGTGATATGTTTTTATTCGCATTAATTGATGCTCAAAGGCTGGTTCAGTTGTCTATGCTGCCAGTTACAATTATAGTTTCTAAGTGTTCATATTTGGGCTGCCAGTTACAATTATAGTTTCTAAGTGTTCATATTTGGGAAGTGGCTGATCTTCTGTTTGTCTTTCTTCCTTGTTCTAACTTCTAATCTCTCATTCCCACAGGACACTAATCATGCCACTGTGCCAAAGAGATTTTATCGTTAGGTTCTTTCGTTAACAGCTCAGAATTTATTTCATTGTTTACATAGGGATTGAAATCCCTTGGCAACTCAATATGCCCTAGTTATTGTATCTTTATGCGGTTCCTGGTCCGGACTACCTATGAAGGTCCATGACACGTTTAAGTCAACTTTGCCAATATAGAAGTCCTTTTTGAGAAATATCTGGAAGATTTTTTTCCACGATGACCAGATTCTAATCTTTGCATGGCTGCTGGTTTTCAGCAAGCTTGGAAAGAAGTTAAGTTTTTATGCGTACATGCAAATTCAACTTCACAGATTGATGATTTCTTTGATGTTCAACGCTGCCATCTTATGTGTCTGGACCTTTTCCAATATGGGCTTTTCCCATGTCAATAAACACCAAATTTAATGCCCATGCAAACGTTGGTCCATTAGAATCCTTACTTTCTACAATTCATCTTCTTGGTTGGAAATCCTGTCTATCAGTACCCGTAACTTTACCTCGTTCCTCTCCTAGTAATTTAAGCAATCTGGATCGCCCCTAGGGCCCTACCTTATTTTACCTGCATCATAAGCTGCAATTTTGTTCATGATGGATAGCTTGCAAGTATAGAGGGAGACCATAATGCGTATGTGGGCTTTTCTGTTGGTCTCTGAAAACCACACAAAAGGAACAAAAAATAGGGCCCCCACCCTAGTGTTTTTGCTAGGATGGCTGCGTGTGTGACTAAAATGGTGGATTGTGTTGTGGCCAAGCAAAAATAGGTATTTGGTGTGATGGATTTGTGTAGTCCACTCAAGCATTTATTCTTGTCTTTTCCTTGAACAAAGCAAGTCAAAGCCTTGAGAAATTTGCTTTCTAGTATGCTTAGCCCTGAGATGATTTATCCATCTCTTCCTATCCTCAAAGTTCTTGTCTTCATATGGCAGGTGGCTGAGCGTGCCTTGTTCCTCTGGAACAATGATCACATTGGAAATCTGATCACACAGAATCGTAATGTCATACTGCCGATAATTTTCCCAGCCTTGGAGAGAAACACAAGAAGTCACTGGAACCAAGCTGTTCAGAGCCTGACACTGAATGTGAGAAAGATATTTTCAGATACTGACCAAGAACTGTTTGATGAATGCCTCGAAACATTTCAAGAAGATGAGATTAAGGAAAAAGAGGCTCAGCAGAAGCGCGAATCAACATGGAAGCGTTTGGAAGATGTGGCAGCCTCCAAGGCTGTTGTAAGCAATGAAGCTGTACTAGTATCTAAGTTTGCTTCTACTGTTGCCTTGGCTACCAGCAAAAAATCGCGAACTGTAAGTACTTGAGAGCAGATGGATATGGAAATCAGGAATTAGAAAAAGGGCTCTCATCAGCTATCAACGAACCCAAAGGGTGCAGCGTACGGATCAACAAATCAAAAGGACGAAGGTTAGGAATTGGCGTGTTTCGCACGAGTTTGCAAGCTGATTGTGAAGTGAACTTTGGGTTTCTGTGCATATTGAGGTGACTCTTGTCACCCGTTACGCAATGGGTTGTTTGCGTATTCCTTTTTTTGTTCTTATTATGATGCTTGTATGCCTTGGAGGTGTTAGTGTGTAGCATAAGGAATCTGAGTTATAGAGGTGAAAATTGTTTGTTTTATATTTATTTGGTGTAATGAGGGAAAGTGACTGCTGCTTTTGTGCTATTGTGCTGGCATTGGCTTGCTTTCATTTATGGTGGTGGTTTGGTGAAAAAGTTGTATATCTTTTGAAGCATTCTCTTTGCATTGTTCTGTCTGGAACATTCAACAATCAAGGGATCAAATGTGGTACAGGGTCTTAGACATGATATTGAGGACCACAATCTCATGTATTCAAGTGTTGAAAGGAAAGGAAGATCAAAGTTTATTAGCAGAGAAGCGGAAGGAGAACAAGACTGATAAATGTTCCAGGAAGGAAAGCTCAGCCAGTTGTCGTACTAAATTCAGATGAATTTGGAACTTCTTGTGCCATAAATCCATTTAACAAAGTCAATGGGTTTTTCTTCCTTATTGGTCTGCTCTTTTGATAACCAGGTGTCTTGTTTGTGCGCATCTCAACTTTTCCCGGGACCTTGAAGTAACGACCGGACAAACCTCCAATGATCCCAAGGTTTGGAACGTTTAGATTTCATGTGATTTGACTTTGAGACCTCTAGGGGAGCATGTCTGTCTGATGGAATGGACAGCTTGAATTTCAGTCTCTTATCATAAATTAATCAGCTACATGTTTGCAGTGACTTCACTTGATGTGCAATTAGCTGATATAGTAGCTCACGCAGCTTAGAAAGTAAATTGACCCTCTTGACTACGTAGAATGCGGTAGTAATTATATAAAGCTACTTAATTGCAAATGAAATTGACACCAAGTCCAGGCAGATCCTTTTTTGTTTTTGTTTTTTTGTTTTAGAGAATGACAAGAAATGCATCATGGTAACGAAAATCCCACTTGGTGAAAATACAAGAAGGTCGTAAATATGCTATATTGCCTAGGCACATTCGATTAAGAAACTGCTACTGCAAATGTTCGCAAACACTCCCCATGAATTTGAAGCAGTACTTCCCTAAAACCTTAAGATGTACAAGCTTCAGCAAATGTCAGTATTTCCATCCCAGTACCCTCTCTATCCCACCTTTTTTTTTAATCGGCAAATCCTCTCTATCCCTCCATAGGCACAGAAGCACTTAAACTTTCAAATACACAAGGACAGAAGGCAATCCACAATTCAAAATTCTAATAGTCATCGCCATAGGCCCGGAAACTATAACGCTCTTGGTAGAATCCATTGAAGAAAAGATCAGCCTCGAACCACTTAGGGTAACGAACAAGGTCACCAGCCAGAAACCGCATGAAACGATGGCTCCCTTCAGGCACAACCCTCACCTCTCCTTCCTCGATGTATACGAACTGGTCAACGTGCCAGTTCCATGGCAACTTGCACTTGCCCGTCTTCCACATTGACCATCCCGACACTCCCAGCTCCACCAGTCGCTCAGGTGGCACTTTCCTTTCTACCCTCACGTTGTACAGCTCCTCCAGAGGTTTCTCTTCCCTCGTTGCATTAACAGAATGACCCTTGTACAGTTCCTCCAGAGGTTTCTCTGCCCTCATTGCCTTAATAGAATGACTCTTTCGAGGAGTAATATGTGACATCTTATACTCTTTGATGCTTGTTTTGGTAGAGAAAGAGCTAATTGTTGGAGCCATGATGATGCTCGCCATGCCTGGACTGTTTCTGCACCATTCCGACACACATTGTGAAAATAAGACCAAATTGTTACAATTTCAGAAACCTTTGGATTCACAAAACACAATTATGTCGAAATAATAATCAAGCATGCAGATGAACACTTCAATCTCTCCTAGCAGATTACTGGCTTCCCCCTGCGGCCCGAAAGAGTAAATAAATGATCAATTTCAAAGTATTTAAGTATGGTAATATACCCGGAACATGACACCTACTAGCAAAATCCAAACATGGAGCTGGCTTCTACATATGCATATGAATTTCCCTGAGCTGAATACCAGAGAAAGGAAAAGAAAATGGGAAAAGAAGCATGAAGCTGACAAGAGAAACAAACAAAAAACCAAGCGAACATAATGCTTAGCAAAAAAAGAAAACTACCTAGCCAGGCAAACTTAAAATGCAGACAGTCAGCAGAAGGGCCGCCCGATATGCGCAATGACAAGTACAATGGACCAGAAGCAAAAACAGCTTCATCCTAAACACAGCACCTGGAAGAAACCCTTCATATTTTACTTCCCTAGCATAAAAATTAACTTCACAATGCTTTTGTGGGAGGCTGGGAGCTAGCAGGAATGTTGCTGAACCAATCATTCACCTCTAGTTAGCTATATGTTGAACCATATCATTTGCTTCAGGAGTGCCAAATTTAATCACACAGGTCAAGGGACTTCTTTGCCGCACATTTGGGGGCATTATGTTGCTTCATACTGCTGCCTTTAACAGCACACTTTACAATGGATCAGAATTCTCGTTATTTGAATGGCATGATTTACCATCCGAAAAAGCCTAGGCTCACGTAATTTCATACTTCAACCAAATCTGCCTGAATGCTAGGACACCACTTAGCCCCTCCAGTAACTAGCATCCCGTATTTCCCCATAAGGATAATAGGAATCATATTTGTTCTAGAGTTGACAAGGAAAGGAAAGATTACTAGTGGGTTTCTTAAAACCAGTTCCTTCTATTATTGGAGTAATAATAACAGTGGGTTTGCTAAAACCAATCCATTGAGGCTGTGCTTTGATTAAGGACGTGGGGAGGGACTGTGGAGGGAAGAGAAAATGTAAGGGATTTCTCTCCACCTATTCAACTAATCTGTTACCTCAACAAATCCCTTCCCAAATCCTTGACCCAAACACAACCTTAAGAGACCAATTGTACTTAACATCCGTCAACAATTTTTTCTCCTCAACATATCCCTCCGCAAATCCTTGACCCAAACTCAGCCTTAAGAACTCAACTATTTATCTTAGATATGGGGTTCATGGAACCAGTTCATTAGTATATAGACCCATATTCTTGACAAACGAAAAAGAAGCTCAGCTTGATTTGGAACAAAACACAAGAATGTTGAAGAAGAACTGTGCTCTGAAACTGTATACAGCAATGGGTGCTCACCTTATTGTTTTGATGCCCGGACCGTTTCGATTGATTTGCAACGTCGAAGTTCTAAAACCCTAAACAGAGGTTTTTCTTCACTCTCGTCAGTTGTCTCCTCTGTAGATTTCTCAGAACCGACATACGGATAAAACATATTTCAAGAAATCCCAAGAAAGTCCTTCAGTTTTGATGAAATTACAAAAAGACCTCACTTTCCCATAATTTCCCTCCAAAAGTACAGAACTGATAAGGGTCAGTTTGGGATCGTTAACGTGTCCAATGCTTGTGCTCACGTTTCTCCTCTCCAAAATGGCATCACCAATATATAAGGTGAGACACTATCGAAGATTGCTTTTTGTGGGCAATACCCACAAAGAAAATCCAATTTTTTTGCTTCAATTGGGTTGAATCATGATGGCGCTTCAATTTAAACTCGAACAATACCCACCCAATTGTGGTGGCGGCGGCGGCATCTCTTATTACCCGTTTGCAATTCCACCAATTGGAAGACAAAGGAACCAATCTTTGCAAGCACAAGCTCTTCCTTCCAGAACCCAGGTGCCCATTTCTAGCTCACTGTAATTGGTTTTTGTTTTTCACAATTTATATTTAGGAACATTTATGTTTGTGACTAGATATTGATTGATGGCAATATATTTTGAGGGATGAGATGCCCCAGTTTTTATGAACCAGTTTAGTTCAGTTTCCAGGATGGTGTGATTAGAATCTGAACACTCTTAAATCTTTTGATAACTTAGTGTGTTTGGGCCATTTATGGGTACCTCAAGACTAATTTCTGAAACCAATCATAAGGTCAACCTACGGGGCCCATTTAAAGTCAGGGCTAAGCAGGATTGGCACCATAATAGTTGATAGCTCAAATTCCGAACCTGAAACATATGAGTAAATCCTAAGTCCCATGTCATTGTCGACAAGGCCAGCCCCTTGGGGTTATCTGAGCACTCTTAAATGGACCAAACTGTTGCATAAAAGCTATAGGACCCATTTTGCTCATATATTGAAGTCTGATAATACATGCACACAAGGAAGGTTTTTGTAGTTACATGGTACCAAGTCTTAAGGACTGAAGGAAACAAGATGACCTCAAGAGCGAAGGTTGTCACAGCTCAAGGACAACCCACTCTTGAGGTCGGCGACTCCCACTTGGGCTAAAGGGCCCTTGGGCTGTAGATGAATTGAGTCGTTCGTGAATTGTTCGAGGCTCGACTTGGTAAAGGCTCGTTTGAGTTTGATTCATCTACTAAATGAACTGAACCCGAGCCTCAATTTTAGGCCCGTTTCATAAATGAGCTGAACATGAATCTAGCAGTATTCGGCTCAATTAGGCTCGCGAACGTGGAGTATATGAATAACATGGGATTATATATATACATAATGAAAATTTTAGAACATGTACGAGTATAAACATTTACAATTACTAAAAACTTACTTATGCATATGTTTTTATCACTTTATATATCCATGAACGTATTTATGTACATACTAAACTTTTTATTTGCAGTTTTAGACCTTTATGAAAGCATAAATATACTGCTATCGGCTCATTAAGAATCGTGAACAAGCTTGAGTTTGACTCAAACCTAGGCAAGCTCAGCTCGAGCTCGGCTTGTTAAATTTTCATTGAGTTCGGCATGTGTTCAAATTCGCTAAAAAACTTAACGAGCGAATTTGAACATTCTAATATTTGGTCATTTACAATCCTCCCAAGTCGCTCGGGGCCAAAAAAAGAATGTGGAATAGAGGCTTGAGCTTCAAGAGATCGTCTAAGGCACAGGCTCCCTTCAGGAGTTTGGACTTCAAACAATCTTATAGAGAGAGGGAGACCTTTTGACTAAAGGACAACTCCTCGCTCTTCGCATCATACCTACTACTTGATATTATGTGGCCCCCCGAGGTCTCATGATACGAAACTCAACATATCACTGACTTCTGATCAGTAGACTCTCAGGCCTAGGGTCTAGACATCACATGACTGCTACCTTACCTTCTGCTAAATCTGTCAAACTACTAAGCTTTGGTCCCTTTATATGCCACATCTCTCTCAGTCTGACTTCACAAGTCTTACCTTTGGCCTCATAGACCTGCGACAAGCCATTGAGGATCTTCCCCATGTCCTTAGTCTAGCTAGACCTCAGGCCATCTCTCACCTATATAAAGGACCCTTGCCATTGTCCATGACATTACACACATTGCTCTTGGTTCAAGCCATTACCAGAGCATTATTTGGTCTCACTACTGCCACTCTCTTTCTCTAGGATTTGCCTTGGGTTCTCTCCTCTGCCTTTGACCCCCCGAGCCTTCAGCATCTCGTTGGTATCTCGGTTCACCTTCGGGCCCCTTAGCTCATCAATTTAGCTCACACGGTTTACTAAAATTGTAGTTTGGCTTATGTTGCTTTGTATGCCCGCTGAACTAAATATGTCTAGGTTCAATTTTGTAGAGGATAATGGAGAGCATTTCAGTGAGTGGGGAAGTTGGCGGTGCTGGTGGGTCATACTCATATGATGCTTTGAAGAGGTTGGACCAACTGTGGTCTGGTATATGCTCTGCTCAAACAGGTATACCAGCCTGTTTGGCATTGTTTTCATTTTCGTTTTCTAATTTCTGTTTCATGAACTGTTTTCTTGAAGAAGTGTAGATTTGTTTTCTAAAACAGCCCACTTTTCAAAAGTACCAAAAAGATGTTTAGGAACTTTCTAGGACTGCTTTTGAACAAAAATGTGGGCTGTACTTTTCATTGTTTTCATTTGGAAAACAGGAAAATGAAATGAAAAGCTTTAACATAGGGAAAACATAACAATTCCTGGAAAAATATTTGAAAACATGATTGTTGGATATTGCATGATAGCTATTGCATTTTGCAGATGTGCTAGAACCCCAGAAAGTAGTTTCGAGTCTTCCTGGTTTGTTTAGCCAATCTGATGTGGCTGGTAAAGCAGTAGGAACATTTGATGTGATAGTTTGTGGAGGTACTTTGGGCATCTTCATAGCCACAGCATTGAGTTGCAAAGGTCTACGTGTTGGCATTGTGGAAAGGGGTGTACTAAAAGGGGTATATCGCAATGTGGAAGTTATTTGTAGAGAGTTTGTGGTTATTACCTGCGCTACAACATGACATATTTGCATTATCAATAATCAGAGAGAGCAAGAATGGAACATATCAAGGAAAGAGCTACTGGAACTCGTAGAAGTTGGCATTATAACAGAAGATGATATTGAACAAGCTGTTGCTTCAATATTTAATCCTGTACGGTTTCGAACTTCCTAAATTTATGAAAATTCTATCTTGCGTCACAATCCATACCATCAACCACATAGTTGTCTAGATATCTGCGCAATTTTCTTATTTTTGAAGAAGCTTTGACAAATTTACCTCTCTCATACTGTTCTTGATGCTTGGTGCTTGTTTTGATCCTTCCTTCTGATTTTGTACATGCTTTGCAGAACAGATGTGGATTTGAGGGCAAGGGTGAGATTTGGGTTGAAGACATTCTTAATCTTGGCATTTCGTGAGTATATTTATGTTGTTATGCCATGTTATAAAACTATCTACAGCATGCCATGCTTTACTTACTAGTATGCAAAGAATCATTCTCTGTTTGTCTTTTCGTTCTTAATACGTGAGAGAAGTTCAAGGACTATTTTCTTGCCCGAAGAATGGCGCTTTCTATATAGAACAATGCTGGATCTTATGAACTCCCAATGTGCCCACAGCATTGTATGTACATGCAGTGACATCACACATATATGTGCAGCACCTATTACTGATTAAATAGATTTGACATATAAAAGATCTTGTTTTTCGCATGAACCGGGATACATTGGTTTGGTTCACTGCTCGTGATACTAAGATCTGAGGATGTAGAAATGGAACTCACACAACTATGCCAGCTATACTTGTTCATTTGAATGCATAAGAATGAGTTGTCTCATTGGGAACTATACCAATACCTGCACCTCACAACACTTCTTAGTTTTATGGCTTTTGACATTGTTCCCATACCGGGTCTCTGTGGCTCTGTGCTTGTTTTAGCGTGGACTTCGTTTGGATTCTCATGCAAAGGAGGATATATACCCAATTTTTTCCGTCTTTAATCAAAAAAAGTTTGGTTCACATGTAGTCTCTAATAATTGCACATCAACTTAAAGGGTTGCTATGACTTTTTAAATGTCTGCCATAGTGATTGAGGCATTTCTAGTGAAGTTGAATTGTTTACACAATCCTCAAAACTGTCACTTGGGTTGTGCCAAATGCATGTGTTTTCCAGTCAGCTTTATGCTAATCAAGCATGAATGTGTAGTTATATTATTCTTCTAAGCATGAAAGTGTAGAATCTATGTCTTTGCTTTAAGTTAATCAAGCATGAATGTGGTGCTATACTTTTCTTCTAAGCATTACATGGGTAAGAACAGGAAAGATGGGAAAATGCCGCAGACCCTTTATTCCATGCATCATGCATCTAAGTATGTAACATATGCCTTTTGCTTCACTGATACGCCTTAATTTGAGAAATAGAAATGTTTGCTGACAATACTTCTCATAATTCGTTGAAGTGGAGTTATAAGTTTCTTGATCATTGCCTGTGTTCTGTTATATATTGCACATTTGTTGATCAACCAAAGAGACTTGCAGTTTTTTGCTTGGTACAAAATGGGGCATCAATTCTGTAGCTCATTTTCACGATTGTGATTTTGTCTTTTTCTGTGATTATAGGCCTGCAAAGCTTATAGAGGTCATGAAAAAACGTTTTGATTCCCTCGGTGGAATCATCTATGAGGGTGACAGTGTATCTGGGATAAGCATATACGAGGATGCAGCAGTAAGATCTCTGTCACTGAATTAGTAAAACTATGGCACGTAATTTTGTTTGTTCAAGAAAAGAACAGCCATGGTGGATCAGTTTGTACATGACTTACACCGAGAGGCGAGAGTGATTGAGTTGTAAGTTGCTCTGGTGGAAACCCACAATTTTCAAGGAATCATTCAGCAAAGATGATTCCACAATGCGAAAATGGAAGTGTTAACATGACATAAACTGTAAGATTAGCATTATGGGACTACTGAAGCACCAACCGGGGGTGCTGTAGTGCACCCCTGTGTAGTGCGGCTGTAGGCGGTCCACAGCCGTCAATCTCATCAACTAACAGTTCAGAATAAAAACAAACTTTTCCAGGGAAGAGTTTGTTTTTAATCTAAACTGTTGAAAACACTATTGGACGGCTATAATGCCGCACTACACAGCGCACTACAGCGTTTCCCAATCCCCAACCCAGCAGCCAAACAGAGGTGAAAAAAGCAGCAACTGTTCTTAGAGGAAGAAATGAAATTGAGGAATTTAAAGCTCTCAAAATGACATTGATGTGATCTGAAGTTCCGAACTCCTTCTCCAATTATGAGTGGATAATGGCATGTAGTTGGTGGACAACAGTATTGATTATAAAAAAAACGAAGTACTAGTGAAGCAGAAATATTATCATATGTTTTGTTATACTATTTTAAATGCTGTAGTTCTAAGAGATATACTTCTTCCTGCATTTTTTTTTGGCAGGTCTTGCAACTAGCAAAAGGGAAGATTTTGTCATCACGTCTCTTAATTGATTCTATGGGTAACTTTTCCCCAGTGGTAAAACAGGTCAGGTTTGTCCAGTTCTGCAAAACTACTCTCTTCATGCTCTTGAATAGCTCAGAGTATAATTTCCGCGGTTGGAACTTAGTTGCTTAGGTGTAAGATGCATTGTATGTGAACAACTAAAGTGATTTTCAATGTTTTTTTACTTTTGCTTCTTATTAACCAATGAATGGTTAGTAAACGACTGAAAATATTTTCTGTCTTGAACATCGGAAGACAATACATGTAGCAGAAGAACACCTTAACTTGGTTTAACCTGTCACTGGAAATCTTGAGGTACGAAATGGCAGTGAGGAAATGGTATAAGTGTCCTCTAAACTACCAAGACCTGAGTTTTCAAATCTTTAGGTACGAAATGGCAGTGAAGAACACCTTAACTTGGTTTAAGATCTCTGATTCCCCTGTCCATTTGATCATATAAAACGTAGTCGTCAGGTGACAATGCATGCCAGGAAGCAATAGGTTAATGCATGCACGATGGCAGCCACTTTTTTTTTTTTTTACCATCGATAGCAGCCGCTTTGTTGTAATAATAGTGGAGGTTACGTTTTTATGGAGCCTGACCACACTGTATTGGCAAGAAAATCACTAGGTAATGAATACATCCTATGAAACTGCTTTCAGATGTCATATGATTATTACAGATAAGATGCGGAAAGAAGCCAGATGGTGTTTGCCTTGTTGTTGGGTCTTGTTGTCGTGGTTTCAAAGATAACTCTACAAGTGATGTCATATTCAGTAGTTCAGCTGTGAAGGAAGTTGGAGAATCAGAAGCACACTACTTTTGGGAGGTGATATGATTTTGCAGTGTAATTTTGTTTCTTTTTGCAGAATTTCTAGTATAAATTTGGTTGACGAAAAATATGTTTTTATTCTCACAATTGAACATTCTATGAACTTTATGCAGGCATTTCCTGCTGGTTCAGGCCCCATGGATCGAACTTCTTATATGTTCACCTATGTCGATCCGCATCCAGGATGCCCAAAATTGGAAGAATTACTTGAAGACTATTGGGATCTGATGCCTAATTATCAGGTTGTACTTCAGAAATATAGTTCACGCTCATAGAAGTCGTGATTGCATTCTGTATATCTCTCAAAATCTTCAATTCTGTACAAGACCACTTGTTGTGTTTCTGTTGCCTTTTCAAGAACTATATTGTTTGTTTTCCTTTATAATTGGTCGGAGAAGAAGTTCTGTTAATTGTGATTGTGATTATGGTGCTTCCAACTTCACAGGGAGTCTCTCTTGACAATCTGGAGATTTTGAGAGTTATATATGGCATCTTTCCTACGTATCGGGGCAGGTAAATATGCAAACCTTACATGAGCTAGCCAAAATACTCTTTGCTGCTATCTCCAGTAGTCAGTCAGTACTGCATTAGGAAATACATTGACTTCCAACACGGGGATAATGTGTTAAATAATGCTTTGGGTAATTCATACTGCCTATCTTTATATTCAGTTTACAAATGATCGTTTCAAATTCTACCATTTAATCAATGAATGAGTCTTCTTGTATTTTTCTTGCTTTATAAATTTCTCAGGCTGTATACTTGTTCAATCTGACCCCTTTCTCTTCTTAATTGGGAGGATTGACTCGACAGTCCATTGCCAGCGGCTTTTGATCGAGTTTTACAGGTGTTCTTTGAACCCTTTTCAAGCCTCAATTACATCATGGTCATTTTGTAATTGAATGCATTAGTCTCATGTTATTGTCCTGAGCAGTTTGGCGATGCAAGTGGCATACAGTCACCAGTTTCCTTCGGTGGTTTTGGGAGCGTAACTAGGC
Source organism: Rhododendron simsii (assembly GCA_014282245.1). Lineage (NCBI taxonomy): Eukaryota > Viridiplantae > Streptophyta > Magnoliopsida > Ericales > Ericaceae > Rhododendron > Rhododendron simsii. The sequence continues at coordinate 27,303,620 of CM024958.1, read as the reverse complement.
ACCTGGGGAGATTATCAGCTGGTATACACCTATCTCTCACCAAAAGCAGGATTTGGAGTTCCTATTTTCATGTTTGTCATGCGACTCTTTTCACTTTAAATGATATTGCATTTATAGGATCATTACCCACGATCATATAAAACTAGGATGCTCCCAAAAGATGGTCCGGATATAGGCTTGCTTTCAAGTCGATTGCTATCCAAACATTCTCTTTGTGATAACTCTTTAGGAATTCGAATTTTGAGAAAACACAAGATAAAAAAGTAATAATTCGTCTTCTTTTCGTGTGGGCACCGAGGTATATATGAAGCAATAAATGGTGATCTACTGGACTCCAACAACTTGTCTCTCCTGAATCCATACATGGTAGGTATTTTCAGGGTAATGTTAAAAATTGTGTGGCTTCTCCTGTCGTTTCCTTAATTAATTTATGTGCTTCACAGCCCAACTTAAGTGCATCGTGGTTGTTTCAAAGAGCAATGTCAGCAAAGAAAGAGTCTAATGTTTCCCCCGATTTCATCAATGAACTTCTTTATGTCAATTTCCAAAGTATGCAGGTAAGCTTGAATTACATTGAAGTAAATTTCCTGCCAGAAAAGCTAAAAGGTTTTTTTTTTTTTCCCTGCTCAAACGCTTATGCTTCATTTTCTCTCTTTCTATCAAAATTTATGTGTACTTTACCAGAGGCTAGGAGATCCAGTTCTAAGGCCATTTCTTCAGGTGATCTTTTTTTATTCAGCTTTAATTTGTTGGAACACATTTGTTTTTTGTCTCTTGGCTCTTGATACATTGAACCATTCTTTTCACTGTCCCTTTACAGGATGTTATACAGTTCGGCCCTCTGGTGAAGACATTGGGCCTAGTGATGATAACTAAACCTCTAATTATCCCCTCAATATTCAAGCAGGTAAATACGTACAGATGTTATGATTTTCCTTCTTTCCACTAAGTTGTATCCCAAGTGACGTTACTATAGCATTTCGGCATTCAATAGACGGTTCATTGACACCACCGGTAAAAGATACAGTATGAGACGGTGCTGATGTTGCTTGAGACTTCTACACAACCGTTTTTCCATCCCCCCTTTCTTGAAAGATACAATATTGCTTATGTTCTCTGTCTATGCTACAATCTTTAATTAAAACCTTTGTTTGATTTGCATGATTGAAGGAGAGGAACATAATGGAAATAATTTTTGGAGATCACCTCAGGTTTTGCATTAATGTTGAAATGCTATTCCCCAAGCAGTCGGGATTGGCTGCAAAATTTAGAGAACCAACTGCATAATTGGAGAAAAATAAATTTATCTCTTTGTTCTATAGTTTCCGAGTTTCAGACATCTTAGTCGACTAACTTATTTTTATTGATGATGCTCTTTTATTATTGGTTGCGTGTTTTAGGTCGGTGTTCCGATACTCCTTGACTGGTCTGGACACTTCTTCATGTTGGGTTACTATACATTTCTTTCCACCTTTGTTGATCCTGTTATTAGGTAACAAAATCGTACATGTGGTTTCCTTGTGTCAATCTTTGCATTATTTTCAACTTGAAAACACTTCCTCGTGTTCGAGACTTTTCATTCTCACCATTCCCAGAAATTCTGACAAATTGAATATCTTGCTAGGCCATTGGTAAATGCATTTCCAGCCAAAATGAAGTACAAATGGAGGCGGCAACTCGAGGCCTGGCAGTATGGATCCGGTTTAGACTACAAAATGAGCAACCCTAACACAACTAAGGCTGAGAGAGGAATGGGCACTGGTGGTGAGGCTTGGGCAGAGAGCAAGAGTCTTCCATGACCCTTGCCAGATCAAAGAAGGGTGGTAGTTAATTTTTGTCTTTCGTTGTCACACATTTCTCATACCATTGGGAGGTGATATCCAAGACAACCTGGTTACCAGGACTTGTCCATTCCAGTTCTTAATCAGCACTAAATTAAAAGCTTTACCATTGTAATATCTGAATCTCAAAGCATACGTTACAACCTTTTACCTGTAAATATTATGAAAAATGCAAAATTTAACCAATGTTTCCTTTTTGCTTCCTCCGTGGTTTGAATCGATTGTGGTTTGGACGAACGTGATATGTTTGAAACAAATGAAGAGAGAAGAGAATTTCATTACGCCTTGACAAGTCTGCTTCGATACGCTCTATCAAATCGGTAAACATAAAAACTTATCAACAAATTCATTTAATAGAAACACTAAGGCATAACTTAGGATGCCTTGCAACTTATTTATACAACAAGCATCGAATTTCTCGAATTTTTATTTACATGAATTATGGAAAATACAAGAATTAGTTGGGTGTCTTGGCACCCAAAATTTTAGAAAGCCCCTTGACTAAAGGCTTCTCTTTGATGTTTTCCTCTCTTTCGAAATGCCATTTCTTCGACACATCTCCGGCCTGTAATAAGATCACTGTTAGTTTGCAAGCATTGCAAGTAGCTAGCTTTGAACTCCTATATTATCCAGCTCAGATTTCCTGAGTTTACATACCCAGTTTCTTAGGGGGATAAATTGCTCCTTCACCGTCTCTAATTTTGGCTGAACAAGGTCTTTTCCTTTAGATTTAACGTCATCCCCCTGTCAGCATTATCACCTGTGTAAGCATAAGGCTGTTTTTTTGTTCTCTATCTTTCAGTATGCAAAGAAATTTCATACCGAACCGTACACAACTGAATCAATTATTGAGGAAATACAACCAATTTACAAAAATGCCATCAAATGGAAACGGTACTGAGTATATTGAAGAGCTCACAAAACCTTAAAAAAAATGATCTAGAGAGGAATAACCTTCGTCCGAAAATGTATGACAGATGGATACTTACAGTGTGAAGTTCTAGTTTGGACACCACCAGTCCAAATACAACAGTGGCACCACCGAAGACGAGAGCAGTGGCAACAGCAAATGCCTTTGCAACTACAATAGCAACAGAAGAACTAGCGTTACTTTAAGCATTTACAGTTCGTCTCACCATGCAATTGCATATAATTACCCGGAAAGATAAGAGTGACCAAGTTACTTGGTGAAAGATCTCTGAACACGATGGGCTAGACCCACAAGGAAAAAAGATTTAATTTAGTAGGCTGGGAGAGATTCCAAACTAATGTTTTTTCCTCCTCCTTTATTGTTATTGTGGGGCTCCAGTGACCAACAAATTTATCATTTACCCAACAGAGAGACAGGAAAACAAACACAGACTAAAACATTGAAAAACCATCATTCAAGTAAAATCCAACTTAATATCCAAGAATTAGTTTATAAGCTAAAATCGGCTACTAGGAAGGAATTTAACAGAAGTTCAAACGAATAATGTTCTAAGCAGGTTTAAACCTACTTTGAGATAGCCCTGCAGCTGCAGCCTTCAACTTTTCAGGATTGACAGGCGTGTATTTGTCACGCCGCAGTTCATTGGCAGTTGATGCTAAAACAATGTTACCCGAGTTTGGTATTTGCCACCTGCATGATACAGTGAAGCAATTTGTTCAGATTCATGCAAACTGAACAACTATTTGAGTTTCTATAAATACATTCCACACATTTTCATTTCACAATCACTTATTAGAAAATGAAATTGTATTTGGGAAATCTCAAAGCAATTTCAAGATATATGGAAAAACTTTGAAGCCTACTTCCACTTCCACTCAAGCGCGTAATTTTTCCACCATAAGGAGATACGAAAGAGCTGATATTTTGTTGGAAATCAAACAGAAAAATCAATTTCCTTACATCCAGTGGTACATTAAGGCTGTCCAGTGATCTACAACGAAGTATTGTTTCCCAAGATGCTAAGACCCAAAAACACATGTCTTCTCTTTTAATTTCGCATATATGAACAAAGCAACCCTCAGTAAATAAGAAGAATAGTGAGTAATTAGTTGGATTGGGAAAATAAACTAGAGATCCCACAAGCCAACACCTTGAATCATGCACTAAGCCTTATACACCAAAGCCTTAATTTTTCGGTTTTCTTTTTCACGATTTGGTCGACACTCGACAGACGTATCGCTTACCCCAATTGAATTAAACCAAAGTACTTGAATTGGGCAAAAAATTGAGAACCCACAATCTTAAAAACTACCAATAGCAAAACGAAAGATAAATTGGCCTAGTAGTAAGGCATGAGACTTGGGGGTTTGCGCATTCCTAAGGTCTCAGGATTGAACCGGTACTATCAACTCCTTTTGGGGCTGGTCCATAGCTTTGTTCTAGCTTCAATTGGAACCCCCACAAGTAGACGGTAGAATTGGTTTTTAAAATGTTGAGGCGGCCGGACAGAGTTATAAAAAATTAGCAAAACGAAAGAAAAGAAATGACCTTTTGGGTCCACATCATAGCCAAATTAAGTGAAAGTACTTGAATTAGGCTCAAATTTGGAAACCCACATCAATGACCGAGGAAGGAAGATGAGAAATGACCTTTTGGGGCCAAAAGTGACCTGAGGCAAAGAAACGTAAGCCCTAAGAGGGTTCAAAGCATCGCGCGAGACAGAAGACGAGTTATTGGGATCAGATTGAAGAACCCACTTCGATGCTGTGGAAAGAGACGAATCAGGCGGCGGTTGGAAGATCTTTGAGGGAAGAGAGTGCCTCAGAACCTCGGGTAGAACGTCGGCTTGGGCTTCGTCGTTGCCGATTGGGGATTGTGATGCTCGTGACGAGAGATTTGGTTTGGCTTTCTGGACGAGGCGGGAAACGGCGTGTTTGGATTCTTGGAGGAAGTATGCCCCCTCTGCGCCTGCTAATCTTCCTGGCAGGAAACTCATCCTCTAGGTCTCTCTCTCTCTCTCTCTCTCTCTCTCGGGACGTAGCTCTGGAGATTTTGAACGCCGTGTTATTTTATAGGCTGGGACGAAATTCTTGTGGTTTTTATTTATGAACTTTTCTGGTTGCTTTATCATTTTTTTAATGATGTTCGCATATTTTAAGCTAAAAAGAATTATACAATTTTTTTTGGTGTTCAGTGATTTTTTTTTTTGGCTTAAAATATGAAGTGCGTATCGTTCACCATAAAATAGGGTTTTTTTTTTTTTTTTTGCCATATTTTATACATCAACTGAATTGGAAGAGTTGGGTGGTGTTCCAACTAAAGAAAAAAAAGGTAAATTCAAGGTCAAAAATCATGTGTTGACGCAAATAATTTTTCTATCAATATGGATCTTATTTGATAGATCTCATTGAAATCTTTTAAATGGTGCAAAAAAAATGAAAATTTATTTTCCATTTTCGATATATTTGAGTTTGAAATTACCTTCTTTTTTCAAAAATCTTCTTTTCCTTTAATTGGAACACCACCTTAGTATGTCCGTTCACAGGGAGTTCAGATGCTTTCTATAATCCTAAACTCCACCCACGCCCCTGATAGAGCTTGAACCCCTGCCTCCACTGAGAGAGGAGGTGAACTAACCATGTAAGCTAACACCCAAACCCACTTGTAGTAATTTTCACGCTCTTTTTTTGTAATGATCACATTCAATTTTTTATTTTTTATATGTTACTTTAAAAATATTAACTTTTTATTAATATACTCTTTCACACTTATAAGACAAGATTGTAATTCACATTTGAATAGGACAAATAGGAAAATACATTTGTCAAAAAAAGGGTTTGAAATCATTTACCAATAAATGATAGTCATGGTTTTTGGTTGCTAGAAGATGGAAATTGAAAATTTCATCAGGAGAATTGTTGCTCTTTCTTCCATTTTTTTTTTATTTCTCAAAATAGAAAGGATCTCAAGCCCGTTGCATTCAAATTTTATTTCAATAGTACGTAGTATATCGCAAAACAAATAAATTCTGTAATTTTTTGTAGGATGTCTCGTTAATAGTGGCACTACAGTGACAACTGCTTATCAATAACTTGCATGCGCTTTTTCGACATCTAATCGTCTGATTAATTTATAGCTGGTTTAACTTTTCATTTGATTTGTATGTGTTATTTGTCTTGTTTGTGTGGAATATTTTTTTCCCAATTGTATTAGTTACACACAGTAGATTGTAATATTGTTGATATTAATATATTTCTTACTCTTCCAAAAAAAATAATAATAATAAGACACTTTACTTTGCCACCTACGTAAAATTTCTAGCTCCTCATCTCGGCTTCCACAAACATTGGTATCTTTCGATACACTCATCTTAGACAACGAAACGAATTTTCAAGCTCCTCTCCTGTCTGTAAAATCTCATTTTAGAAATTTCAAAATGGTAGAAAGGAAATAAAAAAACCCTAACAAGTCTTGTAGTAATTGATTACGAAATGCGGGGAGGCATAATAGTAACAAGGTATAAAAGGGAAGTGATTTTACCACTCTTATCATCTCTAACGGTAGTTACGGTACTCCCCTTTGTTTCTCCATCACCTACTATCGACACAAAGGGAAGTGCCGTTAGAGAAAAGAGGAGTGACAAAATCACTCCCCTATAAAAAAGCAATTATGCACCAAAATGTAATTACACATAGAATACAATACAATAACGAGGGGTGGAATTTATGGATGCAATTGGTTTTGCGGGATAAGGTTCACTTTAATATTATCGGAACTGTTCATTTTGTAAAGCTTATGAAAAATATTAATTTTGTCAGAAATTAATCATGTTACTCTAATATTGATTAACATCTCATTGGAAAGTCAAACGGAAAGATGGGTATGTAAGTCAAAGTCTGCCTTTTATGTTTCTTGACGAGCAAGCAGTGATGGAAAAATTATTAAGGGCCGACATTCTTCTCCAAGACTCCACCCTCACATGTTTAAACTAAAGTATGGATCTCATAGGAGAAGGAGAATGTTGGGGGCACCGCACGACCTACTGAATAATTACTCAGGAGCAAATTGTTGGTGGGTTCGGCTAAATACAACTGCAAATTAACTACATATAGTCAATTCATAAGGAGAAATTTTTTGGAAAAACCCTTTGAATTGACTATATGGAGCAAATTCACAGTTGTATTTAGCAGCACCCTTCTTGAACGGAATTCCTTTCTTCTTTTTACAGAACAAAGAACATAATATGAAGGGTACGGGTACACGGCGAATTCTTTCTTGATCAAAAGTGGTAGAACTTTGCATGATTCAACTACAATTTTAAACCATTAAGCACATTATTTAAGATCCGGCCACCAATTTTTTTTTTTTTTTTTAAATTTTTGCAAAAAGCCTGAGCTATATCTGATGCTCTAATAGAATGGGGGAGGATCCCGTACATTTGCTTCGGACCAATTCGGTCCATTTGATCATTAGTCACTAGTCAGTGACCTCAAAAACTTTCCGAGTCGGTATTCTCATCTAGCTAAAAAGCTTTCTGAATCCAGAGTTCTGTGAGTTATTACATTTTACACTAATCAATATTTACCAAAAAAACAATTTACTAATCACTAAAATAGATATACTATTATATTCTCTTTCGTATGTCATAATATGGAATGGCGTTTAGGAACTAGGAAAAGCAGAAGAAGTCCAACCTTCAGTGTTTTAGTTGACAAGAACCAAAAGTTTCCCCACTGCAAACTAGTTTTTTTTTTTTTTTTCCACTTGGAAGAGAGAGAAATTCATTGATGAGTGAATATGATTACAATCTACCGTGCTCATCTAACACAACTGATACAAAGACCTATTGTATTACACACTTGGAGACAGATTATAACACATCCAAACCAAATGAAGAATTCTAGTCTAGTGATAAATTAATCATCAGACGGTCTGATGCCGAAGGTTACTTTTCGATGTCCAACTGTCACGGTAGTTCCACAACGCTTCCTAAAAAAAACTCTATAAGTTTGTTTTAAAAGCAATGGAAAACACCAAGGGCAAACCAAATTCGCATTCCCAATTCACATGTGATCGATGTTTAATATTGGTGAGTGGGCCGGGGCTACAATTCTTATTGGCTCTCCAAACCAATACTACAGTGGAAGGCATTTCTTCAACTCCGTAATAATTCATTCACTTTGGTTAGTGCAGGCAGGACTCTGGTTTTTCTTTTTCCATTTTTAAATTGGTTAGATGCACTCAAGGTGGAGAGAGACCCAGTTCAAATGTTTGTAGCTTAAACTCCATTCGTCCCCATTTTTTAGTTGTTTATTGTTCTATTCTAACCGGATAGTTAATACTTAAAAGATTATATTTTTCAATTGGTAATTTTTTTATATACAATACAGATCCTGTTTGATAACTCTCGATTAATACTAGTATTAAACAAAGTTTTTAAAATCACATAAAACCTCATAGATAGGTTACGTGATATAATCAATCGAAAAGTGGTATGAACGTAAAAAAAAAAAAAAAACTAAAAAATTGGGATGGAGGGAGAAACGGAATATTGAAGTCGAAAGGCCAGTTTGTTGATGAAGACCTGAAACTCAAAAGGCTTATTCCGGATTCCCCCTCTAAATTTCATATTCGAAATATTCTATATACTATTAACACTCATAGGGTCAGACCATACAAGACTTTGTCCGGTATTGTGACTTTATCCCGACTTCAATTGAGATCCAATGAATAATGAAATTGCATCTCTAAGAGTAAGTCGAAACGTGTGTAAGTTGATCCGAACATCTTGATATTTTAAGAGAGGAAAAAAAAGCATGTTGAAACCCTTCTCTTTTTAGATGAAAGAGCCACGGAAACAACTCATATTCCTGCATTTTGGTTCTCTCCATTAATATCAAGAGAGAGAATGGGCCAAACAGCAATTAGATCGATGTTCTTTTCTTCCTCTTGCGCAGTGTGGTACTGTCATTAAGTGCACAGGGGTTGTTGAATGAAATTATGGGTATTTACAACACCTATTTCAACTTGGGTCCAATGAGATAATGGTCCGGTGACCGGCCTCCGTGACGCGGCAATGGCTCAATTTTTTTTTTTTCCTGAAATGGTTTTTTTGATAGGAGTAACTTTTTTTTTATTTTTTATAATCCGAGCTTTTACTTCGTATTTTCTAATTATAGGATAACATAACTTAAAATAGTTTAAAATAATGATTTTTTAGAACCTATATTTAATGGGTTTTTAAAAAAAAAAAAAAAAAGTTACCCTAATTAAGTACTGACAACTGAGTCATTTCAAGAGCGGAGTGATCATAAACTTGTAATTATATGCTTTTAAGTTTCTTAAGACTAGCTTTAGTAAGAAAGCATTGATTAAAAATTTAAAATGATTAATCAATTCAAGTCTTTTCTCGTGTGTTTGGTTGCCAAGAAAACCAAGGGGAAAAAAAAAAATTTGGATTCAAATAACAGCCATTGGAACTCCAAAATTGTTAAAAAGCAACCCATTCTTTCTGAATCTCTTTTGGCCAACTCTTTCCACAAATACAAAACTCACTAACAACAAACACAATTCATTAATTAAAAATTAGTCCAAAGACTTATATTTATTGAGAAAGCATTGAAGCATGATGAAAATGATTCATCAACTCATGACTCTTTGCCACGGGGAGAGGTAGACCTAAATTGACATTAGATGCAGTGGTGCGCAACGACATGAGTATAGTAGGTTTGTGTGAACAAGTTGTCCTTGACAGAGCTCAATGGAGGAAAATGATTCATGTAGCCGACCCCAAGTGATTGGGATATAAAGCTCGGTTTGATTTGGTTTGGTTGTGTGTGTGTGTGTGTTTGGCTGCCGGGAAACAGAGGAAAATGAACAGGAGTAGGATTCACGTGACGGCCATACTGAATGTACAGAGGACCAAAAAACAGGGGAGGAAATCAAGAAGCCCAATTTTCTTTCACCACAATTCACAATACCAAAAATCTTACAAACAATTTGCATCTTCGTATACGGTCTTCAAATCGACTACTGCGCTACAAAAGCTACATAAATCTAAAAGCAAACATGCAACTACCTTCTGTGCAATATCTCCAATGGTGATTCAGAATTTATTTTGCAGGCGCGATATAAATTCTGAATCACCAATGTCCTGATATCTGATCTACCACAGTACAACAACATACTTATTGGTATGTTTAATGAGTACCACCACGCCATATACTTACAGAAGCATAAAAAAAAATAGCAAAATTGAACACAAACCCATGTGAAATTCTGGGAATCATCGCTTGTTGTGGAGTGGATTTGACCCAGTGGGAACCTTTCGCTTTTCGGCCTCGAATTCTCTATCCGCCGGAGAGGCAGGCAACGGACGGAAGGAATGGGGGTTTATGCCGGAAGAGGGGCCGGAAAAGTCTCGCCGGAGGGAATGAGTTGTGGGGGAAAAGAAGAGGAGAGAGGCGAAAAAGAGGCAGAGGTGAAAGCGATTCATATTTTTGAAGGGCGTGTTTGGGAGAGAGAGAGATGGATGAGAGAGATAGTAGGCTGGGTGGTGGCATTGGCTAGTTATTATATATGGACAACGTTGGGCCAGGTCTAGGGTTGCCAGAAGTGTGTATGTGATGGTGATGACACCTTAATTAAGCTTGGATTTATTGCAAAGGATCTAACAAAATACGCTTTTCATTATTTACTGGCCAGTTTATGCACACATTGTTTAATTCTTGAGGACCCACTCTCATCGTCCATTAGCGGGACGAGCTCGATTACAAACGGAGTAAATCCCGTATGAATTGGTTTCATAACAATTGATAACACCTGAGAGGTTATTAACATGAGACTAATCCTTAGGATTAATAGTACGTCCTCATCTCATTGTAAATTGTCCATATTGGTTACCCTATTTTTTTGGCCTTTTGTATTTTGGTTATTGACTTTTTGAATTTTGATCAGAGTGTTTTGAATACGGTAGGGTGTTTGAGAGATATGTGCAAAATGAATTTTACAACATAATTAGTGTTTGGGAGATATACGCAGAATACATTTTGCAAGTCTTTGTGTCAACTAAAATGAAAAAAGTGTAAAATGAGAAGTCAAAAAGCTCATCTTCCCCTACTTTTGATTTCTGTCCTCTAAACCGAAAATTGGAGAATGAGTTCTCTGGTAATAAGTTTTAAAAAGAGAACCAAACAACTAAAATGAGAAAATGAGAAGTACTCGAAAATGCAATAGCTAGGGAAACAAACAGGCCCTAAAAGTTCATCAATTTGGTTTGTTTTTATAGTAGTCCATTTTGGTTTCAATTGCTAAAACAGGGGCCGATCTCAAATGATTCGATCTGTGAATTTATGTTAACGGTTCTAAACATTTTGGACAAAATATAAATACAATTCCCCTACAATGTTTTTTTTGTTTTTTGGAACAAGTATGATAGTACAATGTTATCATAGGCCAGAAGGGATGATGATTGGGTGGGGTGGTGGTGGGTTTCACAATTCAATAGGGACAGTGACGCCAGGGAATTGAAAACGAAGCATATCTATATGTGAAAGCTGGAAAAACTTTTAGTGCCCAGCGGGTACCACGTAGTGCCCGCTCACGCATCCGAACCGTCCATTTCATTTTTGAAAGACTCAGATTTGAAGAGAGAAAATGAGAGAGAAAATGTTGGGGCGAGAGGAGAGAGAGGGTTTCAATTCGAGTCGTCTAAAAGTGTATCAAACGGCTCAGATGCTCCGAGCGGATACCGCGTGAGATATACCCTCTCGGCAATGAAAAATCTCTCGTGAAAGCTTGGTGAGTTGGTGTGAGTACTGGGATTTATTGGAGGACCACAATGGAATTGGGCTGTCTCACCAGATAAGCCGAATTTTCCCATCTTTAAGTGGTGAAATACAGTGGAGACAAGTTACATATCAAGGGTATTTTGGTCACTCAAAAGTCAAGGTCAATATGCCGACGCACTTGATTTTGTCTAGTTGGAAAAATCTAGTTCAGGATCCCATGGTCCAATTAATAATGAATACAAATCCTAAAATGGTTCTTCGTGTGGGTTCATCAACTTTTTATGTTAGGTTAATAGTCTACACCAGTTTCAGACTTTTGTTATCTTGAAGTGGTTACAACTTACAAGCAATGACTACAAAAGGACTATGAGAAAACGGAGGTAAATCTATCGGAAAAGTGTCTGAACCTTTGTTTTCGTAAAATTTCAATCGCAAAATTGCACAAAAGTATCTTACTGTTCTTATGCAATTTCATCTGCAGAATTGCACAAAAATATGTTACCCCAATTGAAATTAATTACACAGGAAGAGTGGTGCAGGCGCCTTTTGGTGCATGCGACCAGGTCCGAAGAAAACGTTATTAGTATCTCTTGTGGGTGCAAAATTAAAAATAAGACCGTTCAAAAAATATCTTTGTTGTTTCTCAGGTTTCTAATCAAACCCAAATAAAGGAAAACGGTTTAATCCCCCCTTTACACTCCATGCCACTTTACTCCTCCAAGCTTTTTTTGGGTTTCCAATACAAGTCTCAACAATGATAATCCGAATTGCTTATCTTCTACATCTCGCGGAGAAGAAAAACTATGTTTAAAAAAAAAACAAGAAAAAAAACTTGATTGGAAAGTAAAAAAGTCAAAAACTCGTAGGATTGTTTTTTGAAAAATCAATGATTTAAGATTAAATTCTCATAAACTGTCCATCTAATGAAGTGTAGGAATATACGGTCTTCAAATCGACTACTGCGCTACAAAAGCTACATAAATCTAAAAGCAAACATGCAATTACCTTCTGTGCAATATCTCCAATGGTGATTAAGAATTTATTTCGCAGGCGAAATAAATTCTGAATCACCAATGTCCTGATATCTGATCTACCACAGTACAACAACATACTTATTGGTATGTTTAATGAGTACCACCACGCCATATACTTACAGAAGCATAAAAAAAAATAGCAAAATTGAACACAAACCCATGTGAAATTCTGGGAATCATCGCTTGTTGTGGAGTGGATTTGACCCAGTGGGAACCTTTCGCTTTTCGGCCTCGAATTCTCTATCCGCCGGAGAGGCAGGCAACGGACGGAAGGAATGGGGGTTTATGCCGGAAGAGGGGCCGGAAAAGTCTCGCCGGAGGGAATGAGTTGTTGGGGAAAAGAAGAGGAGAGAGGCGAAAAAGAGGCAGAGGTGAAAGCGATTCATATTTTTGAAGGGCGTGTTTGGGAGAGAGAGAGATGGATGAGAGAGATAGTAGGCTGGGTGGTGGCATTGGCTAGTTATTATATATGGACAACGTTGGGCCAAGTCTAGGGTTGCCAGAAGTGTGTATGTGATGGTGATGACACCTTAATTAAGCTTGGATTTTATTGCCAAAGGATCTAACAAAATACGCTTTTCATTATTTACTGGCCAGTTTATGCACACATTGTTAATTCTTGAGGACCCATTCTCATCGTCCATTAGCGGAACGAGCTCGATTACAATCGGAGTAAAATTCCGTATAAATTGGTTTCATAACAATTGATAGCACCTGAGAGGTTATCAACATGAGACTACTCCTTAGGATTGAAAGTGTAATAGTACGTCCTCATCTCATTGTAAATTGTCCACATTGGTTACCCTATTTTTTTGGCCTTTTGTATTTTGGTTATTGACTTTTTGAATTTTAATCTGAGTGTTTTGAATACGGTAGGTGTTTGAGAGATATGTGCAAAATGAATTTTACAACATAATTAGTGTTTGGGAGATATACGCAGAATACAGTCTGCAGGTCTTTGTGTCAACTAAAATGAAAAAAGTGTAAAATGAGAAGTCAAAAAGCTCATCTTCCCCTACTTTTGATTTCTGTCCTCTAAACCGAAAATTGGAGAATGAGTTTTTAAAAAGAGAGCCAAACAACTAAAATGAGAAAATGAGAAGTACTCGAAAATGCAATAGCTAGAGAACCAAACAGGCCCTAAAAGTTCATCAATTTGGTTTGTTTTTATAGTAGTCCATTTTGGTTTCAAATGCTAAAACAGGACTGATCTCAAATGATTCGATCTGTGAATTTATGTTAACGGTTCTAAATATTTTGGACAAAATATAAATACAATTCCCCTACAATGTTTTTTTTTTTTTTGGAACAAGTATGATAGTACAATGTTATCATAGGCCAGAAGGGATGATGATTGGGTGGGGTGGTGGTGGGTTTCACAATTCAATAGGGACAGTGACGCCAGGGAATTGAAAACGAAGCATATCTATATGTGAAAGCTGGAAAAATTTTTAGCGCCCAGCGGGTACCACGTGGTGCCCGTTCACGCATCCGAACCGTCAATTTCATTTTTGAACGACTCAGATTTGAAGAGAGAAAATGAGAGAGAAAATGTTGGGGCGAGAGGAGAGAGAGAGTTTCAATTCGAGTCGTCTAAAAGTGTATCGAACGGCTCAGATGCGCCGAGCAGATACCGCATGAGATATACCCTCTCGGCACTGAAAAATCTCTCGTGAAAGGTTGGTGAGTTGGTGTGAGTACTGGGATTTATTGGAGGACCACAATGGCCTTGGGCTGTCTCACCAGATAAGCCGAATTTTCCCATCTTTAAGTGGTGAAACACAGTGGAGACAAGTTACATATCAAGGGTATTTTGGTCACTCAAAAGTCAAGGTCAATATGCCGACGCACTTGATTTTGTCTAGTTGGAAAAATCTAGTTCAGGATCCCATGGTCCAATTAATAATGAATACAAATCCTAAAATGGTTCTTCGTGTGGGTTCATCAACTTTTTATGTTAGGTTAATAGTCTACACCAGTTTCAGACTTTTGTTATCTTGAAATGGTTACAACTTACAAGCAATGACTACAAAAGGACTATGAGAAAACGGAGGTAAATGTATCGGAAAAGTGTCTGTACCTTTGTTTTCGTACAATATCAGTCACAAAATTGCACAAAAGTATCTTACTATTCCTATGCAATTTCATCTGCAGAATTGCACAAAAATATGTTAACCCCAATTGAAATTAATTACACAGGAAGAGTGGTGCAGGCGCCTTTTGGTGCATGCGACCTGGTCCGAAGAAAACGTTATTAGTATCTCTTGTGGGTGCAAAATTAAAAATAAGACCATTCTAAAAATATCTTTGTTGTTTCTCAGGTTTCTAATCAAACCCAAATAAAGGAAAACGGTTTAAGCTCCCCTTTATACTCCATGCCACTTTACTCCTCGAAGCTTTTTTTGGTGTCCAATACAAGTCTCAACAATTATAATCCAAACTGCTTATCTTCTACATCTTGCGGAGAAGAAAAACTGTTTAAAAACAAAAACACACAAAAAAAAAAAAACTTGATTGGAAAGTAAAAAAAAGTCAAAAACTCGTAGGATTTTTTTTTGAAAAATCAATGATTTAAGATTAAATTCTCATAAACTGTCCATCTAATGAAGTGTAATATATAAGCTACAGTATTTATGAGTCTGTATCTTCACAAAAATCTTCTTCCCTGCGACATATACAAACCCAATAGTTGGGGTCATCAACGTGAGCCCAAGATAGGGTCCCCAAATATGAGTACGAGGAATAAGAAGGGAGTGGTAGGAAGGGCAGTTTGGTCCGGGGACAACCTTATTTCCTTCAATTCGTATCTTTTTCCTTTACAATCTCTAAGTAAATGGCAGACAAAAATGATAGAATCCAAGAAACCATCCACGAAAGAAAATTGGACGGTCGACCGTCCAGTTTTCTTTCCTAGTTCCTTTTTCTATACTGTACCAAGCTTGAAATGCAAGATCATTGGTTAACTTTCTTCCCATATTCATTCTGGAGTAGTTTTTAACCTTTTCATTGTGATTCAAAGGTGCTATTCGATTCAAACCTTCATACGTTGACAAAGTAAACCACCCTAAACACGAATGAGGTGATCTTCATGATATATCTCTATGTATATATGGAAAAAAGAAACCCTTATCTTTGACTCTAGCTTATATAATTTCAAAAAGACAAATCAGTAGATCTATTAAATTCCATAAAGGAGATCGAGGTAACAACAAAAATGTGCATGTTTACCCCAAGGAATAGTCTAGTGGTCAAGGCCTAAGACTTATATATATGGATTTGCTCTCTTCCAAGGTTTTAGGTTCGAAACTTTTCAGGTGTTATAAGTTTCTTTCGGGCCAGTCCATGTAGAGTTTTACTCTATCTTTAATAAAAACCCCTGCAAGTAGGCGGTGAAATTAGTTTCGTAAAATTAGTCAAGATGAGCGTAAATTAGCCTGAAGACCTAATTTATAAAAACTTACAAGAGTCAACAGTGTGATATAGGAGTAGTATTATTTTATTTTTAACAAAAGAAGCAAAGGTCAAGGGTTACTGCTCTCGTTGTACGGCATGGGCTTGGAATTTCAACGATATTAACCAATTAAAGCAAAGTTTGTGCACACCGTAGATTTTCCCAAGTTTGTGAGTGTTGTTTATATGTTCTTTCCACCTATACATGTTCATAGGGTTAATTTTAGAAATAGTCCCAGTTTGCGTGTAATTTCAATTTTGTTCCTCTAGTATTAATTGTGTTATTTTTAACCCTATAGTTTATATTTTGCCTCAATTTGGTCTCTCTCACTGACGGTGTTATTAGAATTAACAAAACTTTGGGGCATGATGAGCACCTAATATTGTGATATTTGGTGCGATTAGTCCCGTTTTATGTTATTTTAACTTGCGTTTATTTAGTTTTTATAGCGATATTACACGTAAGGTATATTTTTGTGTGTTTCAGATAATTCGTATAAATAAGGCACGTTTGAACTCCAAGGAATGCTCCGGATGCTTCTAAGTACCCGAAGACCCTAGCGGCCTCTTAAAATCTGTCTAAATATGGAAAAATGAATTTCTGAAAAAAGAATCGATTTTCGAGATTAAAAATGGCAGTAATTGATCTTTGAATTTTTTCTAAGAGTAACTAAAAAGTTGCAAGGTTTTATTTGAAGAGTAAGGTCATGTTCTGAGTCATTTTCTCCTGTGAAAAAAGTGCAGTTTTCCATTTTACACTAAAAGTAAGGGGTTGACATTTTGATTTAATTGGAATCTTGAAGTTCTAGTAATGTCATTGTTTTCAATGGAGGGTACTTTCTTACTTTCATTTAATAAATTAAAGTAAAGAAAATGTAAAAGAAAGGTTTAAAATGTAGTCTTTACTGAAATTTAGGGAATGAAAATAAGTTGCTGGAGCTATTTGCTGAAACTGAAGCCTTAACCTGAAATCTGCAGTTTTGCAGAATGTTATTAATAACATCTTCAATGGTATCGATACCATTTGTCCCTTTTTGGTCCAGAAGTTGTCCAGACCCAAGGGTAGCCGTAGAGATACCTCTCCCATTTGTGATCAATACCAGTTTTCTCTGGGGGAATATTTGAGTGATGTTATCGATACATTTTTTATAGGTATCGATAACATTGGTCTTCTGCAGATATTTTTACTGCTTTTTGGACTTTCCATTTATGGAACACTTGCCACTTTTGGCAAGTTCAGGGATATTTTGTTGAGAGAAAAGGTTGAGTTGTATAAATACTCATCTCTTGCTCACTTTACATCTATCTACTTTATGCTCTAGATTAGCTCTTTTTCTAGTCTTTTTTTTCCATTGTTGTTCTTAGATTCAAGCTTCAATACTTGTAAGTTTAATTCCTAATTTGTTATTTTCTCATTTATTAATGTTGTAGCTATGGTTTAGATCTTCACTAATTTCAAGTTTATTTCCATTTTCGTCTGCTAAACATGTTTATCTTTCCTAGCATGATTTCTAGTCTTTTTGCTATGTGTGAGTAGTTGTTCGATTAAGTCTTGGGTTAATCTTTCTCAAAGACTTAGGTGGTTATTTGGTTCTCAAACCCTTGGGCTTAAAATCATGGCTTTTGAAATTGGATTAATCTAGCCATTTTGGTCTAAGCGAGGGGTGTTAACTCCTTGGTATGTTGTTTAGTCAAGCGGTCCTGACAAGCGGCATATTGAGGGCTCGTGGCCTCCTACGAGTTAGATACATTAGCAAAAATAGGTTGTTTTAGTTCCAATTAATCACATCTTTTGATAAACATAATCGTTAAAGCTAAATCTTCCAGGCGTGAGCACTCGGTTGTGACTCTCGCTTGAGTTATAATTGAGAATCGGTAGCGGCCATTGTCAAGGGAAAGACGATCCCTAGATTTGCGTCTTTTAAGTTCATTAAGAACATTTCTAGTTGTTTTCTTTAGTATTCACAATGTTTTTTTTACAATAGGATTTTGTTTGATAGATTCTGGAGTAGTTTTTAACCTTTTCATTGTAATTCAAAGGTGCTATTCGATTCAAACCTTCATATGTTGACAAAGTAAACCACACTAAACACGAATAAGGAGATCTTCATGATATATCTCTATGTATATGGAAAAAAGAAACCCTTATCTTTGACTCTAGCTTATATAATTTCAAAAAGACAAATCAGTAGATCTATTAAATTCCATAAAGGAGATCGAGGTAACAACCAAAAATGTGCATGTTTACCCCAAGGAATAGTCTAGTGGTTAAAGCCTAAGATTTAAATATAAATTTGCTCGCTTCTACGGTTTCAGGTGCTATAAGCTTCTTTCGGGTCAGTCCATGTAGAATTTTGCTCTATCTTTAATAGAAACCCCCGCAAGTATACGGTGAAATTAGTTTTCGTAAAATTAGTCAGTGGAAACTTTATGTCCATCTCAAAACCAATTGACAATGAGTGGAGATGTCCCAAATGTTATTAAGTGATCACCAATTCCATTCCCAAGCAATATGAGACTCTATTTCCTTAACATCCCTCCTCACGTGCAGCCGCGTCTGAGGTTTGTCACGTGTGGCCACTTTTGGATCCTATCATCGTGCAACCTTTTTGCTGGTCTGTCATCGTGAGGTGCGGATTGTAAAATTTTAAAATGTGGGGTGGAACGGGCCCCGCTCTGATACCATGTGAAAACTTTATGTCCATCTCAAAACCAATTGACAATGAGTGGAGAGATCCCAAATGTTATTAAGTGATCATCCATTTCACTCCCAAATAATATGAGACCCTATTTCCGTAACAATGAATGCAAATTAACCTGAACACCTAATTTATAAAAACTGACAAGAATCAACAGTGTGATGTAGGAGTAGTATTATTTTATTTTAACAAAAAAAGCAAAGGTCAAAGGTTACTGCTCTCGTTGTACGGCGTGGGCTTGGAATTTCAACGATATTAACCAATTAAAGCAAAGTTTGTGAGTGTTGGTTATGTTCTTTCCACCTATATATGTTTATTGGGTTAATTTTATAAATAGTTCCTCGAGTTCGCGTGCAATTTGAATTTTGTCCCTTTAGGCCCCATTTCCGAAAGGAAAATAAGTACATATTTTTTAAGAAAATAATTTTAAGTTTAAAAATTATGTACTTATACAAATAGTTTTTTTTATCAATATGGATTTTGTTTGATAGATCTCATTGAAATCTTTTATACCGTGTAAAAAATTTGAAAATTTATTTTTCACTTACATTATTTTTTAGTTTGAAAATGTGAAATAAGTACTTATTTTTTAAAAAGGTGTTCCGGAACGAGGCCTTAGTATTACTTGTGTCATTTTTAACTTTGTAGTTTATATTTTGTCTCAATTTGGTCCCTCTCACTAACAGTGTTATTAGAACTAAAAGAACTCTGGGGAAAAATTGACATTTCACTCTTAGAGAGACGAAATTGAGAAAATTCAAACTAGAGGACTGTTTTAAAAATTTTACTCTCTCCATCCCTTATTAAGTGTCTTGTTTTGTAATTTCAACTTATTAAAAAGACATTATCATCATTATACATTTCACATCAACTTTTACCTTCACTTTCTCTCTTTACCCTCTATGAAAACATCATTATACATTTTTATTCACTAACTTTTCAAAATGGAATCTACTTTTAAGGGCAAAATGGAAAATTCACCAACTTTTACCCACTAACTTTACAAAATGGACCCAAAATGGAATACTAGACTCTAAAAAAGAGACAGAGGGAGTACATTTTATTTTTGATTTTGCAAAGACAAACTCATACCTAATATCTTTCTCACCTTAATTATTTTTCTTTGATTGAATAATCAAAATATATTAGGGAAATAAAAAATATTATTTTAGAATAAAATACATATAATATTATGAAATTCGAAAAGAATCCTTTCGTTAAATAACTTTGCATTGGTTTTTTCTTTCAATGGATTTATCTTCATTTTTACAATCCTGTTATGTTCTTTTTTACACTATTAGAAAAAAGAAAAATGTTTCGTAACAAAATGTTTCATCCCAACTTTTTTTTTTCTTATTCACCAAAAAAAAAAATTCGCTATTAGAAAGAAAAAAAAATGTTTCATATAAAGATTAACAAAGTATTTCATAACAACTTTTTTTTCGTAATCGCATAGAAAAGAACATATATAATAGGATTGTAAAAATTAAGATAAATCCATTGGAAAAAATCGATGCAAAGATATTTAACTAAGGGATACTTTTCGAATTTCATAATATTACCTGTAATATATTTGAAAATAAATTTTTTAATTTCCTCAATACATTTTGATTATTCAATCAGAGAAAGATTTTAGGTGTGAGTTTGTCTTTGCAAAATTAAAAAAAAAATGTAAATTTTCTAAAATAGTCCCTCTTGTTTGTATTTTGTCTCAATTTCGTCCCTGTAAGAGCGAAATGTCAATTTTGTCTACGAGTTCTGTTAGTTTTAATAACGCCATCAATAAGAGGGACCATATTGAGACAAAATATAAACTATAGGGACGAAATTGAGATTACCCGCAAACTAGAGGAACTATTTCTAAAATTAACCCATGTTCATATGCCTAATCATACTTCCTTCGACTCTTGGGAATCATCAGCTTCAATTTTCCATGATATCAAAACCTTTATATGTCTAATCCAGAAACAAAAGTGCATTGGCTTGGGATATGACATAGTCTCTCTCTCTCTCTCTCTCAACATTATATGTTTGCAATGTGGTATTTAGTGCAAATTATAATGGGAAGTGCACCATCATTGGATAGTCCACTGGCCAATTAATTTGTGGAGGCTTTATGATCCCTCTTTAATTTGATGATCAGAACTGTTCATTTGTTAGATCAATCTCATTAAAAAAAATTACCTATGTCAATTATAATGGGAAGTGCACCACCATTGGATAGTCCACTGGCCAATTAATTTGTGGGGGCTATATGATCCCTCTTTGATGATCAGAACGGTTCATTTGTTAGATCGATCTCATTAAAAAAAATTACCCATGTCAAAAAACATGATGGTAGAATTTATTGGTTACATAATTTATTGCAACATATTTAAATTGGGATGAATGAGTTCCAGTTCAGTACTGTAAGCAATATGCTTCCTTCAAGATATATGTGCTGCAAAATCGTGTTAAGAGATGTTCATATCACATCATGATTTTTGACATGGTTATGTTGTCGACAAAGTCTCAAAAATGATCGATTTCGATCTTCCATGGATCCAACAACAGAGATTGTAGACTATAGACCGTAGAGGAGCAGAACCCATTGAAATTGGTTAGTGGATTAATGCTAGTAGTTGATTGCTAATGAAAGTCCGTTACACCTAAACCCTCACTATTAAAAAGGGTTAGGTACTAAATCTCATGGGGTTTGCCGGCATGTTTAATTAAGTGATCAAACCGAGTAATTAATAATAGAATGAGATTAAGCATTAATATCAATTTGACTCTCTCTCTCTCTCTCATTAATATCAATTTGACTCTCTCTCTCTCTCTCTCTCATGAGGCATGTGCCACTTAAGTCTTGATAAGTGACGTACATATACAGCAAATTCCTTGAATTGATCGAATAACAGAAATCTCAGTTACTACTAATTTGAGTAATTTTCTAGTCTAAAAATTCTAGCTAGGAACACAACAATTAATGCTTCGGATAACCAATGCTTGATTTAATTGGATAGTTTTGGCTACTACTTAAACCTTTGATTGTTGGTTTTCATCTACACAATGCTGTATCAATAATAATGCTCCGAACACTGATATTCGTGTGACAAACGTGTATAAATATCGGATGATTCCAGACATATTTGTATCCGGATGCATGTTTGTGTCAAGTACGAGCACTGCACTTTGATGATTAAGCACACATATTTGGACTATGGCATGCTGTTTCATACTACTACTACATAGCGAGAGAAGTAGTGGAACGGGAAAGGATGATGGAACGGATGAGGGAGAACAGGAATGGCCACCTGAAGTGTGTTTGTGGGATGTCAGTGCATATATGCGGGATCCGGGAATTCTGTAAGGCACTTCCTATAGTGCACCTTGCAAGGCACAATTACGGCCGTCCACACGTGTTTTCAATGATCCGGATTTAAAAAT
Organism: Rhododendron simsii; assembly: GCA_014282245.1. Classification (NCBI taxonomy): domain Eukaryota; kingdom Viridiplantae; phylum Streptophyta; class Magnoliopsida; order Ericales; family Ericaceae; genus Rhododendron; species Rhododendron simsii. The sequence continues at coordinate 27,281,447 of CM024958.1, read as the reverse complement.
AAACTCTTCCCTGTAAGAGTTCATCTCCTCCCTGAAAGAGTTTCTTTTAATTCTGGACAGTTGAAAACACTCGTGGAGGGCTGGGTTGTGCCCTCCAGGATTTCTTATTCATGTGTGGATTCGGGGATCTTGCAAGACACTTCCTATAGTTCACCCTGTAGGACACAATCACGGCTGTCCACAAGTGTTTTCAACGATCCGGATTTAAAAATAAAAAATAAAACTCTTCTCTGTAAGAGTTCATCTCCTCCCCGGAAGAGTTTCTTTTAAATCTGAACCGTTGAAAACACTCGTGAACGGCTTGAATATGCCCTGCAGGGTGCACTACCGAAAGTGCCCTGTAGAATTTCTGATTTATGCGTTGTTCTTCTCCCATGTATGAGCTCATTTATTTATTTTTTGATCAACAAATTTTTTTATTCGAATTTGAGAATTACAAAGATTAAAAGGACAATGGAATATCAATAACAAACGGAGCCAATGCCAATTAACGCTTGGTTCAAAACCTTCCGTGTCTATCTTCATTAATATCCCACTAATGATTTGACGAAAATGGTTAAAACAGTAGAAACCATATTCGGAAAACAATAATCCAATATCCAAACACCGCGTAGAAAGCTAGGCATAAAATCACAACTCCGAGAGAATTATGAGGCGAAATTATTGCTCAAAACAAGGTAGTAGTCATGAGTTAGATGTGGCATCAAGTCTGTCTAGGTCGATCTCATCAGATTTGAATCGCATCTTTTACTTTTTGTTTGGGTTAATTTCCTTGAAAAACACAATTATTTAGTTGAACAAATCCAAGTATATGTCCCCTTGACAGAAACAAATGGGGGCTTTATTACGTGTGGCCATTGAAATGGTTTTAATTGGTCAAAATTCCTAATGCTAATTATGCCTTGCACATTCTTTTCAAAATATTTGTCCAACCATTACCTAAAAGAGCAATGCTACGTATATTCTTACCGATCATGCTTCTTTTACATAGGTGTCGGCCATACAATTATCTCCATTATGGGTTCAAATTTACGGTTGGATTAATTTGATCATTGATTAACCTTGGCTTATATGTTTTTTTGATTCCTACTATAAAATAAAGGAATATTTAAATATCCATCCTCTTTTTTCATACCATGTAAGAATTCATCCCACCATTTTTTTATGCTTATGATTTCATCCTTTTAGTGTGTGAATTATCTTTTTTACCCTTTTCACTATGATATATATTATATTGTATTATATTGCTTTCCTAATTTAGTGGGATTAGATTGGATTATTTTCCCAATTTAATGGAATTGGATTGGATTATTTTTCTAATTCAATGGGATTTGGTAAATTTCAATATAATTGATTACTTTTTTTTTAATCATGAAATGTATTTGAGGAATCGATATTTTTAGAAATATAATATGATAAGTTGACCACATCTTTGCATTTTTTCTTCATTCTTCGAGTTGGCCAATAAAACATGGCTAAATTATCATAAAAAAATTATATAACATGACATCCTCAAGCTGTTACATGGTTAAATTATCATGACATTACATGGTTAAATTACCAGGACATGACACGGTTAAATTATCATGACAATACATGGTTAATTACTTATGATTTTATCCTAAAATTCTCAGCCTATGGAGACAAGAATTTTGGGATGTAAATTACTTATGATTTCATCCTAAAATTCTCGGCCTATATAGACAAGAATTTTGGGATGAAAATTACTTATGATTACATCCTAAAATTCTCCACCGATATAGACAAGAATTTTGGGATGTAATTACTTATGATTACATCCTAAAATTCTCGGCGACAAGAATTTTGAGATGAAAATTACTTATGATTTCATCCTAAAATTCTCGGCCTATATAGACAAGCATTTTGGGATGAAAATTACTTATGATTACATCTTAAAATTCTCAGCCTATATAGACAAGAATTTTGGGATGAAAATTACTTATGATTTCATCCTAAAATTCTTGGCTTATATAGACAAGAATTTTGAAATGTAATTACTTATGATTACATCCTAAAATTCTTGGCCTACATAGACAAGAATTTTGGAATGAAAATTACTTATGTTTCATCCTAAAATTCTCAGCGGTTAAATTACCATGACATTACATGGTTAATTGCTTATGATTTCATCCTAAAATTCTCAGCCTATATAGACAAGAATTTTGGGATGTAAATTACTTATGATTTCATCCTAAAATTCTCGGCCTATATAGACAAGAATTTTGGGATGAAAATTACTTGATTACATCCTAAAAGTCTCCACCAATATAGACAAGAATTTTGGGATGTAATTACTTATGATTACATCCTAAAATTCCTGGCGACAAGAATTTTGGGATGAAAATTACTTATGATTTCATCCTAAAATTCTCGGCCTATATAGACAAGAATTTTGGGATGAAAATTACTTATGATTACATCCTAAAATTCTTGGCCTATATAGACAAGAATTTTGGGATGAAAATTACTTATGATTTCATCCTAAAATTCTCGGCCTATATTGACAAGACTTTTGGGATGAAATTTTTTATGATTTCATCCTAAAATTCTTGGCATATATAGACAAGAATTTTGGGATGTAATTACTTATGATTACATCCTAAAATTCTTGGCTTGTATAGATAAGAATTTTGGGATGTAAATTACTTATGTTTACATCCCAAAATTCTCGGCCTATATAAACAAGAATTTTGGGATGTAAACATAAGTATTTGTACATCTCAAACTATCCTTATATGAATTGGTCTGCGTAGTGGCCTAACAGATTTCGTTGGACTAGTTTCATGGTAAATGATCCAAATAATTAACCATGAAATAGTTTCATGGTAAATTGTCCAAATAATTAACCATAAAATGATAGGAACATACAGACATAGTTCATGATAAATGCTACAAATAATTTACCATGAAATCGAAAAGCCTGTCTTACATATATTGTTTAAAATCAGGCCTATATATGGTTTAAAATATATACATATATACAATTAATAACACTCAAAGGGCAATATCGGTATTAAAAATATGAAAAGGATGAAATCATAAGTTTCTAAAAGGGACAGGATGAATTCATAAGTGAAGAGGGCAATAAGGATGAATTTTTAAGTCTCCCTAAAATAAATCTAAGTTTCAAATCATCCTTAAAAAAATTTCGTGCCAATTGCGTCCTTATTAATTTAATGCAAATTTTGATGTTATCGATCCTTTCCTTCATTTCAATAAAGGAAAATGTTGATGTGTCTAACAGTACTGTAGTAAGAACGACATTAATCACTTGCGGCTCTACCAATTGATCAGTAGAGTGCTCATTTGATCAGCCCTCGAGTACAAATTTTATATGTAGGTGATTTAGGCCCCGTTTCCAAAAGGAAAATAAGTATTTATTTTTATAGAAGGCAAAAATAAGTACTTATTTTTATAGAAGGCAATTTCAAGCTCAAAAATTATGAGCTTACGCAAATAATTTTTCTATCGATATGAATTTTGTTTGATAGATCTCATTGGGATCTCTAATACAGTGCAAAAAATTTGAAAATTTATTTTTCATTTACATTATTTTTGAGTTTGAAATGTGAAATAAGTACTTATTTTTTAAAAAGATGTTCTGGAACCGGGCCTTACTTAGGAGAATAAGTTCTCTCCGGATCAATCGGACAAGGGAATGTCCGGACAGCCCTTGTGTGGGCCCCCTTCGTGCGTTTGTTTGGAAAATCCAAATCGTGCATCTTGTAAGACCCGCAAAATAATGTATCTACATAAAAAATCAGTTTGTCCGGAAATCGATAGGTATGTCAAAAGTTGAGTTTTTACACGGATAAATGGACGATCGTAAACAGTTTAACTTTAAAAACAGTTGACAGATCACAGTTGTCCATGTATAAACTCAATTTTTGACATACTTATCGAATTCTAGACAAGTTGATTTTTTGCGTAAATACATTATTTTGTGGGCCCTACAAAATGCACGGTTTGAAGTTTTCAAGAAAAACAAGCGAAGAGGCTCCACACGAGGCTGTCTGGACAGCCCTTTATCCAGTTGATCCGGAAAGAACTTTTTCTCTTTACTTAGTTATAGCTAGCCTACTCAATTATACTCTCTAATCAAAAACATTATGAACACCCACATATCTTGAAATACAAGGGAAAAAGAACAAAGTTCTATAGAAGAAAACTAAATTCAATTGGTCCCTTGCACAACTGAATTCAGTCGGGCTTGAAGATGCACAAGTATCGTTATTATCTGGTACGAGCCCGACACAAACCCGGCTTGGCCCAATGAATTCAATTGGTCCCTTGCACGACTGAATTCATGAGTCGGGCTTGAACATGCACAAGTATTGTTATTATCTGGTATTAGCCCGGCACAAATCCGGCCCCGCCCAATGAATTTGTGTAGCCCTAGAGAGAATAAGTGGGTGAGAGAGAGAGAGAGAGAGAGAGTGTGTGTGTGTGTGGGTGTGTGTGAAGGGGATGCGTTGGTGGGTGGAGGTGGAGGGGGAGCAAAAATACTACAACCACTAACAAAACAAACAATCACACACGCGCACATAGAGACAAGACATGTGGGCTTGTGTGGAGCTCACATGCCTTGTGATTGTGTGTTAAGTGTTTTTGTGATTGTTTGTGGTTTTTAGTCTTATTTGGAGGGGGAGAGTGAGAAAGGGGTAGGTGGAGGACGGGAGGTGAAAGTGGGGGAGAGCTATGGAGTTTTTCAGATGAATAAGGTAGGCTTTTTGTTAGGTTAATTTATCTTTTAGGGTAAAAAAAGGGCAAAAGCTGAATAATGTAGGGATGCAAGCTTTAATTAACCACAAATGGTTTGGAGTAATTTTCCATGTCATTTTTACATAAGCGAACCGTTAGACACATCAGCATTTTTTGTCATTGAATTAACAGAAAAGATAACATTGAAACTCGTAGTAAAGTATAAGGACTCCATTGACATGTAATATTTTGTGGGGACGATTTCAAAACTTAATGTAATAATTCGAATCCTCAAGCACCACAAAATAAAAAGTACCTCGTTAGTATCGTTAGTATATTATACACCCTAACTTTTCGTTTCCAAAGCTAAATTAAATCAAATAACCAAGCATGAACTCGACCTAATTCCCTTTCGAGTAACCCCTAATACGTGACCAACATGAACACCAAAATGTCTGGTTTTACACCATTGTTTAAATTTTGTGCAAAAAACTACAACCAAATTTAATCCACTCCACACAAAACCTTAAGGAAATAATTCACTTTTTGTATTTGTACATCCTTCCCCAAGATCTCAAGTTCCTTTCTATCCCCGCAACATCTTCCTTGAGCAATGCTAGATACTCCGTAAATATATTTCAAAATCACCCCAAACAGTTATTTCTTATCTATAATAAAAATCTATTAACGGTCATGAATACCTCTAAAAGTCTATTCGACGTAATTTCGGGATATATTTTTTGGATACCCAACACTTTTGCATTTTCCATTCCCCCTTTTATTTTCATTTGCCCCTCCTTTTTAATTAATTCATGTTCTCTTTGCTTTAATTTATGAGAGATTTTACATACATTACATTGTTCCATTACATTGTTCCACTACATTTCATTCCGGGTCCCTCAAAAATCTAGAAAAATACCTATAAATTTTACAATATTATTTTATGAGGCCCTGTAAAAAATTAGCTTCAATGAATATCGATGAGTATTGTTTCTGAATTTGTAGAAGCAAAACTGCGCAGTTGAGCAGTTTTGCCTCTAAGAATCGAGAAAATGTACTTACCGATATTCGTTGGAGCTGATTTTTTACAAGCCTCTATAAAATAATATTTTAAAATTTATGGGTATTTTTCTGAATTTTTGTAGGACCCGAAGTGGGCACCACATGAAATGTAGTGTACCAATGTAGTGTACCTATCTTTATTGTTGAAATGTAGTGTACCTATCTTTATTGTTAATTTATAGAACATGCTTACTCATCAAATACTAATTAACCTCCATAGATGACACATGGACATCTGTTTACTATTTTGCCTTTATTTCATTTGGCTAGGTTGACCTTAGCTACATTGACTCATGTACATGCACACAGCTCACCTATGAGTCATGGCTTCACAGGTGAGGTACCACGCAAGCCACGAACATACCCCCCCTCCCAATAAGGCCATGACAACTCTGAATTGAGTACTATGTATTACTCTATTCATCCAAAAGTATCTCAAATAATTGAATTCATTATAGGATCTATTCTATCTTTTTTAAAAGATGGCATGCCGTCACTCGAACTCAAACCGAGATGCTCTAGCACTGCTTCATTCCAATTATTGATGTATCTTATAGGGACCAAAAAAATAGATGAGGCACTAATCTTTTATTCATCATCCTTTCTTGAGTTTATATTAAAAAGGAATAATGCAGTTACCTGCAAAGACGGAAGGAGGAGTGGGCTTAGGGGTTTTTTTTTTTTTTTTTGGAATTTTAATATTAATACTTCGCATGGGTGGTCCCCTACAGTCCTACTGAACTTAGTCGAAACGAGACTTCACAATAAAATAGAGGATAGGTTTTTTTACCGATGCTTTGGTTTTATTCATCGAGAAGGAAACTGCAATGAAGATCAATTTCGACAATTATCGATGACTAAAGGATCTAAAGAAGCGTCACATTCCATTATGATACATGGTTGAGATAGCGCATTGAGAAACTTTTATTTTTCACCTTTTGCTTGTTTTTTGTTTGTTAAGAAAACACCTAGATATTGTGTTTTGTATTGAGTATTATTAGTTAGATAATTAAATGCTTTAGACATTCTTGGACCTAGAAATTTCAAAATATTATGTTCATATATCGGCCTCCACGTTTACAAAATCCATATTCCATCATTGAATTTACCTGGTATATATAGACACATATATACGTACATATATATGTTTGATGATTGGTTGGGAGTCTTTGGACACAAAAAAGTTGACACTTTCGTCAGAAAAATAAATAAATTGTATAGTGTGTTTATTCTACATACATTAAGGCTGTGTTGATTTTATCACTCCCATTTTTGTTAACGCAATTAATTTCCCTGCAAGTGTATTTTTGTACCAAAAATATATTTGCAGGAGAGTAACGTTAATAAAAAATGGAGTGGCAAAATCATTTCTCCACATTAAACTTCCATAAGACGAAATCATTTTTAGGGAATGCAATACTAATAATTTACCGGGTCAAATGAGAAAACTGGTCAATTAGATAGACCACGATCGAGTTGGGAACTTTGAAATCTTGTGACTGGTTCAATCTTTGACTCTAGAACATATTCAAAACATAAACACTGGAGTTGGTGCATGTTCTTAACAATATTCTTCCGTCCTGTCATTAATTCCGGCACAAAAATTCCTCAATATATTTTGGAGTTCACTTGCATTGAAATACTAACAAATTTTTTTTTTTTTTTTGAAAACATCATAAAATATAAAGAAACAAGTTAAGTAGGTACATCAAAGTCAAGAAGACATTGGAGCTCAGGCGGAATACAACCTGAAAAAACAAAGTTCCTATTGAGACTATTTGTAGCCAACCAATGTGCTACTCTATTCCTCTCCCTAGGACACCACACGAAGGACCAATTCCTGTTACTAGCCCAGCCTCTGATATCTTCCACCATAGCTCGAATTTCCCAAGGACTACTGACATTGGAATGATTAAAACAATTAACCAATTCCAAGCAATCTGATTCGAAAATAACTTCAAAGAGGCCCAAATTCAATGCAGTTCCACAAGCGATTCGTAAAGCCCATGCCTCTATTGCAATTGCTGAAGCAACCATCGTTCTTCCAGTCCTCCAGTGTTGAGCTACTCCACCACAGTCTCTGGCGATCACGCCAAAGGCAGCAAGGCTGCGGGAGGATTTGTACGCTCTGTCACAATTGAACTTCAAAACAGAAGGAGGAGGTGGGGACCAATTCCTTTCCAAGATCCGCTGGGGAGGGCTTGCCTTAGGACTCCTAAAAATTGCTAATAAGTAATCACGATTCGCCATTGCTACTGTTTCAATGATCTCCACAGGATTGGGGTACTTTGCAGAGAAAATATAAGCATTCCTAGCCTTCCAAATGGCCCAACACACCTGAAAGATAGCAGCCATGGTTTCCGAAGTTGTTTCCTTAGCCATACTGCCACAAAGTAGTTCCTCCATCCATTTGATAGCAGAAGATGTATCATGGTCTGTAGTCCAGTATGTCTTTCCACTTCCAAACCACACCGCCCTCGTCCAAGGACAGTGAAAAAGGGTGTGCTCAATAGTTTCAGGTGCAATCTCACATATTGGACAAATTGGGGAAGGGGCACATTTGCGCTTGAACAGATTGGCTATGCATGCCACCCAGTTCTTAACCACTTTCCACATGAAATGACAAACCTTAGGCATTGTGGGGACAGACCAAAGCTTCTTCCACATAGATTTGGAAGGAGAATGAGAGGTTGAGGCTTGTTCTGGATTTGCTAAAACATTCTTCTTATATTCTTGGTTGTAGCCAGATTTTACTGTGTACTGCCCTGACTTATTATGAGACCAAATGCATTTGTCCTCTTTCTTCATCAAGCTTATTGGAATTGCGGATATTGCTTTCATTTCTTCTGCCGAAACACATATGGATAGCCTTCCCAAATCCCATGCTTGAGTGTCTTGATTGATAAAATCTGCCACTTTGTTCCAATTACAATTTGGGGGAGGGATACTTTGAATTTTGCACTGGGGGAGGTTGTGGACCCACACATCAGTCCAAAACTGAATAGACGCTCCATTGCCAACACTCCATCTCAGACCTTCCTCCACAAATCTTTTTCCAACCAGCAAGCTGCACCAGACCCAAGATGGGGAATGCCCTTTCTTTGCCTCCCAGCATGAAGTTTTGGGGAAGTATTTCCCTTTCAGAATCTTGGCCCAAAGAGCATTGGGGTTCTCACTGATTCTCCAGAATTGTCTAGCAAGGAGAGTGCTTCGTTATCTTCCGTGTAGAAGAATATTACCCCAAGCGTAGGGTTTGAATATCGATGAAGCAAAATAAACCGGAGAAGTCCGGGATCGTACCCAAGGGAATTAGTTCATGGCTTGCCTCGGATTGTTAGATGCAAGTAGGGTTTTCGACTTTTAGCCAGTCAACTTGGTTTTACTTTGAACGATAGAATTAAAATGGCTAACTTAAGAATTAATTAACTAGGAAAATATAGGGTAGGTCTAGGAATCCTAGCATTCATGACTCGGGCTAAGTCGCACTTTTCACCAATTTACGCGATTTAAAATACACAATTGTAGGTATCTAAACCGCGAAAAAGAGATTCGATTATTAAGCTAGCTCTAGAATTCATTTGATAACCACCTCGAGCGTCAGAGCTCTAAGCATCATGTGTGGTGAGTAGGCGAGGCTCCCACCTACGCATGATCAAAGAGGTTAACACCTCGGCGGTTAACCAAACAAATCCGAACCCCACTTTGATTTTCAAATCTAAAAATTAAAGCTTTATTGGTGAAAAATCCAATTTTTGCCCAAGCCATGGGATGCTAATCATCCCATGACCTAACCCTTGAAACTACTCACACATATCTAGAGAGATAAGAGCAAGCAAAAATCTACTAAACATAATTGAAAAGCAAGACTAGAAGAAAATTAGCTTAAAAGATAGATCGGGAACTAAGTAACAACTTTAATTAAAGCAAGAGTAGCAAAAGACAACTAATAAAGGCAGGAAATTAAGAAATAAGTGCTGAAAATGAAGAACAAGGCAAGAACAATTCAAAAAGCTGAAAAGTAATCTATTCCTAGATCTAAAATTATGGGTACATTTCTGTCCAAATCGTGCAAAGGTGACATAACGGGGTATTTATACCGCCCTTGTTTCGCGCACGGAATATCCCAAAAGATGCTCTGAAGATGCCCCGCTAAGCCCCTCGGTACCGATTGCCAAGCCTTACATTACTGAGATAAGCTCTCGGTACCGATTGGACTAAAAACCTTCGATCAATACCGAACCAGTTAGGAGGGGCCGGTGCTAAGCAGCTCGGTACCGATTGGAGCTAAAACCTTCGATCGATAGCGAGCTCTTATCAGTTCTGAAGCTTGTCTTCTTTCCTCCTTGGCCACGCCTTGGCCATAGCTTGGCCACGCCTTGGCCATGACTGATTCTGCCTTGGCAATTCACTGGCCGTTGCTCTTCTGCCCGGGCTGTTCCTCTTGCTTTGGCTCTGCCTTGGCGTTGCTCAGCCGTCGGTCACGCCTTAGCCTTGGCCTCGCCTTGCTCAGCCTTGACATCGGGTAACTTTTGCCTAAGATGCGCCTTGGCGATGGTCTTCTGCCTGGGCTCTGCCTGAGCTGCGACTTGACCGTCGGGCAACTTCAGGCCATGACATGCCTTAAGCCTTTAAAGCTCCTTATTAAGCGATTCTCCTACAAAACAAAACAAACAAACTCTACGAGACAACTAAGTTAAAAACAACTAATTAATGAGTAAATTAAACTAAACCTAGACACTAGCGCACCCTTTCATTACATTTCCGGGTGCTTATCAGAGAGCATTGTTGAAAGTTGCAAAATCTTTAAATCCTAGTCCACCCTCTCCTTTTGGGGCATTCAATTTACTCCAAGCTCCCCAGTGAATACCAGACTTTGACTCAGAATTTTGCCACCAGAAGTTGCTAAGAATAGAATTTAGACTAGAGCAAAGTGAAAGTGGGGCTTTGAAGCACATGAAAGGATAGACGGGCATATTTTGAATAACAGATTTAATAAGAGTTTCCTTGCTTGCATGATTAAGACTTTTACCTCCCCATCCTTGGACTTTCCCTGTAACTTTATCGTTGATAAAACCCATAGCTTCCTTTTTTGATTTCCCCCAATCAGCAGGCAGACCCAGATATTTAGCCTTAGGATCCATCTCTTGCATGCCAAGAATCCCCGTAATTGCATCCTTCACATTATTATTGGCATTTGCTGAAAAGTAAAGGCTTGATTTGTGAACATTGATGGACAATCCAGAAGCTTCACTGAAACATGAGGCCAAATACTTAAAATTGGAACAGGAGGGAACTTCAGCTTCCAAAAAGACCATAGAGTCATCTGCAAAAAGGAGATGAGAGACCACCGGGCATTCTCTCTTCATTCGTATACCTCTCAAGGACTTATTTTGAATGGCTTTTTGAATTATGATAGAGAACACATCCGCCACAAAGAGAAAGAGGTATGGGGATAAAGGATCCCCCTGCCTAAGGCCACGATAAGGGATCACATTGCAAACCTGAGCCCCATTAGCATAGATAGAATATTTTACAGTGCACACACATTGTTTAACCCAATCAATCCAGACACTATCAAAACCCAACCGATCTAGGACTTTAAAAAGGAAATCCCAGCAAACTCGATCGTAAGCCTTGTTTAAATCAAGTTTAATGGCAACATAAGCTCTAGGCCCAACCTTTTTATGCTTGAGGTAATGAAAGACCTCGTGAGCGACAATGATGTTATCCTGGATTTGACGGCCAGGGATAAAAGCAGACTGTTGCTCTAAGATCAAGCCATGAATAAAAGGCTGAAGACGATTCGTTAAAATTTTTGAAACAATTTTGTAAACAAAGCGACAGAGACTGATAGGGCGGAGCTGAGTCATATTCTCAGGATTGTTTACTTTAGGAATCAAGGTGACATTCGTATGATTAAGCTCTTTATGCAACACGCCATTCTGAAAAAAAGATTTCACAGCCTTGGTGATATCAGTACCCACTATTTCCCAATACTTCTGAAAGAAAAGCCCTGGAAAACCATCAGATCCAGGGGCTTTAAGAGGACCCAATTGGAAGGTAGCCAAACGAATTTCATCATCAGAGATAGGGCCAGTTAGAGAGGCATTAGTGGCAGGAGTAACAATAGGATCAATTAAACTTAGTATGTCATCAAAATTTCTAGAGAGAGGGGCAGAATAAAGGGCCTGAAAATGAGATTTAATGATACCTGAGATATCTTTCTCCTCCGTTTTCCAATCACCATTTCCATCTTTGAGCTTCACAAGTTGGTTTCTTTGCCGCCGATGAATAGTAGTAAGATGGAAAAAGCGAGAATTCTTGTCCCCCATTTGCAACCATTTTATTCGAGAACGCTGGTGCCAATACATGGCATCCTTTTGCCAAAGATCCTCCAGCTTACTCTTGATCACTTTCTCATCCGCTATAAAGCCACGGTTAGGCCCAGCCTCAATCCTTTTCTGAAGTTCTACCAATTGATCCCTGAGAACGGCAATTTGGAGACGAATATCCCCGAAATTCTGGTGATGCCAGACCTTCAACTTTTCTTTGCAACCCCTTAACTTCTTGCACACCTTTTCCTGATCAGACCCTATACACTCTAAGGCCCAAGCTTGTTCTACTACTGGTTTGCAGCTTTCCTCAGTTGTCCAAAAAGACTCGAAACGAAATGGTTTCCCTACTTTCTTCAAAGGGAAGATAGTATTCAGTAGGAGAGGGTTGTGGTCTGAACCAATTGCAGCTTCTACTAAAACGATGGCTTGGGGGTACATCTCCCGCCATTTAGCATTCGCAAAGGCCATATCTATCCTTTCCATTATAAGATCCCCACTTTCTCTATTATTTCTCCAGGTAAACCTTGGCCCTTTAAATTCCAGGTCTACAAGGCCACAAGCAGCTAACATCCCCTGAAAAGAGGCCAATCTTCTCGGGTTAGGACAATTTCCTCCCATCTTATCCCTAGTACTCAGAATTTCGTTGAAATCTCCCATACACAGCCACGGGAGTAGTTCTGATTGACCAATACACATGAGATCTTCCCAAACTTGTTCCCTCCCTTCTCTATTTGGGCAACCATAGATGAAAGAGGCTGCCCAGACCTTGGAATTAAGCTTATCCGAAATTACTGTATGAACAATATTTTTGGTTGAAGTCTCGATATCAATCTCCACTTCAATTTTCCACCATAAAGCCAGACCCCCTGAAAGCCCGACCGGATCAACATAACTACCAAAATCAAAACCTAACCTACGGCGGATGGTCTCCAGAGTGACCTTATTATTTTTTGTCTCCATCAAGAAGACGATGGAGGGGCGATTTTGACGCACAATATCACCTAAAGCCTGGATTGTCAAAGTACGCCCAACTCCTTGACAGTTCCAGGTTAGGATCAGCATTGAGGGAGTGGCTGTTCCGGGCCAGCCACACGCCCTTTAGTTTCAGAGAACGGATCCAACATACTAGCTTCCATGAGAAGGCCAGTCTCCAAACTGTTGAAAGCTTGCTGAACTGGGACCTCACAAAGATAGGAATCAAGAGTAGAGGCATCTTGCAGCCTCACTGATCTTCTGGCAGCCTTGGTACTTGACTCAGTTTTATTATAGCTCTTCCTAGAACGATAGGGTGGGGGTTTATTGGTAGTGGTGGCTGGGTTTGGGACAGGTTCAGGAACACAAGGAGTTAGGAGTTTGGATCTCTTGCATCCATCCAATTTTTCGAGCTCATCACTGGGTTTTCTCTTAATTGCAAGATTGCTAAAGACAGAGATAAGGCCTTTATCTGGAGAAGGGGAATTGGAGATGGGTATAGAGGAGCTGCTGTGCTCGGAGAAGGTGGGAGAGGGGGCTTCAAAGACGGGTAAGCATGGTAAGAGAGCAGGGTTGGCATATGGGCTAACATCTTCAATTTGGGTTAAGTAATTGTATTTGGGCTGTTGGATTAAGATTTTAGAGTTAGGGGAGGGTGGACTCTCAACGGGTTCAGTCACAAAATAAATGGGCTTTGGGGTGGAAAGTTGTAGCGGAGTTGGGCCAAGGCAGGATTGGGTTTGAGGGTTAGACAATGTCTTAAACATGGGATTTGTCCCACTATGAGTCAGAGTGCTATTCTCACCAAATGAGGGGAAGAAAATACCGTTTGGATTGTTCTGCTGATCCGTACCCTCAGTGATACAATGACCCTCCGTGCTCACGCCACCTGGCGACGTCTGGAGCAAGGTACCCATGCCAGCAGCGTATGTCGGCCTCATTCCCACTGCCCCGTTTTGATTCTGTGAGCTGTTGTCGGTCTCCTCACGCGCATCCAAAGCGATTGGTTCACGCGCTCCACCTTCACCCTCAATCTGCACCACTGGTTGCCGTCCAACCATCGCTGCAACCCATTTCTCAGCATCATCTACTTCTTGGCGAATCACCTCGATCGGACTATGGGACTTCCGAGCACTACTCGCTCTGATCTCAGGTCTGTAACCAGAATCTAAATCTCCATCTCTAGGAGTAAATCTGCAACTTCTCTTGTCATGCCCAATCCTTCCGCAGGCGAAGCAAAAATCTGAAAGTTTTTCATATTTGTACGAGATCCAAAGATCCTTCTTGAGCGTAGATTTGAGTCTGAGCCAAAACCCTTTCGGAATGGGGAGCTCGAGATTTATTTCCACTCTGATACGAAGAAAGCTTCTATCCAACATGATCCCATTTGGGTGTGTCTCGATAGCCAGGAACTTTTGGAAACGCTTCCCAATGATTTCTGCAGTTGTTCTGTTCATCTTTTCAATAGGCAATCCATGGACCTGGACCCAAAAGGGTGATACAGAGAAGTCATGGTCGGGGATGGCTACCCCATCCTCTATTGGTTTGAGAACCAGCAAGTTGTTCATGATAGACCAAGGTCTCTCCATGAGAACCATCTCTCTATCCTCTGCTTCCTCAAAGCGAAACAGAAAAATGTTATTGTTCCAGGAGGTCACAGAGAAAGGGGATCTGGTTCTCCACGCTGTAGTACAGATGTTGGTGACGGCAACCATATTAATGGCTTTGGGGCTAAGAATTTTTCCGACAAGACAGAGGTTGCTCACCTCTTTTATTTCACCGGAGCCTTCCTCGAGCTCTAAGAACTGAAGATCATCTCCAATACCAGCCATCTCGGAACATAAGCAAGAAGGGAGGATAAAGAGATTTGGGGGGGGGGGAGGGATTTGAAAGAAGGTGCTGAGAGGAGGCGTGATAGAAAAGGAAAAAGGGTAGACAGAGTACAGAAAGGTGAAGGTCGAAAGGTGGGAGATACAGAGGGAGGAAGAAGAGAGAAGAACCCTATGGAAACCGCCAAGGGTAGAGAACACCCATTCTAGAGAGAGAAGCTCCCATTCTAGAGAGAGAACCAAAGTGGGTAAAAAAAATTGTACGAAATACTAACAAATTATTGTGTGGGTTTTATCCACCCAGGGGAGGAAACCCATTACAATCAAACTTTACAAAGAAAGCCTGTAACAGACGAGTGCTAGAAATCGAAACCCCCAAGGGACAGAATTCTCCAGCATTTTGGAAGAGATGTGCCAAAGATTACATATTGACTTTCAATAAAGCTATAGGGACCGACGATCCCCATACTGAAATCGCACCGACGGTCGATCCGAGCCGTCCGGTGACCGGAGATGCCCCGGTGCAGTCGTCGGTGCGATTTCGGTATGGGAACCGTCGGTCCCTATAGTACTACTGTCTTTGGTTCTCTACTGAGTTGGGGATATTCCTCCATGTACAGATTCTAAGGCTCCGTTTGTTTCGATGTAAAATTTTTTACAATGTAAAATGTTTTTTCATAAAACAAATTTCAAAATTTTATTTTCCGGTATTTGGTTGGCACTTGAAAATATTTTTGGAAATCAACAAAATAGTGTAGAGAGGGAGATGAGGAGTTTAGTGGAGAGATATAAGATTATTGGAATTGAATGTGGGTCAGGACTGACGATCGAGAAAACTAAGCAGTGAGAATTACAATAGAAGGCAGCGGGTTCATTTCAAAAAATAACTTACGGAAGATTTAAGGGTAAGTCATTTTCATCCAATTGATAGAAAATGTTTTACATGTAAAATATTTTCCTCATTTTTTTACACAACCGAACACCGAAAAATAGGTAAAACATTTTACTGAAAAATATTTTACGTCCGAACAAATGAAGCCTAAGTCTCAAATTTTCTTGTATGCAAGCTAAAATTCCATTTGGACTCTTAGTGCTCCTTCCAAATACTCTTGAGTTTCTTTCGAGCCAAACATAGTACACTCCAACGGTAAAAACAAGTTTGAATATTAAGAGTCCGAAATGCAGTCCCTTTTACACAAAATTGAGGGCCCAACCCAGTTCATCCTCCCATTTACCAATTCATAATCTTTTGAATAATTGTTTTCAAATCAAATACATGTAATTGTTGATTACGTGACACGCTAAAAACTCTGGGAATTATAGGGGATTTATCCAATTATTAACTTCATGGCTTCAAAATTAATTAAGCTATGCGTAAGCTGATCTAAACATATTATTATCGTAAAATATGTAGTTGGCTTGTAACAAATGCCTTGCGGGGTTTTTTTTTTTTTTTTTGACAGCTATTCTAATTGGTTAAAGAGCTCTAATAATTTCATTAGAATAAAAACATGACATAAAAAAAATAGAAAAATAGAAAAATAGTTCTATGGTAATTGATAATCCCATTGATGTAGAGTTTTTTCGTACAACTGACAATCCAATTTAGGGCATTTGTAGGCCCTTTCGAGTTCCATTTTAATGATCGGGATTTATCTTTTTAAAATCTCATTAAAAATGCAATTCATACCAAAAACTACAATAATGATTAGGTATCACTTGATATAAATTTCAGCGGTGCTATGTCCACAGTTCTGTTTCACTGCTCAACATCTTACCGTCTGTCTTGACAATTAATGATCTGAATTTTAAAAAATTCTTTCAGGAAAGAGGAAGATCTAGTAAATCTTCCCTGAAAGAGTTTTCAAAAATTTGAATTTATTTTGGACGGTAAGATTGAGAGTAGTGTGAAAAGTGGTAAATAATGAACAGTGGGCTTAAACTTTTTGTGTAAATTCAGTCATCTCAAAAAAGGAATGTTGCCACATTGGATCGATATTCATTTTCTAATAATGATGTGTCCAGACTTCTATCAAATGATCTATGATCAACATGATGTTCAATAACTAAGATTTCAAGTTCGAAATCTTGAAAGAAATGTTGCCACATTGGATTGATATCCATTTTCTAATAACGATGTGTCCACACTTCTATCAAATGAATATCATCAACATGATTTTCAATAGCTTAGGTTTCAAGTTCAGGCAAGGTAAACTGACTCATATCATTCAAAAAAAACTTGTTTTTTGTTGAAACAAATGAAAATTTCAATTATCAAGAAAAAATTTTAACTCAGCCTCCCACAAATAAAGTTTATGGAGGCTAATTTTGATAGTTTAAAAGTGTTTTTAACGATTCAGATTAAAGACAAACTATTAACGATAAAAAATATTTATTATCAATTAAAAATTAAAAACATATGTTAACAGTTGATTACCAAAATGCGTGGATAAAATTGCGCTTTTTTTGAATAGATTCACAGCTCCTCAGTGGATCTGAAAGGGTCGGTGGTTGCTCCGACCGGGGGACTACAATCTAGTAGAAAAATACGGCGGGTAACTTTCGTTTACCAGAGGCAGCTCGCCGTCAACTGTAATAAACTGCGGCGGCGGCAAATTTCAAGTTTGGCCGGTCTTACACGCCTCCAGAGGACCAACTACGGCCACAGTCAAATTATCTACCAATACTTTACCAACGCAATAATAATTCTCTCTCTCATCCATTTCCTCTCTCATCAGATCAGAACATCAGCAGATGATACCACACCACGCCCAACATGTTAGGGTTTCGACTGCTAGGGCTTCTCCTGCTGGCAATTTCGGTCTTCCCGCCAGCCGAATCCCGGTGCTCCAAGGGCTGTGACCTAGCCCTGGGATCCTACTATGTCTGGGAGGGCTCCAACCTCACCTTCATCGCCCACGTCACCAACGAGTCCGTCGTGGACATCCAGGACCAGAACCATATGTCCAACGCCGACAGCGTCCTCTCCGGCACCCGCATCAACGTGCCCTTCCGCTGCAACTGCCTAGACGGTGGGTTCCTCGCCCACGTCTTCGAGTACGCCGTCCGCTCCGGCGACACTTATTCCATCATTGCCAGCACTTACTACGCGGACCTGACGACGGCCGACTTTTTGGAGCTGTCGAACAGCTATCCCGCGAGCAATATTCCGGATAACGGGGTGGTGAACGTGACGGTGAACTGCTCGTGCGGGAACGCGGCGGTGTCGAAGGAGTACGGGTTGTTTGTCACGTACCCGCTACGGGAGGGGGAGACCTTGGAGTCGGTGGCAGCGGACTCGAACCTCACGGCGGATTTGCTGCAGAGGTATAACCCCGGTGTGAATTTTAGCGCGGGGAGTGGGCTGGTGTATATTCCGGGCCAAGGTGAGTTGTTATTTTCTGTGCTTTAGCTTAATATCAAGGTTTTGAATGTCACAGGGGATCCTCTGTATACCGAGGTATCTCGGACCGTTTGCGTATTAGCCGGTTCTTGTTATGTAATGGTTTGTTTCCGATTTAAGGGCTGGTGTGCGCACCATTCCCGGTACTCCACCGTTATGGCTGATATAGGCATCCTAAACTTTTTTGTATTTTTTTTTTTTGTTTTTGTGTGTGTGTGGGGTCAAAATTGACTATTTAAAAAATTCACAACCTCTGCGGTCGATTCATGTTACGTAGTGTTCAATACTGTCAATACCGTTGCACTGCAACCGGTACCGTTATGTGTCCCAGTACCGCTATTTCAAAACCTTGCTTAGGATTGAAGAGTTGGGATGCAATCCATGTGAATATGGTGGATTTAGAATAGGAATAATTCAAAGAAAGTAGCATGAATTTAAGTTATTTAAGCTATATTCCAAAGTTTATTGACAACTCAGAACACTTCATTTGGATGCATAGTTGACCGCAGTTGGATTTTGTCACTTTAATGTCATTGTGTCATGTGTGTTTAACATCTACTACAGTATTTTTAGCAATGTCGTTTTGGCTTCACTGTGTAAGAGTCACCTGTCCCCCACATAGCAGGCAAGTATTGAGCCTAAGGTCTAGGAATAACAAGTCAGTGCGGGGAATGGAAATTAACCATTGTTTTTATCCTGATTCGAGGCTTTCCACAAAGGAAAATGCGTTGAAATGGTTGGGAGGATCTCTGAGCCATTTCCCATGAACTTGGGTCATGAAAAATGAGGTTTTAGAGTGGGTGTGGTAAGATAGAATTAGAAATGAAAGTAGTCACGAATTAGTAGGGGTAGCATCAATTGAAAGAAAGTTGAGAGAAAATGGACGGAGGTATTTTGATCATGCACAACAACTACAAGAAGATGAACTGATGAATGTTAAAGAAAATCGATATGGTTGTTGCTTTTTTAGGGACAGGTCTATATTGATAGGATGATAAGGTAGACAAATGATATTTTGTTTAAAAAAACACTTAATTGAACATTTAGTTTTGACTACACGGCATGATCAAACAAGATCACGTAGCCGACCCCAATTGAGGATGCCATAGAACTAAGGTTATTTAGGAGCCAATTATTTTTTAGATTCTGATTTGTAGAAGTTTGTTTTTGAGATTATAATCAAAATTTGTAAAAGTATTTGGATGATATGTGCAAAATATATATTTTTTTTAGGAGAGTAGTGCTTGGAACTATAATATGAAAATTAAATTTTGGTTGCTGAGCAAAAAAAAATTGATTTTCTTTTTGACACTTTTGATAGAAGTATCCCATTCCTCCCTACTCGTGTGCGTGGGGTTTGCCCTTGCTGCTTTCCCCAAAAGCGAACACATTCACCATTTGGATGTTTGGTGGGTATTAAGTATCTGACTTGTACAACTCGAGGAATGAAGAATGTAAAATGAGAATCCAATTAGCTCCTCTGGTGGTGATTTTTGGATTCTCCACTCTCCAGCTTATTTTCGATAATGCATTTTCTGGAATTGATTCTCAATGTGCGGCCATACGCCCCTAGGTGGTTTTGTTTAGGATTTATCGTCAAACTAAAGAATGAAATTATAGGCCTCTGGCATTTGTTTCTAGATGGTTTTCGTATGCCTTAGGCGTTCCCTCAGCAAAACGTTTGAATAAGGTCATTATAATACTAGCTTCTAAATAGCATCAGTTGTGTTGTGTAATATGCTTGGCAACTTTAGTCATTACTGCATGATTCACTTCGAGTTCAATGACATGAAGAGTATTCAGTGATTTAGGTTTTGGTTTAGATGAACCAGTACAACAAAGGCTTTGATAAAAAACAGAAGTAGAACAAATGGATTAGCATCCTCACCGTGACTACAATGCTTCAAGAGTTTTGGTATCTTACTAAGCATTTCTGATTTGTTTGCAGATAAAAACGGAACCTATCCGCCCTTGGAATCTAGGTAAGTTGTATTTGAAGTTTGATGCATCTTTTTTTTTTATTTTTCTTTCTATTTTTGCCAGTCTATAAGTATTTAACATATGATACTTGCGTATTCTTTTCTCCCTTGCAGCACAGGTGCCTGCCTTCTTTGCTTTTGCTGGATTGTTCACTTTTAATTACCCCACTGATGCAAATACAGCAGGATAATTTTGGATCTTTGCTGCTACTTTTAAGCTTATTTGTCACCTTTTTTAGGAGCCGGATTATCAGTTGGAGTCATAGCTGGGATAGCTGTAGCAGGAGTGGCGGGGGCGCTGTTGTTGGGGTTAGCCGTATATATTGGACTTTACAGAAAGAAGAAAGTGCAAGATCAAGTATTGCTTTCTGCAACACCTGAAGATCAATCATTTGATACTGCAAGAAGTACGTCTTCCTACTTCCTGCCTTCCTTATTTCTTATATCCATGGATGTTTTGGACTCGGAATTCCCTTTTGAACTCATTTACCTCTTGGCTGAAGAATGAGAAACCAGTACTGACATACTTTTCAATTTTGACAAACCAATTTTAAGGAGAATCCTCAAATTTTATACACTATGGGAGTCATTTCTTTGGTTGTTCCTGGGTTTTTACGTGTGCCAGATATTTCTGTGTATGCCTTGGAACACTGGATTCCTAGACCTTTTCCCTTAGTTTTTTTCCCATATTTCATTTCTCTAACACTAATGCATGTTCTGAAGCACATTCCTTGCGGGTCTACATGTTTTGTCCAACTCACATGCTGCAAAGAATTTGGTATGGTGATGTTGAATATCAATTACCCTGATGCATAATCCTCTTGCTTGTGAGTAGCTCGTGGCGGTACTTATGGGAATGGTACAGGCTCCACTGGCGGTGCTTCTTCAGGCCTTCCCGTCATAACAGTGGACAAATCTGTGGAATTCTCTTATGAAGAACTTGCGAAGGCAACTAATGACTTCAATATCACTAATAAGATTGGCCAAGGGGGATTTGGGGCCGTTTACTACGCTGAGTTGCGAGGCGAGGTTCGTAGTTGTTAATCTCATCACTTGGCATAACAAAATGGAAAAAGAAAAATGGATACCTGTTGATTAACTTCACACTTTGCAGTGTGTTGATATAATTAGCTTTGTTTCTTGACTGGCTTCTCCATCATAAGAAGCCACTCACTCATGCATATTGGCTAGCACAGGTCTGGTTTTACCAGTGTTGTGCTCATTTCTGATCTGAAATATGCATGTGAATTTTGCTAATTCTTCCTGAGGAACTCTTGTGCAGAAAGCTGCAATCAAGAAGATGGCTATGCAAGCTTCAAGAGAGTTTCTTGCTGAGTTGAAGGTTTTAGCGCATGTTCATCACCTAAACTTGGTATTGTCTTTTTCTATAGTTAGGCAGTTAATCAATAGAATTGTATCTCAATGATAGGCTTACTGTTGCTTGCAAAGTTTGAGAACTTTCCTCCTGAAGTGGTATTGGCATTTTACACCTTGCTAGAACTTAAAGATTTCATCATCAAAGGATATAAATAATTGTAGCTAACTATTTACTATTTAGGGATGTTACAGTTGTTTCCATGAAAGCCAGCATATTGTTCTTGCCTAGGAGTGAAAAAGCAATATGGAAGATAATAATTTGTTTGCATGGAAAGGGTGGGATATAGATGGAATGCTTGAGTAATTAGGGTGGCAAAGAAAAAGTATGCGCCTAGTTAATGGTAGGAGGTGGATTTTAGATTGCACTATCATATGCAATTTTAGGTTTGGTTTCCATATAGTTATTGTCGATGGAATTGTTTTACGTGTTCATCTATGGTTAAATTTTGGTTCAAGATATTTTATGACCCTTTTGTCTTCTTACTGGTTAGTCTTCGAAAAGTCAGTTTTTTTCTTTTTTTTCCGTTTTGTACTTTGGTCACTGTTACTTACTCTTTGGCATCTAATGCAGGTGCGTTTGATAGGGTATTGTGTTGAGGGCGCTCTTTTCCTAGTCTATGAATATATTGAAAATGGCAATTTGAGCGAACATTTACGTGGATCAGGTAACATGTGCATGGCAAGTCTTTATCTAGCGCTCTAGAACAATTATGATATACCTCTATACGTTTCCAGGCAATGAACCCCTGCCCTGGTCTACCAGAGTGCAAATCGCACTTGACTCGGCGAGAGGACTTGAATACATACATGAGCATACGGTTCCTGTCTATATACATCGTGACATAAAATCAGCAAATATATTGATAGACAAGAACTTCCGTGGCAAGGTTGTGTTGACGCTCTTTTCTTGTCGTGTGTTGTTGTGGACCGCATATAAGTTGGTTCATCATTATTTTAATGAAATTTTCTTTTCAGGTTGCAGATTTTGGTTTAGCAAAGCTGACTGAGGTTGGGGTGTCACTGCCAACACGTCTTGTGGGAACATTTGGATACATGCCACCAGAGTAAGATAACTTTGATGTTTAATAATGGTAAAGTAAAATCAACTCCAATTATAAACCATGGGATTGGGGATGTTTTGTGAGAGAGGCGCTGCTTTATGTTTTCCTTAGTAAACCGGTCTGATTTATTTTTGAACTCTTCTATGTGAACCAGAACAAATCCACACTTCATGAAAGTTGTTGACATAGTGAAAATGATTTTCTACACTAATTTTGTGGGCTGACATAGTTCAGCCTTGAAGGAAAGATAAGTGCAGGGACCAACTAGCACAGAAAAGGAAAATTAAAACAGGAAAAAAGAATTAAAAGAAGCCATCGCCTTGGGTTCTGTATTTTTTCAAGTGCTTTGGGACATTGGTGTAAATTCATTAGACAATACCAAAATTGACGTGTCTAAGTAAATCAATCTTAGACAATACCAAAATTGACGTGTCTAAGTAAATCAATCTTAGACAATACCAAAATTGACGTGTCTAAGTAAATCAATCTTAAACTCATGCGAGCACCACGTGCAAGTACAGTCCTGAGTTTGATTATATTAGAGAGTTCTGACACAAATATATGTTTTATCTGTAATATTATCACTTGAGATGTGATAGTTCCTTCTGTTAAATTGATGTGGTGTTCACTTTAAGAATCCTTTCCTTCTGTTTAATTGATGTGGTGTTCACTTTAATTGATGTTACTTGACCATCCATTTTTACATTCAGCTTTATACACTATACAGGGCCGTACACTTCCTACCTTAACTTCTTTGTTATATGTAATTATGGTGTTTTCTATTAAGTTCTTTGTACTGCAGTTGAATCGCATGTTGTCTATTTTGTCACTAATACCCATTTCACTTCTCTATTTTCCTCTCATTTTAGATGACTATTTTTTGTCCCTTAAGAATCTTAGTTCTCAACCAATAAATTGGAATTTTTTTTTTTCCTGATCCAATCTTTGCCTGCTATTATAGAAAGAACTAGGTTTTGGCATTTCTCTAGAGGGCATGGATCAACTTCACTGTTCTTGTTTGCAGATATGCTCAATACGGTGATGTTTCTCCCAAAGTTGATGTCTTCGCTTTTGGGGTTGTCCTCTATGAGCTTATTTCAGCCAAGGAGGCCATAGTCAAGGCAAGTGATTCGATGGTTGACTCAAAGGGCCTCGTTGCTTTAGTAAGTTCTCTTGCATCCTTCTATTTTGCCAATTATATTTTAAGTGGGAGAAACTCCAATTATGCTACTGGAAATATTGTCCAGCATGTTCTGATGAGCTAATTTTCGTTGTGCCTCTAATTGTTCATAGTTTGATGAAGTGCTTAGTCAGCAAGATCCAAGAGAAGACCTTAGCAGGCTGGTTGATCCTAGGCTTGGAGATAACTACCCTCTTGATTCATTGCACAAGGTACTTGTTTTCTTCTTAGAAAAAACATTCATAGTTCATGTTGTTGTGAGGTTTGTTGGTCATGGTAAAAGCTGATTTCACAAAACGGAAGCTTAAAGTATCAAGGGAATTTCTGAGTTATCTACTTTTTTCCAGCTTATTTAAGGTATTTTTACCCATAAGAAATACATACTGTGTTAAACAAGCTGGCACAAACTCGAAAGAGAAAAAAAGCTAAAAGCTGATCTAATAAGTCTCATGGAGTTTTGTGACCAATCTGGTTGCAGGTGGCTCAGCTCGCCAGAGCTTGCACACAAGAGAACCCTCAACTACGGCCACCCATGAGATCGGTTGTGGTGGCGCTTACGATTCTTTCATCGACAACAGAAGACTGGGATGTAGCCTCTTTCTATGAAAACCAAGGTTTAGTCAATCTGATGTCTGGGAGGTAGAGCAACTGCTTGTGAACAGTACCCGGAAGAGGCTTGTTGAAGATTTGAAAATACAACTATGTAATTTGTATATTTGTTAGTATTTTTTTGCATGTAGATATGCATTGTTTCAGCAGAGTTGATATTAGTGAAGTGTAAAATCCCTTGATTTTTCGTGTTCATCGAATGCTTCTGTAGAAGAGTTGCGTATCAGAGCTCATCGCCAAGTCTTTCATGTTTTCTCGGTGTAAAAGGCCAGAAATGACCAAAATGAAAAATAACACATTAGTTGGTAATTGTTTTTACGTGATTCCAATATATGTCAAAGATGGAGAGAGATCATCATTCCATGATCTACAGCTTCTGCGACGTAGTCATTTCAACGAACTCAAAAGATGTTGAGGGTTGCAACTTATGCCATACTTTCTCCAAAAGTCCAAACTATTACATTATAAATTTGTTTTTGGTCAACGAACTATTGTATTGCGTGCTCAGTGTTTATTGTAAGCTTTTCTTTAGTCAAAAAAGATAACTAGTAATTTTTGAAGCTTATTTTTGTCTTTATTTCAAACTTTTAAGTTCAGATCATAATTTTTTACCTTTTCAATTCTTCTTGTCGAGATGGACAAATAATTCACAAAAAATTTGAAGTAAAACAAACAAAGCGAAAAAAAATAAGTCAATTAGCTTATTTAAGCCAAACCAAGATTAAATCCTGTACTAATTTTGAGAAAACAAAATTATACCCACCAAAACGTGCTACAGAGTATTTTTTTGAACAAAAAAAGTTTAGGAAAACATTTTAGAAACCAAAATAATGTAAGAGAAATATTATCTTCTTTTTAGAGGGAAGGAAGATAAATAAGTATTTATTTCACATTTTCAAATTCAAAAATAATATAAATGAAAAATAATTTTTCAATTTTTTTTTGCACCGTATTAAAGATCTCAATGAGATCTATCAAACAAGATCCATAATGATAGAAAAATTATTTGCGTAAGCATATGATTTTTAAACTTGAAATTGTCTTCTTAAAAAATAAGTTCTTATTTGGGGTTCTGGAACGCACCCTAAATATAGCTTATAGGAGGGCTGTGTCTGGGAATTAGGAAAGGAAAGAGGAAAGAAGGAAAAAATCGAGAGAAATTAAAAGGAAAATTAGAGGAAGAGTATATATGTATTACTTATCTTTCTTTTTTTATGCTGTGTTTGGATTTGGATTTGAAATTTTTTTAGAAAAATAGTAAAGATAATAAGTGGGGAGAGATAGAGAAAAATATTAGAAATAGGGAGAATCTAAAAAAAATGTTTTGATTTTTTTTTTTTTGAAAATAGAAGAGAACAGGGCAAGTTTCTCCAAAAACAAACAAAACTGAAGGATTATATCATAAAAGAAATGACGAAATAAAGTTAATTTGCACAATAGTGGAGTAGTTCCCTTCCTCCCTTCAAAATCAAACCAAAAGACCATTATAATCAAAGAGAGGAAGCTCCTCTGTCTGTCTGTGACCTCAACTTTCTTCCCCAAATGATATACTCTACTTGGAGGAATTGGCAACAACACTGATGGCTAAAATTTCCACTCTTTCACAGATAGATTCAGTCCAGAGAGAGACCAGACCAAGAGGGCTGTGTTGTTAAATGCAGACAAACACGGGTTGTTCAATGGCGCCGTCTTCATGGATGTTCTCTCTCTTCTCTCCCTCCAAGAACTGGTTTTCCGCTCATCCTATCAAAGCCCTCTCCACACGCCTTCGCGATCATGGTTAGGGTTTCTCCCTCTCTCAGATACGTGTGTGAGATCTGTATTTTACATCTATCTTGAACTGGGTTTTGTGTGTTACGTGTAATTGTGCAGAGTTTGGTTTTTCATCTTTTCGGGTTAGTGTAGAGTTGATTGTGAGCTTTTCGAATGAGACTTGGCTAGGAAATGCGTGGAATTAAGCACGGAATCAGTGAAGTATCTCGTAGAACCCACAGTTACTTCCCGAATTGCACCCTTAACCATACTTATTTTGATAAGCCAAAGTTCTCGGGTTGTACTCGGGCCAGCTAACGCGCACCTTGACTCATGACCAATCCCATCTTACAACAGTTTATGGCGTTCCCAAGAGTTTATGATGTTACCAACATGAGGGTATCTACAATGGCATAACCAAAATTGAATAATCATAACTTGCTACCTCATCTTCTGATTATCCGTGTAAGGGGTAGCTAAGATTAACAACGTGAAGTCCTACAATGCTCCATAATCAAAAACCCATTTTCAGTACGGAGATAGATTCTAGAGAGAGTTGGAAATAAATGTAAGGGGGTGGGTCCATTGATAGTGATGGGAGGAGAGAGAAAGAAAAAAGAGAGAGTGTGTGGTACCCATTAAATTTGATTAGTCAAAGAGATAAAGTTGCCCAAAAGCCAAAATTTGGTTATTGGTTAAGGGGTT
Source organism: Rhododendron simsii (assembly GCA_014282245.1). Taxonomy (NCBI): domain Eukaryota; kingdom Viridiplantae; phylum Streptophyta; class Magnoliopsida; order Ericales; family Ericaceae; genus Rhododendron; species Rhododendron simsii. The sequence continues at coordinate 27,254,461 of CM024958.1, read as the reverse complement.
GGTGAGTTTAATTATACTATTGTGAACCATATTTTGGACCAACATTGCTTGCTTTAGAAATCTTTTAGTTTTGATTGTGCCATTAGGGACACTCTAAGAGAGGAAGCAAACTCCTAAATCCCAAGCATTAACCAACTGGTCAACCCCTTTGTCGAGTTGGTGTACCCTCAACTTACTTTACAATGTTTTATTCCAATTTGTTCATGTTACGTCTATATGAGCGCACTCTTATGGATCATGAGATTTATTGACTAGTCGTGTGACTCATGTGAAACTAGTTGGTTAGTCATGTTTCTGCCTTAATGATGTTTGAGGGTTAAGAGGAGGGAAGGATGAGTTGCGTTGGAGTTTATCTTCATCTGGAGCTTTTCAGGTAAAATCCTACTATAATGCGTTATATGGGGGAGGTAATTCATCCTTTCCTTTGCAAGCAATTTGGAAAACTTCTGTACCGGTTAAGGTGAGTTTTTTTGTTTGGTGCGCGGCTCAAGGCAAGATTCTTACCATCGATAATTTGATAAGAAGACGGAGAATCATTGGGAATTATTGTTGTACGTGCAAAAGGGATGCGGAGATGGTCAATCACCTTCTTGTTCATTGCTCGGTGGCTTGGGAGCTTTGGAATTTGGTTTCTCTTGGTTTGGTATGCAATGGGTCTTATTGAGGAATGTCATGGAACTCTTAATTGTTTGGAAAGGTGCTAGAGTGGAAAAAAGGAGGAAGCGGGTTTGGGCCATGATGTCTCTTTGTTTGATGTGGGTTATATGGTGTGATGAAATTCAAGATGCATCGAATGGGTCGAAAAGCTTTTTTTTTAAAATTGAAAGTTTTTTGTTGACTAGCTTGTATTGGGACAAGAGAGAATGTTATTCGTCCCTTGACCAATTTTTAGATTGGTTTGAGCTTTTCTAGTCTCATAGGAGTGTATAAGGCCTCTTTGTCTAGCGGCCTTTTTTGTTTATGGGCGGCATTCCCTTAATGCCTTGTCGAGTTGTCGGTAATAATATCTTTTACTTATCAAAAAAAAAACCTCCTTAGATTTGTATTGTCATTTCACAAAAATAGAATTCACCCTCTAATCTCATTAGGTATGCAGGAGAATATGAGGAGAGTATTTGGAAAGTAGGATACTGGTAGTTTGTACCCCCTCCCCTTCCCCTTGCATATGGCGGTCATACTTTAACCACTATTCTCTCACTTGGCTTTGTGCGTAAATATACCTTCGCGTTCCTAAATTTCATTTCTCAGAGAGGTAGTTAATAGCTTTTACCCAATTGCACGAGATTTATGGCATGAGAAGTGTGTGCCCTGATCACTCACACTTAATGTTAATATTATTTTGTAAGTTTAGTTTGTATTTTTACCAGCCTTGCATAGACAGAGAACTTCATTAAATCTTTGACACATCCCCTCTTGCTCTGAGTAGATAACTCGTATGATGAGGTCTATGCTTTTGTACAGGGTTTTCTTTGGGTGATCTCCTAAGGGCCAGGCGAGTAAAAGAGCAGGCAACAAACGTCTTGTTTAACAAGATTTCTTTACTTCTTCAAAAGGAGGAGAATAATTTGAGGACTGAGGCATTACCCAGGCTTCAAGAAGTGGAAGAGATCTTAGGGTACACTTTTAAGAATTCAGATTTATTAGAGGAAGCCTTTACGCATGCTTCGTACCAGGAAAAATGTTTATCATATGAGCGACTTGAGTATGTGGGGGACTCCGTATTGAATATTTTGATCACGAAAGAGCAGTATTTCTTGTATCCGAACTTTCCACCGGGGGCGCTGAGTTCTCTCCGTTCAGCCAATGTGGACACAGAGAAGCTTGCACGTGTTGCTGTCAAGAATAAGTTGCACAAATATTTACGGCTTAGACAACCTGTGCTTCGTAAACAAGTAAGTGGCAAATCTTGCTCATTCTGCAATTTTGGTGCTTACAGGAGTATGGAACTATAAAACTGTAATACTTGCTGAACTTCTTGTCTGGTATACCATTTTGTCGTAGGCTTAGTTGAGGATGTACTTTAGTTGATAGTCAACCGTGTTGAACTCAATTTAATTCGTGGGAACACATGTATATTGGAGCCATCCAGCTCCAATTTATATGGGTATGAAACTCAAAAGGAAAGAAAAGTTGCCAGGATAGGTAATGCGACTTGAGTTGAAGTTATTCTCTTTCTAACCGTAGACTCTAAGCTGTGTCTTACATGGCTTTCTTTCATTATGCTCATGCGACAAACTACAAGAGAATGATTGTATCCTTTTACTTGGGGGTTATTCGCTAAACTGAAAAATCGAACTGAAAGTTTTCAATACTGAATGTCAAAGTACTAAATTTATAGATATGAGAATGATAGTACCTTCCACTGATTATATTCTGTATGTAGTGATGATTCAAGTTTCGCTTACTTCAAAACATTTATAGTCAGGTTTAGAATTGAAGTGTGTGGTGAGGACGTATTATCTGCTTTCGGTAACAGAGTTTATCTTAATTCTCTACAGATAGGAGATTTTGTTGCTGCTCTTCCAAAGTATCCTTTGCATTCCAATGGACTGATCGATGCTCCAAAAGTCCTTGCTGATGTTGTTGAATCCACGATTGGGGCCATATTCATCGATAGCAATTCTTCACTGGAAACCACTTGGGAGGTTTGTTCCTCTAGCACACGACATTTCCATCCAGTTGCTAGTTCTTGATGTTTCAGATAAGCATTTTAAAGTCACATGCCCATGCCCATGCAAGTAAATGTCAGTCAGAAAGTTATGACAAACATGCACGTCTTGTCAGAGGAGAAGAAGTAAAGGAAAATATCTGAGCTAGTGAAACAAAATCAAACTGAGCCTTGCCCAATCAATTGGGGTTGGCTACATGAATTCTGTTTTTCCATTGAGCTCCTCTATCCAGGAATACATGTTCACTTAGGATTTAGTAAGCCCAAATCCTTCCGTAATTCATATTAGGATTCTTAATAAAGATCTAACGAGGCTTTTACGGGTTGGTTGTCAGCTACCTAAAACACAATCCTCCTCCTTTATTCGGGCTTGGGACCGGCTGTTAAAAAGATTAAACTCTAAGCACGGCACAGGCGGAGTTAAAATATCTTAATCACCATATGCATATAAATGCGACTCTGGTATGGATTGTTGCTTCCTTAAGAAACCATTTTTTTAGGGGGGAGAAAAAGAGGAAAATGAGAGCGAGAGTGAGACTATTTCTTGTGTTTCTTTGGGCGATATTTACAGCTTGCTTTTAGGTGACTAAACAGTTTCTGATGGAATGACCCCATGTTTTGTTAATTGACAACCGTGCTTCTGCATATGTTCCTGAAGGTGTTACAGGGCTCCTTTTGATAAGATATTTGCTGTCTAGAAATTTATCTTTTTCGTTAATTTGGCTTTTATTTATAGCATTGTTGGATGACATGCTGCTGTAAGGCATTATACACTAGTATGCATGTTATTGCAGGTAGCTAAAGGGCTCTTGCAACCTATAATCACTCCGGAAGTGCTACATACACATCCTGTAAAGAAGCTTTACGAGACTTGCCAAAAGCACGGATTGAAACTACAACTGGTTGATCTGTGGTCGAAAGAAGGTGCTTACGAAGTCATTGTGGACAAGAATCTCAAGGGAAGAGGTAAGTGTCGTGCCAAGAAGGAAGTTGCACTTAACAGAGCTGCAAATAAGGCATACATTAAGGTCGTGACAAAACTGGGGTTGAAACAGTAGCGGTGGCTAAATGGCCATTGCAAAGTAGAAATTCAATAAATGAATCATGCTTTTTTGGTGTGTGTTGTCCATTTTCTCAGGAAGTAGAAAATTGAACTCCCAGATCACTTGAATCTTCATTAATCTATGAGATATTTAACGGTAGTATTGACATATTACTCGTGTTAGGAAGTGCTTTTAATCTCCTTTCATATAGTTCATCGTCTTTTTTAAATACGAACCGTTGAAAACACTTTTGGACAACTCAGATGTTGCACTACACTCTGAAGTGCATCCCTGCACTGTGGGGTCTCCGAATCCCCAGTTTGTTAGGAATGTTCCAATATTGCATTCGCTGCATTGGATGCTTCAATAGATTGCTAATGGAGGATACTATAGTCTCTCGTGTACGTATTTGCAGGCGTAGTAAGGAACTCAAGTAAGTTGATTTTTTCAGATGGTACAAGCTATTGAGAGTCGAGTTTTAGGTTTTGTCTAAAACTGATTTCTGTATGTAACGAGAGATTTGAATGAGTTTTAATAGGGGTGTTCAAGAAAACCGTCCGAACCGTAAAACTGGTTCGATTCGGGCCGAACCGTCTTATTTTGTTTGGTTCTGCGGTTTTACGGTCAGGTTATGGTTCCAAAAAAAAAAGAACCGTTAATTTTGGTTCGGTTATTGGTTCTCAATTAATGAACCGTGGTTAGAACCGAACCGGATCATTTAAAACTAAGATAAATATAGAAATACATATGTGTGTGTAATTAAATATGTATTTGAATTTGATTGGTTAATCTTTTTCTTGCTAAACTTAATTTATTTAGAGATGAAGTCTCATTTGTTAGGAAAGCTTTTATTTTCTTTCTTCATTTTCTATTTCAGCAGATTATCTTCTTATTTCTTTAAACTATGATTTCATATTTTGTGAATAAGTGTTTGGATGTTTATTGGATAGAACCGGAGCCGAGCCGGACCTTTCTTGCGGTTTGGTTCTGATTAGGTTCCATGCATATATTGGTTAGGTTTTAGTTTCCAATTTTCTTGAACCATTTGAAATGGTCCGGTTACTGATTTTCAAAAAAATCGGATCAATCTGAATTGTGTACACCTCTAAGTTATAAACGAACTGGACACGAGTCAAGTTTGAATAGTTTGGTTGTGGCCTGGCTCCTCTCCAATTTTTCTCTCTCCAAATGAGTTGGAGGGTCCAACCCAAGCCCTTTTTTGGCTATTTTCGGACTTAAATCGATAAAAATTGTTCATATTTTAGATCTCGACAATTTTCAATAAATTTTAGAGTGTTAACATTAAAAATTGGAGTGTCAAAATCATTTTTCAAAATATTGCCTTGTTCCTTTTGGTTTTCAAAAAGCATTTTTCAAAAAATACCCCCTAGATTCCCCCTAGATTCTCCCTATTTTCAACTTTTCTCTCTTTATCTCTCTTCAGTTATTATCCCTATTATTTTTCAAAAAAAATTTCAAATCCTAATTCAAACAAGGCAAAAATTTTGGAAAAACAAAACAAAAGGTTGACCTGTAATTTGGGAGTATGTGGTTGACTTGGTCTAGATTCTACTGGTTTCATCTAGAAAAGGTTTCTTTCCCTCCGAAGCCAACCGCCGTAATTAGACAGTCTGACAGATTGGTTTCTTGTTTTATTTTGGGCAGGTCCCACCTTTAGACTTTTCTTTCGGTGTTTTCGGGAAAATTACATTAGCTGATAGAGGCGTCGTTTTCACTGACAAACATTGCTAAAAAGTATTTTACTATGTTGTTCACATTAATAAATACACTAACTTATTCCATTTTAACATTTCGTTCACACTAATAAAAGTTCATCAACGAAAATTTTTTCTCTGCAATTTTTTCACTTACATACACATCAACAACTTATTCGGTGGTGATGTAGACACACCACGTCACCACCGAGTTTAATTACTATCATCTTAATCACAAAACGGAACAAAGCGATTAAGACAGTGTTTTTTTTGGATAAGTAATTAAGACGTGTTTGCGATACCCGCACAGTTTGGGGACTCATTTGTAAATGAATACAATGATCACCCGTTCAAAGATTTTGCCGGCCTGTGTTGATTTTACCCTTTTTTATCGGCTACAAACCTAGAATATTTTGGAAAGTCAAGACTCAAGGATGCTCCTCTCGTTTTCATTTCTATGTTTGTGAGATGGGCTAACCAAGTGTCAAATATGATCAAAACTATTCATTCGTAAACTCAGCTCAAAAGATTGTTTAAGCAAAAACTAAATTTAATTCGTCTTCGATAGTAACGATCGACGTTTTAAATAAATACGGAGTATTTATTAGTCCCTCTTTTCCTGGAAATTACAATCCATGTTTTTTTTTTCTTTTTCTAAATGCACTCCAATTTTTTATTTCGATGGTTTTTGACTTGTCTTATTCGTGACTTATTCTAAATCCATGTGTTTGTTGTCATTGAATTATCACGTCGGAACTACTTAGGCGAGAAGAATTCCTATATTCAACCTATTTTATACTCAATGCAACGGGGTTCTGAATTGGATGTACCCCACTCGCGTGATGCTTTTGGTGGCATGTTGCGTCGAATTCGATTACCTGTCGAATTCGATTTACGAGGGCATATTTCTAAATTCAACACGCCTTTTATTCAATGCAACGCGTTATTCTGAATTGGATGAACCCCACCCACGTGGTGGTGTTAATAACTTGTCACCTCTGATTCGGTTTACTAGGCATTTTTTTTCATACAATTGATTATTTACTCAAGGCAACCTATTACTCTTAACGGTCCGGCTAACGGGTGCAATACTGCACCGGTTAATCTCGTAATTAGAGTAGTAATTTAATAATTTATGTCCACTCTTGCTGCATATGGAGAAGAATTGTAGCGGCTTTCCTCTTTTTTTGTCAGAGCTGCAATTACCGAATGATGTTGTACTAGTCTCTCCTTCTTTTACAGTTTTACCCTTTCTCTCTCCTTCTTTGAATTGCTTTTTTTTTTTTTTCCCTTTTGGGTAACTTTTTAGGGAACTGTTCTACACACAGAAAAATGTACACAGATTATGCACAGATTTTATTATGGGGCTCACCACGGGTCCCACACAAATCATCCGAGCCGTTCATTAAATGTAAAACATTTTTTCAAGGACCCCCGTAAAAAATATGCTCAATCCAATACCTATAGATGCTTCATCCAACCATCTAACTTTTCATTCAGATTTCCGGATAATAAAAAGTTATATGGTTGGATCGAATACCTATAGGTATCGGATTGAACTTATTTTTTACGGAGACCCTTGAAAAAATATTTTACATTTAATGAACGGCTCGGATGATTTGTGTGGGACTCTTAGTGGGTCCCACAACAAAATATGTGCACAATCTATGCACAGATCTGCTGTGTGTGCAGACTTTCTGCTTTTTAGGAACTTTGGCGTGTCTTTTTGATTTCGGTTAAGAGATTGTACTTTCTACTCAAAGAAGAAATGGCAACCCACGTTCTTTTACAAAGTAAAAGTCCTCCGTCCCTTTTTAAGAGTCTTACATTTTAATTTCAATTTATTAAAAAAATATTATTATTACATTTTTCACATCAACTTTTACCTCCACTTTTCATCCTTATCCTCTATTAAAATATCATCATTATATTTTTACTCACTACCTTTTCAAAATAGAATCGACTTTTACGGGCAAAATGAAAAATTAATCAACTTTTACCCACTAACTTTACAAAATGGATACTTATTAAGAGACAGCCCAAAATGAAATACAAGACTCTAAAAAAGGGACGGATTGAGTAATTTGTAAGTGACAACTTTGCCCCCAAACAATGTCTCGGACTTTTTCACTTCACAATTGAATTTTTAGAAAAAATATGTTTTTGTCATTGTTTGAATTTTTTTTACATTTGTTCATTTTGCTCCAAAATTTTTTGAATTTTTGATTTGGAAAAGTAAAAAAATTTACTTTTTATCTAAATATTTTGAACAATGACCACTTTTACGTAAAAAAAATTGTCAAAAAATGAGAAAATTAAAATTTTCCTTTATTTTGATATTTTGAACAATGTCAACTCTTTTTTTTACGTAAAAGTGGTCATTGTTCAAAATATTAGGTAGAAGGAAATTTTTTTTACTTTTCTGATTCGTCTCATATCAAAAAGTCAAAAAAATTTGACTCAAAATTAACAAACGAGAAAATTAAAAATTCAAATAAGGACAAAACGAAATAAGTGAAATAAATTGTTAGCAGAACGAAGTCGAGATTAAAAAGTTATTCTTGAAGCCACTCTAACACCTGAAGCCACTTTTGTAAAAAAAAAATTGATAACTCAGGTATTTAGGTCAGTTTTCGTATATCTCGACTAATTTTCCACTGTTTGCTTACAAGAATTCTAATTAAAGGCAGAGCAAAACTCTGTATAGAGTCTATGGCCTACCCCCAAAGAAAGTGCCCGCCAAGTATTATTTTTTATCGGGGTGATTTGGATTAAAAGTCGAACAGTAATTTTTTTTGTCTTTATGCACTGTTGGACCCACAGTAATTTAACTCTTCTCCAAAAAAGTTAAAATTTTTTATAGAAGAGTTTTTTTTAAAATCTAAACCATTCAAACATATTTAGACGGTCAGAAATTACGTGCACAACCACACAATGGTTGTGCGCATAGCATGCTTGTTATTTGTATGGGTATCATTTCTGAAAGAAAATAGACTGCGAAGGCGCCGAAATAGATAAAAAGACCCGCCAGTTGTTTAATTTAATGGTAATTTTGTTAATACTAAGAAAACTAAGGACATATTAGTAAAACAAGATTACATACTTTGTGTGATGTGATCCATCAGTCCTTTGCATCGGGAAAAATGTAAAGCTGCCTAAAGGAGGCCCACATAACCGGTGCCATTTAGCACCCCTTAGCATTTGCCTACTCCTAATTCGTAATACCCCACCTCGTGGTTGGTGTTATTGAGCTGTCACATCGGATTCGATTTACGAGGGAATAATTCCTACATTCAGCCCATTTTTTACTTAATGCAACCAATTATTTTGAATTGGATGTACCCCACACACGTGGTGGGCCTGGTGGCGTCAATAAATTATACGATCGGAGTACATAAGATCAACTAATCCTTTCCATCCAAACCCAACTCCGTGATCTCCAGATTCTCCACAACAAACAACCACCGGAAGAGACACAAAAACCGACGGCCGAGCCGCTTCCGAACCTCAACGAGGTCGAAAAAATCATCGGCTACAATTTCAGAGACCGAAGCCTACTAGCCCAAGCCTTCACCCACGGCTCGTGCCGGTGCTCGACGTCGTCTTATGAGCGGCTCGAGTACGTGGGCGACTCGGTGCTGAACCTCTTGATTTCGAGAGAGAACTATTTCGCTTACCCTGACTTGCAGCCGGGGAAACTGACTCGGCTCCGCGCCGCCAATGTTGACACGGAGAAGCTCGCACGTGTGGCCGTCAAGCATAATTTGCACAAGTATTTGCGGCATGAGAAACCCCTACTAGATGGTCAGGTATGTTACGTTATTGCTTAATTAATTCCCATTTTCTTAAGCTCTGTTTGGAACTTAAAAAAAAGAAAAAAAAAATTAAAATATTTTCTCTTCTATTGTTTGGTTGGAAGAGAAAAAGAAGAAAATAAAATTTTCAAAAAGTTTAGTAAATAGTAAATTTTCCCTCCCATTTTTCTCTCATTTTCCTTCTCTTTTCATTTCCTTTCCCTAAGTTCCAAACGGAGCCTTAATTAAACCTTGTTTTTAATACTACTACATTTCATTGTTTGCAATAGCAATTTTTCTTATATTTCAGATTTTAGATTACGGATTTTAAAGAAGTTATGAAGAATGTCTGCTAGAGCTTTAGAATTGGAATAGAAGCTATCGAAACTGAAGAGTAGTGTTTATTGTAAAAGTTGCAAAAAAACATAAGGTAATGATTGAAGAGAGGAGTAATTAGTGGAGAAAGGTAGAGAGAAAAATGAAATTAATAATTAGAGAGATAGAGTAATGATTGGAGAAAGATGTAAGATAATTATTGAAAAATAAAGCAAATATGAGAAACGAACAAGGCCATAGTTTTTTTCTCTGAATAAATCTATTTTTCCCTTGACCAAGGGAAAATTTATTGCCAATTCATAAAAAGGGAGGTAAATTTATTAGATGGCAAAGAATGTTTTTGTCTTTATGCTAATTATAGCTTCTTAAAATTTGTAGAAACATCGAAATCGTAGCCTTTAAAAACAGAACCAGTCTACTGGCACAGCAAATCTGTGCACAAATTGTGCACAGATTTTTATGTGGGGCCCACTACGGGTCCCACACAAGTGATCCGAGCTGTTCATTATGTTTAAAACATTTTTTCAAGGGCCCTCGCGAAAAATTAGCTCAATCCGATACCTATAAATGTTTGATCTAATCATCTAACTTTTCATTCAAGTTTTTAGATAATGAAAAGTTAGACGATTAGATTAAGTACTTACAAGTATCGGATTGAGCTGATTTTTCGCGAGAGCCCTTGAAAAAATGTTTTAAATATACCAAACGGCTCGGATCACTTGTGTGGGACCCGTAGTGGGCCCCACATAAAAATCTGTGCACGATCTGTGCACAGATTTGCTGTGTCCACAGACTTTCTGTTTAAAAAATCAGTTTTTGGGTCTAAAAACAAATTTAAAAAGGTTGTTGATTTTTAGAAGCTGCTTTTAAAATTTACAGCACACACCCTGATCTTGATTCTTAGAACCTCGATTCCCGAAATCAACTATCAACTGACAAAATTCATCGCAAACACGCGCTATCTTTACAATGCTATTCATTTTGGATTCTGAGTGGTGCTAGGGGCACATCACCCCAACCATACCCTCTCACATACAGGTGGGTTCCGTCTGAAACGGAACCCACCAGTATGTGAGAGGGTATGGTTGGAGGTGGTGTGCCTCTAGCATTTTGGATTCCATTTTGCGTCGGATTAGAGAATTTAGGCTCCGTTTGTTTGGACGTAAAATATTTTTCAGTTAAATGTTTTTACCTATTTTTCGGTATTTGGTTGTGTACAAAATGAAGAAAATATTTTAAATGTAAAATATTTTTCATCAATTGAATGAAAATGACTTACCCTTAAATTTTCCGTAAGTTATTCTCTGAAATGAACCCGCTGCCTTCTACTGCAATTCTCACTGCTCAGTTTCCTCCTCAATCGTTAGTCCTGACCCACATTCAATTCCAATAATCTTATATCTCTCCACCATTTAAACTCCTCATCTCCCTTTCTACACTATTTTGTTGATTTCCGAAAATATTTTCAAGTGTCAACCAAACAACAGAAAATAAAAGTTTGAAGTTTGTTTTATGAAAAAACATTTTACATTGTAAAACATTTTACATTGAAACAAACGGAGCCTAGTTGAGAGTTGTTTAGTTGCTTGGATTGATAACGGGTTCTCAATCATTTTGAATTATCATTTTCTACGTAATTTATCGAACTATATGATTGGCAGTTAGGAGTTCTGGCAAGGTTATCACCCAAAAGATTAAGGTCTACTGGTCTACAAATTCAACAACCACAAAACTAGTACTAATTTTGATTTTCGGATGTCCGAGTTATCAGTTATGTACTCTTTACCATTTTTTCTTAATCGGTTGTGTATTCTTACCAATTGCCATGCTCATTTGTGACAGATTAGAGAATTTATGGATGCAATTGCAGACTATCATCTGCACTCCAGTGGGTTGGTAAATGCGCCAAAAGTGCTAGCTAGCTGATATAGTTGAATCCACCATTGGAGCCATTTTCATAGACAGCAACTCCTCAATTGACGCTACCTGGAAGGTTCTTCTTCTTCGCACTTACCATCTCTTCTCATAGTAGCTGTTGATTTCTGTGTCCCGTAAAATAAGAAGACCTAGTGTCGGCAGTGGCCCGTTCAGTCGATTGGGGAAGGTTATTGGTGACTACACGTAGAGATATCAGAAGCGAGAACAACGCTCACATGAGTAATGAGAAATCTTGTGAAAAACACTATCCCCTGCCCGTGAAAGATTTTCTACGTTGGACTAAAATTCTTTACATGAAAGAGAGGAGAAGGAATTGTGTGGTATAGATTCACTTGAGTTAGTGAGTATATAGGACCATAATACCCAATTAAAATGTAGCTGCGTTGTTTGCAACAAGGCCAATTCAAAAGGCAGATGTTGCCACAAACGATGTCATTATCTTCACAACACGCTTCATGCCCTGATTGTAATTGTAATCAAACGACATGAATCTCTTAGCAACATGAAATAATACTGGGAGATTTTGTGCTCCGTGTGAAATTATCGACCAAGCGATCTTACTGTGCCACAGCGCACGGAGTATCGGTGTGTCAAAAAAGTCTTTTGGTATTGCGCGAACCGCGACTAATTCCGAAGCCAGAGGCTCTGAAGTTAATGACCGAACATAACCCTCAGAGACCCCAAGATTTGGGATGATTGGCTTTCGTGGGATTCGAACGTGCGACCGCATGGGTCAAGCACTCTTATTTTTTCATGCACACTTTGCCAACCCCTTGACGTTTACATTTATTAGTTTTGCTTCAAACTTTTGCGATTTATTGATTTCTCTCAACGGGATGAATCAGAAAAGTAAAAAACTTGTGATCAAAACTCATAATTTTTTTGGGAAAAAAAACAAAAACAAGCAGGAAAGATATATATATATATATATATATATATATATATATATTTGGCTTATTTTCGTCTTTATTCAAACAGTTATAAGTTTTGAATCTTGATGATAACATATTATTCGAATGAGTTCTAGTGTGACGTTTCATAGTAATCTTTTTGATGCATATTTATTTAGTGATAATGAGCATGAATGTTTTGTTAGGGGTGAAATCGTGGATTAATTATGAACCGAACCATGAGCCCGCAGGTTGATAATCCGTAGATTAATGATCCACACAAGATCCTCAATTGCTTGAAACTTTGAGCAAGGACGGTTCTCGAATTCTAATGGAACCGTACCAAATCGGACTGTGTGCACGCCCAATGATGCGTATGCCACCATTTGACACCACCAGCTTGCTATTTGTCTAGCACTAGCAGCATACTATATAATAAATAAATAAATAAAAGTACTGGGAATTATTCCTGAATTTTGCTACATGATGTCCTTAACCTGCTCCGTGTTGAACTTCGATTGCCCTCTTCTTTTTTGTCCAGGCTTTTTGTCAAATCCCCACAAGCAATTGGGTTTTCCCAAACAAACAATACAACTTCTAACTGGCTAGCAAAGACACAACCTTTGCAACAAAAGGAAGGTCAGCACTCAGCACCCAAGGGGCAAATTTCCTTCAGAAAATAGAAGGAAACAAATAATTCCAACCCGAAAAAGAGGATTTCTCCACTTATAAGCAAGAGGAATTAAGTGCCCGTGACGTATGGGGATTCGACACATGAAAAACCCTTGTAATTTTTCCAGAAAAGCTACGTGCACAGCTGCTGTGCAAGTAGCACAGCTCTAATTTTTCGTATGCTAACCCTCAGAAAATCCTTGTCGATCTGTTCAAAGGTTGTGTCTTTGCACAGACACAACCTGGAGAAAGCTGAAAGTAGCAGAAAGTATTTGAAGAAGCAGATCTGGATTCGGACTTACTTTGAAGAACGCACTCGAGTAAAGTTTGGAAGGTTGCGTGGTGTAGAGACGGCAGTGGCGGCTCCAGAAATTTGTGATAGGATGTTCAGAAATTACCTTTAAGTAGTCTACTAGCTGATATATCAACCAATAATATATGTACACAATCTCGTATAGTTGTATAAATAGTAAAGTAGAAAATCCTATAACTTCTATTCCAAAAAATTAACTACGAAGCGAAATGAGAACTTAAAAATATATACTACTATTTTTTTTAACAAAAATTTAATTTTTTTTGAAAGTTGGATTTTGGAGTAGACAGTGTTTCAAGAATGGAGGGGGTAAAATTTTACAGTTCTTATAAATGAGTTTTTATACTTTGCGTCAACGTTTAACTAGCGTATTAATCTACTAAAACCCTTGTGAAAGAAATTATAGCGAGTACGTTGGGGTTGACCTTCTTGAAAATATGTTCTTTAGAATGACATGATGAGATTTTTTTATCGTAGTCTTAAGTTTGAAGGAATATTATTCAAATTAATAGAATTTACAATATAGTTGAATTCTCATGATGTTTATAAATGTTTTTCTTCTGCCATATGATGGGAAAACAAGAAAAGAGAAATTGCAAGAATGAACCCAGATCAGTTTTCTTGCCTTCTTGGTCAACTTATTGGGTTGTTGTTTTCTAGAAGCCCATAAGCATGTGCTACAACAATGAAATGCCTAATGGAGGCCGGATTTGTCCGGTCCGATAGTTGAATTCTCATAATTCATTAAATAAATAAAGACCCTTTCCATGGGGGCGCAACACATGACTATTACCAGCTCCATCGATCTTTAATTCGGACAGCACGTGGAGCTCAAATCGGCCGTCAAATCCTCATCTTGACCACGTCTTAGCCGGAGCGCACAAAACGTGGCGCGCGATGTTGCCTTGCAGCGATGTTCTTGCCACCAGTGCTGCTGGTTTTGTGTTTTGCAAATTGTTTTGGACCAATTACCAACCCACCTAAACCCATAAAATCAATGAGTTTATTAAGTTGGCCCAATTAGAACTCATATTTAAATATAGGTGGGTTTGAGCTAATTATAAATGGATGAACTTGGGTGAAATCATATAACTGGACCCAAATTGCCACCTCTAATCTTAAGCATTGATTTTATTTACTGTAATGTGGACAAGTTAACAAAAAAAAAAAAATTTAACCAAACTCAGAAAAATGTCTTGTTTGGATCATAACTTGAAAATAAAAAAATTCAACACAAAAAATACTCATTACTCCTACTTCTAATAATTACTTTTATTATCTTCAATCATTACTCGCATTTTTCTTTCTTTATCTTTTCACTCATTATCCATATCTCCAATTATTATCATACTTTCTCTCTCCATCATTACCCCAAAAATTCTTTTCAAATTGGGTAAATTATAGTTACCCCCTCTAACTAAGCCTCGCGTACACTTAGCCCCCTCTAACTTTTTTTTTGGCACTTAACCCCCTTAAACTAACTGAAATTCAAACGGTTATAACTTCTTCGTCCAAAATAAAAAATATGCAAATTATATATCGAATTCGAGGTCTTGAAGTCAGCTTTCTAATGACATCAAAATCACATCACGATTCAAAGCACATAGAAAGTTATGATCAAAAGAGTAAGGGTTGGTAGACAGAAAGACCGTTTTGATAATAACTTTCTGTGTGCTTTGAATCGTGATGTGATTTTGGTGTTATTAGAAAGCTGATTTCAAGACCTCGAAATCAATATATAATTTGCATATTTTCGATTTTGGATGAAGAAGTTATGACCGTTTGAAGTTATGACCGTTTGAATTTCAGTTAGTTTGAGGGGGTTAAGTGCCAAAAAAAAAGTTAGAGGGAGGTAAGTGTACGCGAGGCTTAGTTAGAGGGGGTAACTATAATTTGCCCTTTCAAATTTTCCAAAGTTGTAATCCAAATAAACTAGTGTCAAAGTCTGTGTGAAAAATGATAAATTTCTTTTCTAAGGGTTAGTTCCAAAACATCTTTTTAAAAAACAAGTTTTTTTGGCATCGTTCAATGAGATCTTTTAAACGATATATATTGCATATTTTTAGATTTCAATAAACTCATTATTTTTTAGCTTGAAATTATTTTCTTAAAAAATAAGTACTTATTTTTGCGTTCCAAAACACACCTGATGTGATGTACAAGTAGTAGTAAAAGTGGAATCTTAAAAATTGTAAATCTACACGAGTGAGATGGCGTGACTAGGAGGGCCCATTAGTTAATCAGTCGTTGTTTATTTATTTAATACTGTACTAGTTTATTTGGTGTAAAATGAATTTATACGTGCAAATAAGCCCCTCAAATTCTCTCTACCGAGAAATTCATGTACCCTTGTATGAGTTGTATCGGTACACTTTGGGTCTTTGAATTGTTCAAGGCTTTTTTTATGTTTTAAAATTTTTATGAGATCCGATAGCCAAAAATGCTCCAATATAGAAGTACAAAGAAATTGAATTCACAAAGAAATTGAATTCACAAAAAAGAGTGAGATAACTAAACAAGTCATTGAATTATGACAGCGTCACATTGTGTCCCACCACTTTACATGGTATTCCACGATTTTTCACAACTGCTTCCTTCCTCTCAATTTGTACATTACTTTTAGTAATTTGAACTTATTAAAAAGTTATTTATATTTCAACTTATAATATTTCTCATTCTCGATTTCGATCTAATAGATTTCAATTAATTTATTAGTTCAAAATTTTAAAGTCATATAAACATTAGTATTGGTTTAATGATCAATAGTTTTTTCAGCAGCTAAAGTCATTATACTTAGATAATTAGATTAGCACATTAGAAGAGTAGTTGAACTATTAATCTCCTTCCTCCTAGCATCTACACTTTTGATGCCCTCCTTTCTCCCGGCACGGACTCGTTTAGTTGGAAGGAAACAAAAATAAAGTATGAGAATGTCTGACTTTCCTTTCTTTGCTTCACTAAAATTTTCTGGAGAACAATATTCTTGGGATTGTGATTTTGGCACTCCAAAAATTGATGGAGGGACTCCAAAAATTGATGGAGGGACTCCAAAACTGAACTGTATTGATACACAAAACGACGTTGTTTTGGAGCCTCTCCATCAATTTTTGGAGTGCTAAAATCAATTTCCCATTCTTGCACCAATATTTTCTTGACAAGTGAACAGAACCAAAGACCTCTCGACTCGTGAACGAAGCCAAAGTTTGGGGTTCAAACTAGCCACCCTCTCCTCTAAACCTTCGTAGTTCTTGTTGCGCCAAGAAAATAAAAAAGAGACGAGGGAAATTGCAATTTAACGTTGCGTTAGCCCCATTATTCACTACAATGTTCCGTACGTTCATGTTAGTGATTAACTTATACACTACAATATTTTAGTTTTTTTCTTATTGATTTTTCTTTTCTTTTTTTTTTTTTGCGTTTGTTACTTTTATGCCAAACTTTTATGTGATATAGGTGAGTAAGGACAAGAGGAATAAAAAATTATAACTTTTAAACAAAATATTTTAAAAAAATATACAAGAAAAAGGTCAAAAGTCCTACGAATACCCATAAGTAAGATCTATTCCTACTTGGTCAGTTCCCCACAACACGCCTTCTCGCTTTTCTCACTCCTCCGCCCAGCAATCGATAGGGCTGCAAACGAGCCGAGTCGAGCCGAGTTTTGCCTTGCTCGAGCTCGGCTCGCCTTAGTTTTCCCCAGCTCGAGCTCGAATCGAGCTGAAATATGTGAGCTTGAACTTGGCTCGAATATATATATTCAAAAGCTTGAGCTCGGCTCGGCTAGGCTCGAATGACTCGTTCGGTACATGTATGGGTATTGGTATATATAAATGTATGTATATGTAAGCTCGAGTTCGACTCGAATGGCTCGTTTGGTATATGTATGTACTGTATATGGCAGCTCGCAGGCTCAACGAGCCGAGCATCAAGTGGCTCGAGCTCGCTCGTTTACTTGATGAACCGAGCTCGAACGAGCCGTTAGCGAGCCGAATTACGAGCCGCTCGCGAGCGGCTCGGTTCGTTTGCAGCCCTAGCAATGGACCATAGTCAGATACTCTAATAAAAAGTAGCCCAAGATTTCCGAGAGTGAAGTCCACGCCAGTACCCCATCCCGGGGGTCAAAATTCTCCGCACCCAGCCCACAGAACATACATTTCATTAATTTCCTGCATAATACTTATTAGTTCAAAATTTTAAAGTCATATAAACATTAGTATTGGTTTAATGATCATTAGTTTTTTCAGCAGCTATTCATTATACTTAGATAGTTAGATTAGCACATTAGAAGAGTAGTTGAACTATTGATCTCCTTTCTCGTAGCATCTACACTTTTGATGCCCTCCTTCCTCTCGGCACGGCCTCGTTTAGTTGCAAGGAAAGAAAAATAAAGTATGAGAATGTCTGACTTTCCTTTCGTTGCTTCACTAAAATTTTCTCGAGAACAATATTCTTGCATCAATATTTTCTTGACAAGTGAACAGAGCCAAAGACCTCTCGACTCGTGAACGAAGCCAAGGGTTTGGGGTTCAAACCAGCCACCCTCTCCTCCAAACCTTCGTAGTTCTTGTTGCGCCAAGAAAATAAAAAAGAGACGAGGAAAATTGCAATTTAAGGTTGCGTTAGCCCCATTATTCACTACAATGTTCCGTTCATGTTAGTTATTAACTTATACACTATAATGTTTTAGTTTTTTCTTTGTTCAATTTTTTTTTGCGTTTGTTAATTTTATGCCAAACTTTTATTTGATATAGGTGAGTAAGGACGAGAGGAATCGAAAAAATAAAAAATTATGACTTTTAAATAAATATTTTAAAAAAATATCCAAGAAAAAGTCCAAAAGTCCTACGAATACCCATAAGTAAGATCTATTCCTACTTGGTCAGTTCCCCACAACACGGCTTCTCGCTTTTCTCACTCCTCCGCCCAGCTATGGCAGATAGTCAGATACAAATAAAAAGTAGCCCAAGATTTCTAAGAGTGAAGTCTACGCCAGTACCCCATCCCGGGGGTCAAAATTCTCCGCACCCAGCCCACAGAGCATACATTTCATTTCCTGCATAATACCCAGGCCCACTAAGGTTAAGCCAGAGTAGGAGAATAGATTCTTAGGTTCCAAAAGTAATACTTACCGATATTCATCGGATCTGATTTTTAATAGGGCCTCATAAAATAATAGTAAAAAATTTATGAATATTTTTCTAAATTTTTTTTGGGGTCCGAAATGAACCCAAATGCATTTTTTCTTACGTGGTTCCCTACAAATCTTTCTTGTAAATAACAAAACACACCCACCAAAAACAAAATTTTGAAAAAGAAAACAAAAGGGTTGGATGTAATTTAGGAGTATGTGGTTGACTTGGTCTAGATTCTACTGGTTTCATCTAGAAAAGGTTTCTTTCCCTCTGAAGCCAACTGTCGTAATTAGACAGTCTGACAGACTTTTTTGGTTTCTTGTTTTGTTTTATTTTGTGCAGGTCTCACCTTAGACTTTTCTTTCGGTTTTTTAATTAAAATTTCATTAGCTAACACAAGGGGGTATGTGAACCAATAAGGCCCGTTTCCACTAACAAATATAGCTAAAAACTTATGGCATTTTAACATTTCGTTCACACTAACAAAAAACTTGTTAATGAAAATTTATTCTCAGTAATTTTTTCACTCACTTACCTATCGTTAACTTATTCATTTGTGAAAAACAATTTAATATTTCTTAATAACTTAATCACTACCGGAAATACTTAATAACTTTTCAACAACAAAATTTTTTTCTCCAAATTTTCCATTAATAGACACACCACGTCGCCACTGAGTCTAATTACTATCATCCTAATCACAAAGCGGAGCAAAGTGATTGAGACGTGTTTGCGATACCTGCCGTGCACAATTTGGGGACTAATTTGTAAATAAATACAATGATCACCAGTTCAAAGATTTTGCCGGCCTGTGCGGATTTTGCCCCTTTTTATCGGCTACAAACCTAGAATATTTTGGAAAGTCAAGACTCAAGGAGGCCCTCTCGTTCAATTTCTATGTTTGTGAGATGGGCTAACCGATGGTCAAATATGATCAAAATTATTCATTCGTAAACTCAGCTC
This sequence comes from Rhododendron simsii, assembly GCA_014282245.1. Taxonomy (NCBI): domain Eukaryota; kingdom Viridiplantae; phylum Streptophyta; class Magnoliopsida; order Ericales; family Ericaceae; genus Rhododendron; species Rhododendron simsii. Next base: position 27,234,997 of record CM024958.1, on the reverse strand, counting down.
AAAAGATTGTTTAAGCAAAAACTAAATTTGATTCGTCTTCGATAGTAACGATCGACGTTTTAAATAAATATTTATCATTCCCTCTTTTGCTGGAAATTACAACCCATGGTTTTTTTTTTTTGTGAAAATGCACTTCAAATTTTAATTTCAATGGTTTTTGACTTGTCATATTCGTGACTTATCGTGGATGTATCCCACCCATGTGTGTCATTAAATTGTCACATCGGAACTACTTAGGAGAGAAGAATTCCTACTTTAAAATCCGTTTTTTACTCGATACAATGGGGTTCTAAATTGGATGTACCCACTCGCGTGATGGTTTTAGTGACAAGTTGCGTCAAGTTTGATTTACGAGGGAATATTTCTACATTCAACCCGCTTTTAATTCAATGCAACCCGTTATTCTGAATTGGATGCACCCAACCCACGTGGTGATGTTAGTGGCTTGTCACGTCTAATTCGGGTTACGAGGCAATATTTTCTTCATACAAACTGCTATTTACTCAACGCAATCCATTACTCTTAATTCGTAATACCCCACCCCGTGATTGGTGTCATTAAATTGTCACGTTGGAATCGATTTATAAGGGATAATTCCTACATTCAACCCGTTTTTTACTTAATGCAATCCATTATTTTGAATCCAACAACACCGCGATTCGAATCATCAAAATAAGGCGTAAAAGTGGTTGAAAAATACTACTAAAGTTTGGTGTGTTTGAGAGGCGAGGAAGAGGTGGCCGACTAGAACTGCCTATATATTCAAGCAGACAGAAGTCACGTAACTCAACAAGACTCTCTCTCTCTCTCTCTCTCTCTCTCTCTCTCTCTCTCTCCCTCCTTGCCTCCTGGTACGTACATAAGACGGCAATGGAACCCAACGAAGAGCATAATCAAGATCAACTAATCCTTTCCATCCAAACCCAACTCCGTGATCTCCACAACAAACAACCAACGGAAGAGACACAAAAACCGACGGCCGAGCAGCTTCCGAGCCTCGACGAGGTCGAAGAAATCATCGGCTACAATTTCAGAGACCGAAGCCTACTAGCCCAAGCCTTCACCCACGGCTCGTGCCGGTGCTCGACGTCGTCTTACGAGCGGCTCGAGTACGTGGGCGACTCGGTGCTGAACCTCGTGATTTCGAGAGAGGACTATTTCGCTTACCCTGACTTGCAGCCGGGGAAACTGACTCGGCTCCGCGCCGCCAATGTTGACACGGAGAAGCTCGCACGTGTGGCCGTCAAGCATAATTTGCACAAGTATTTGCGGCATGAGAAACCCCTACTAGATGGTCAGGTTTGTTACGTTATTGCTTAATTAATTCCCATTTTCTTAATTAATTCTTGTTTTTAATACTAGATTTTATTGTTTGCAATAGCATTTTTTCTTAGAGAGGAATAACTTTTTCACAGCTCCAAGCAAATCCGTTTTCGTTTTGGCAATCAATGGTCAAAGATATATTTTTAAATTATTACCGGCCGTAATAAATATTTCTTATTGTTAATAGTTTGTCTTTAATTTGGAAACACTTTTGGACGGCCGAGATTGGCTTCCGCAAACTTCTTTATTTGTGGGAGGCCCGTTAAAAAGTTTTCCTTTTTTGTTATATTTCAGATTTTAGATTACGGATTTTAAAGAAGTTATGAAGAATGAAGAAGGTCTGCTAGAGCTTTAGATTAGGATTAGAAGCTACCGGAGCTGAAGAGTAGCGTTTAGTGCAAAAGTCGCAAAAAATTACAGTAGTTTTTTCCTCTAAATAAATCGAATTTTCCCTTGACCATGGGAAAATTTATTGCCAGTTCAAAAGAAAAGAGAGGTAATTTTATTAGATGGCAAAGAATGTTTTTGTGTTTACAGTAATTACAGCTTCTTAAAATTTGTAGAAGCATCGAAATCGTATATTATCTTTAAAAAAAAATCAATTTTTGGTTCTAAAACCAACTTTAAAAAGGTTGTTGATTTTTAGAAGTTGCTTGTAAAATTTACAGCACACACCCTGCTGTTGATTCTTAAACAAAATCCATTGCAAACCCGCACTATCTTTACAATGCCTGTTCCATTGGTGTCGGATTAGAGTAGTGGTGGAGCCAGAATTTTAATCCATGGGGGGTCAGCTTATCGGAAAGTATACTTGTTATATCATAAAGTTTTGCTTTCAATAATTGTACATTGAAATGATTCTAGCCTAATGCAGTTAAAGTATACCAATCATTTTACTTTTTTCTTTAGACTACTTCAATAGTCGTGTATGAATTTTTTTTTTATGAAAAGAAATTGAGAAATTAGAATGCAAAATTATTTATTTTTTATCAAATCAAGCCATAATTATTATTAAGATTATAAGTACCCCATCGTAGCTCTGCCCTTGGATTAGAGTAGTTGAGAGGTGTTTAGTTGCTTGGATTGATAACGGGTTCTCAATCGTTTAGAATTATCATTTCCTACGTAATTTATCGAACTGTATGATTGGCAGTACAAATCCATCAACCACAAAATCACAAATTTTGATTTTCGGATGTCCGAGTTGTGTACTCTTTAACCATTTTTTTTTTTTTAATCGATCGGTTGTGTACTCTTACCAATTGTCGTTCTCATTTGAGACAGATTAGAGAATTTATGGATGCAATTGCAGACTATCCTCTGCACTCCAGTGGGTTGGTAAATGCACCAAAAGTGCTAGCTGACATAGTTGAATCCACCATTGGAGCCATTTTCATCGACAGCAGCTCCTCAATTGACACTACCTGGAAGGTTCTTCTTCTTCCCACTTATCATCTCTTCTCATAGTAGCTGTTGTTGATTTCTGCGTCCCATAAAATAAGAAGACCTAGTGCCGGTAGTGGCACGTTCTGTCAATTGGGTAAGGTTATTGGTGACAACACCTAGAGATGTCAGAAGTAAGAAAGCTGACATTAGTAACGAGAAATCCTGTGAAAATACACGATCCCCTGCCTGTGAAAGATTTTCTACGTTGGGCTAAATTCTAGATAGAAAGGAGAGTAATATTTCATGTCTTATCCTGTTTACAGCTTTACATGAAAGAGAGGAGAAGGAATTGTGTAGTTTAGATTCACTTGAGTTAGTGAGTATATTTCACCATTCTACTCAATTAAAATGCGACCTCACACTAATATACGGGCATTTTTCTTGACACTAAGGTAATAGAATTCTCTCTCTCTTTTTTTCAGGTAGTCAAAAGCTTGTTGGAGCCGATAATCACACCGACGACAATTCAAATGCATCCGGTAACAAAGGTCACCGAACTATGCCAGAAGCACGGACTCAAGTTACAATTCGTAGATTTATGGAAGGAAACAGGGGAAATTGAAGTGTTTGTAGATGATGAGTTTGTTGAAAGAGCTACCTACACTTCCAAGAGGCTTATCGCACAAAACAGAGCCGCGAACAACGCGTACAATGAAATTATAAGAAAGTTGAGTTCAGAAGAAAAAAACTGTGACAATGGCTGATACTAACGAAAGTTATGTTGTTTAATTTTATGGATTAAGGAATTTTTTTTATATGATGCCTGCACTTCAATTGATGTATTTTGAATATTCAACAGATTCTTAGAGTCTTATTTGACATCTCTCGATTTTGTTCTCGTTGATCTATAGTACATTCGAATGTATCAGCCTTGTAATCCTCGTAATCTTGTTGTGCCCGGGGTGCTTTTAATATTTGTAATCCTCTTCTCAAACATTAATAAAATCCTTTCTTTGTTGATGATAAAAACAAAAGCAAAATGTAGCAATCTTGTTATATTTTGAGATAACAAAATTAATCGTGATGTTCTGGTCTATTTGCGGCTATTATTCGTTTCATTATTGCTCTGATTTATCACTTTTCACTAATAGGTTTAAGATGTTCCCATTTGTGTGGCAACTTTGCTTTTGTTGTGTCGAAATAATGAGGCTTGGGGGATGATGTACAGGCTAGCTAGCTGCCTACAAAACAAGAATACACGATGTAACAACCGATATATGCGTACTTGTTAAACAAGAGAGGATGTCCTGCAATTCTGTAGGGCAGCCCGCCCTACAGATCAATCCCCTTGTCCGTTACGCGAACATTCAAAGTAGAAGTTTATGTTAAAAAACCTACACAAACTACAGAAAGAAAGAAAAGTATTTCCTCCGTCCGGATTTAATTGTCCCTAATTCTATTCTAACCGGCTAAAAAATGGGTTATATGTTTGAATCCGTAATGAATTTCATATCGAATATGGATCTTGTTTGATAGATCTCGATTAGTTCTATAACACAATGTTTTCGAAATCACCTAAAACATTATAAATTGAAAGTGTAATCGATTGAAAAATGACACGAACTCCAAAAAAGGACTATTAAATCCGGACGGAGAGAATACGTAAAAGAGCAAAGTCCACTTTGACCCCTGTGGTTATTGCTATGTGCGGATATCTCCCTCATGATTTAAAAGTGAGCACATAACCTACCTGTAGTTTCTAAAATGAGCAGATAGACCATTTTCCGTCCATTTTAACTCTAAGTGTAAAACATGCGCGTTTTAAGTGCCTGAGTCATTGAAATATATATATAGATTTAGGACGATTTTGCCCTAAAAATCCACTCCCTCTCTCTCTCTCCTCCATTTCTCATCCCCTCCCTGCATCTCCCCTTCGTTATCGTCGTTACCAACTTACCGCCTACTTTCTCCCAATCCTTCCATCTCTCCTCCCATAACCCACTTCCAATCATCGGCCAAACCACTTCCACAAAGACCCAAATAACAAATTTTACACAGAGGCTATGGATTGGGGAGAACTGAAATCATTTGCTTCAGTTTGCATTTACAGCATCGAGTTCTATTCCCTTACAAAGCTCTGTAAAGTGTGGAATTTTAGGCAGTAGTAAAGAAAGGAAGAAAGAATTAAGTTCTTTAATTCGGTTTATTCTAATCGAAGACAATATTCAATTTTTTCCTTCCATTCTTTTTCCTTCCGCAAACCTCGACAAATCCAAACACCGCACACAAATGTTTGGGTTTATTTGATTGGAGATGATATTTTCGCTTTTTGTTTCTAATTGCTTTGTCGTAATTATCCTTCTCAAGGAAATGTTTGGGTCTTTCCGATCAAACAAAACTTGTTATTTGGGTCTTTGTGGAAGTGGTTGGGCAAAGAAGAGCAGGTCGATGAAGGAGAAAGAGAGAGAAACGGCGGTGCTGCGGTGATTAGAGGAGAGAGGGAAGGATTGGGAGGAAGTCGGCGGTAAGGGCGGAGAGGAAGGGGAGATGCAGGGAGAGGAATAAGGGATAGGAAAAATTACTGGGTGAGGAAGGCTCTAGGTGAGGCAAAACCGTATGTACATTTATATATATACAAGGGAATATTAGACATTTCATCATTTCCGTTAACGGCATAAGCACTTGACCCCCTTTTAGAAACCATAGATAGGTTATGTGCTCACTTTTAAACCATGAGGGGGTATCCGCATATGACGATAATCACAGGAGGTCAAAGTGAACTTTGCTCTACATAAAATACGAGCTTCTGGTAGTACTTCGGAAACCAGCATTATGCTCGTGGAAGTGGTTTTGGAAATAACCAACATGAGCATCAAGGTTAATACTTATAATCGTTGGTCGCGCCATCGTTTATTGTTGCCGCTTCTAAAGAAATCGGAGGCTGTCGTTGCCACTGGAAGAGTCAAAATCATCGCGATCGCTCTTGTCACCTGAATTAAACACGCATACATGCAAGTTCTTCACTTGGACAGTTAAATGTAACGGAATATAACGGCCAATCGAAGAAGATACCAAATAAAGAATAAAAAAGGATCCATTACCTTTTGACTGAGGGTTGTAAATCCCGTTCGTTGTTCAGGAAGGGAAATGATGTGCTATCAAACTGAAGGAAATTCGAAGGCAACATCCTTAAAAGTTCTCTAGTTTAACATTTTATACCTCGCTGGTCCATCGTACTGTAGCTAGCAAATCTAGGGAGACTTGCTACTAAGGATAGACTTATTAAGTGGGGTATGGCTATGGACATTTAGTGTGCCGTGTTCTGCTGCTGTAAAAAATCATGCGCACCTTTTTTTTCAATGTTCTTTCTCTTCTCAACTTTGGCAATCCTCGCAAAAAGACTTGAAGCCTACTTGCCCATTCCATGGACTACCCCAAATTATGGACCGGATGATTCTAGTAAACAAGGGTTCTCAGTTTTTTTGTTTGTTATCAAAGGTTGCTTTGATTGCTATCCTATACCATGTTTGGAGAGAAAGGAATAACAGAATCTTTTAAGGACAATGAGGGTACTACTCAACAGTTAGAAATCAAAGTGAAAATCGATATCCGAGCTTGTGTTAGCTCTTGAAGAGGAGTTAAAAAGTCAGGTCCTACCATGGCTCTTTGTTCCCTATGTTCTCTGCTAGAGTCTTTGACAACATGTAAATTTTTTGTTTAGATGTTGTCTTGATTTGTGCTGTTCTTTTTTCAAGCTTTGGTTGATGTTTCTTTGTTTGGCTTTGTTTTGCTTGCGGTATGCCCCTGACTTGTGTAATTGGGTTTTCTAATACAATTTTACCTTACCCAAAAAAAAAAAGTGAATGATGCACCTACCACACCTAATCAATTTTCGAGGGCCGGGGAAATCTGCTTCTTTTTTTCTCCTGTAAGTTAAGTTGGGCCAGTAAAATGGGCTGTTAGGTTTTAGAGCGGCCCTAGGTGTTATTATACAAAAAAAAAAAAAGGATTTATATACTCGGTACTAAATAATTTGGGGCCCTAAATTTTACACATTTTTAGGGCATAAGGCGACGGCCTCTTGGGCTTGCCCAAAGCCGGGCCTGAGATTTATGGCACTTTTGAGATTAGTTTAAGCCTTGCTTGATTGAAAGCTCTCCAATGCTATGTGCCTTGATAACTTTTCCCACTTGTTTATCTTTCATTGCAGATGTTTACATGATGCACCAACAATATTCACCAATCTATCAACGAAATTAAAAAAAAATGTCAATTTTCTCATGCTTTTTTGCCACGCCACAAGAGAATTGCAATTAACGGGCAAAACAATGAACATAATATGCACAAGAATAAGGCCATTAAACTTAGGGTTGCTCACGGTCTGGACCAGATTTTTAGGAATTTGAGGACCGAACCATGAGTCACAGTTCTTAGAAAATGCAATCCGTGCCCAAACCAAAATCTCTACGGTTCGGTTCGAATCCAATTCACAAGTCTCGGATTAGTTCCTATTTTATCCACGGATTAGTTCCGATTTTGTCCACAGAACCGCCCCGTATATTATATATATATATATATATATTTTACGGAATTAAGTTTCAGCATCTCTAAATGTTATATCATGTATCTTACAGTTTGGGATTATGTTTACACCTTGACTTATTAGTACAAAAACTGGAGATCAAAGTTTTGTTTTCGAGTATTTGAAGAAGAACGAAATTGGTTTCCTAGTTTAGTCGATTAGGACTTTAGGAATATACTGTGTATATGTATAGGGGGTGTTTGGTAACCTTTTTATTTTCAGTTTTTAAAAAACTAGAAATAGAAACAGGTTTATGTTTTCATGAAAACAAAAATAAGAAACATGTTTGGTAATAATTTTTTGAAAAAAAGACTGAAAAGTGAAAACACAAAAACAGGTTTATGTTTTCTCCCGGATCTCGGACAGCGGGGCCTGCATCCTAACCACGGCCGCATCCACGTCGACGAGCTTGGTACTCAAATTAACAAAGTTGGCGTAGTCACAGTTGATGAGGTCGACGAGCTCGCGGGTGAGGGAGGAGAGATGGGAGTGGAGCTCGGAGCAGAGGGTGTCGAAGGGGACGAAGGTGCGGAGGTCGGCAATGTAGGCGTTGGAGTCGAAGGAGGGAAGGAGGAAAGAGGACTGGTTGAACCAGTTGGGGTGGGAGTCGATGGGGTCGCTGAATTTTGGGGTTGGGAGATGAAGTCGACATTGGAGAGAGAGAGAGAGAGAGAGAGAGAGAGAGAGAGAGAGAGAGAGAGAGAGAGAGAAGAGAGGAGAGAGAGAGTAGACACAAGAATATTGAAGTTGAAAAGTCATCGGGGATGAGTTTGGGTGTAGCTGTGGGGATCGACGGGCCGAAGTATTCTTTTCAAAATAATGTAAAACTCCATTTTCTAGTTTTCATAATTTCTGGAAATTCTAAAAAAGTTTTCTAAAAACCAAAAAGTAAAAATATATTACCAAACAAGTTTTCTATTTTAGTTTTCAAAAAAGTGAAAATAAAAACCAAAAACTGAAAATGAAAAGGTTACCAAACACCCCCATAACGTTTGTATTCCATTTAGATACTGTGTATAATTTACCCCCTTCGGTTTTATATGGATACTACTGTTTTACATTAAAGCTACATACTTAAGTAGTTAAAAATATTTCACGGACCGATCTGTATACCACGGTTTTCTAAATTTTGAATCCGTGTCCAGACCATTAATCCACAGTTCATGTTAGACTTGTCCCACATCGTTCATCTAAGCCACCCAAACTTGGTTAATAAAATTTAGAGGTCACTCCACCTATTGCCAATTGATTTTAGGTTGGAACCCTCCAAGAAATCTAACAATCTGAAATGTATGGATCCGTTTGGTGTTTGGACCAGTTTCACGGTTCACCAAATTTTTTGAACAACCGTAATTTAAACTCACCTTGTATATTTCTAGCTCCATTGTATTCACGATTCCACGTGCCTCATTGTGTGTATCCGTGCCAGGTTCCACACACGATACAATTTCTTTTGAGTTACGCAAACATGTGTGCACGCTCGTGTGACTGATCTTGATCTTGAGTCTTGGTTTCATGAAACAAATGAAGATCTCATGTCCCTGTCAAAATACAGAGAGAGAAGCTGATCTGTACTGGCATAATATGGTGTGAAAACGACATTATGCATAGGTGGTTCAATTAGAGGTGGGTAATAGCTAATTTCGTGTCAGGCATACCCACCCCTAGGTTCAATGGCTGACATATTAGGAGATTTGTTGTCATGATCAGGTCCTGATTCTCGGGAATTATACTTGTGCATAGACGTAACTGGAATTTTCATTGCAGCTGCCCAAGGATTGCTTCGATTGGTTGGTGAATTTGTCATTCATACAATTGATCAGAGTTCGGTTTCTGGGGTAAGTCTACAAGAAAATAATTTTTTTGTGAATTACTTAGTCTT